>CM035167.1:29538872-30019824 GCA_020205615.1 Panax quinquefolius
TAATATTATTAATGTAATAAGAATGTGGTTGCTATACACATTTTGATGTTGTTTTAATAGAATGAATGCACGAGTGTAGTAGTACCGTAGCACCATCTTTCGGGTGGGAAGATACCCGAATTTGGGGGCGTCACAAAATCCCTTAAGCACTTATGCTTTCTTGAACCTATTTGTAATTAAACCTTAATCCACCTGGATTAAATTCCTTTAGACAGCACTTAGTCTAAAATATAAGATTACAAATATAGAGGCCTAATGATCAAAATAAATAAGAAATTTAACAATGCAAGGCTTAACTAATGAATGTAATGATCAAATAGTAAGACTAGTAAGAAAGATATCACCAATATGAAGCTCATGAAAAATACGTGATAAATAATCTGAATATTAATTGCACAGTTGCTAAAGAATTGCACCAAGAATAATAGAATAGCTTTTCAAGTATATGAGTGCAAGAATTAATTCAAGTATTGTGTCTATCACTGTTATACCAGTTCTTCTTTTATAGCCTAATTATTACCGTTGCTTATAAGTTCCGTTGCATAAGAAAATATTTACGTTGCCAACAGATTTCTTAAGAAGATAAGTAACGTTCCAAATTTATTTTCGTTGGAAAGTAATCTAGTAAATCTTCGGATAATAGATATAAGCAGACTATTTCAAAGATAATCCACTAAGATAAAAGATTTTGTGTAAATCTCATAATCTATAACAACTGCCGCCTCATAAAATAAATGATAAGAAATATCACACTGCCTTTCCAAACTTAAAGGATAATGGAGTGTTAGTTTTGTAATTAATAGAAAGTGTAACAAAACCCAACTCTCCAGGATAATCATGATCTTGTATTTCCAAGAATTGTGCACTAGAGTAAGAGAATAATTATAACTCTATCGCCACATATACTACCTTTCCATTTATTACCAAGATATATGCATCAAAAGAGGTAGCAATATTTTTACAATAAATCCTTCACCTTTCTGATATTTATTTGCAAGGATTTAGCATGCATGGAAATATAAATACTAACCACATAAAATTTGGACAATAAAAACAGTTAGCAATATATAAATCATGCACAAAATATTTAATCATTTTATACACATAAAATGTCCTAGAGCCTCGTATTGAAAAATGAAGTATTTGCAATGACCTTACATATTAATCTTAGGACTCAAATCTTCAATTCTTTCAACAATGATCCTTTCATCAACTTCCTAAAATTTCATAATAAACAAATTAATACAAAAAATCAAGTCATCATCAAAACAATAAGGTTAGAATATTAACAAGTCAACAGAAGGAACATATTCTACGCTCAAAGGTTATACCTCAAGTCAAAGTTTTGAGGAAATGACCTGGGAGTTAGAATCTAAAATAAAAACAAGATATACTCACCTCTTCGACATACCAGGTACGTACATCAATTTCAAGGACGAAATTTCATAAGGAGGGAAGGTTGTAAGACCCCAACTTTTTTACGAATAAAGATTTAATTTCTCTAAATATTATTTTGAATAATAAGGTGTTGATTTGATTTAATACTTTAGTTATGGGTGAAATGTGCAAATTTTGCAAAGTAAGCAAGTGGTCATAAAATATTCATTTGGTCGGGGAATATTTTTTTTATCAAGGAATATCTGTACGATGGCGTAATCATTGGTGGACCACATAACGAAATAATTGTTAGGTATAGAAAGCGAAAGAAATAAACATTTTATAAATAATAACAACAAAACTTTTACCGTTAACTGTTGAAATACCCGGTGATAAAAGTACAGTAATACGCGTGGTTTCACAGTAGCACACGGTATTGCACAGTATTTTTGATTATTGATTCTTACATAAGAAGTCACTCAATTTCATTCAATAATTTCCACATTAATTATTGCATAGTATCTTATATTATTGATTCAATTATTGTCACAGTATCATCTGCACAATATTTTATATTACTAAATCAATAATTGACACGATATAATTATTCATATTATTAGTTAGCATTATTGATAATGTCTAGAAAATTCTGTCGAGGATAAATTCTTATTGGAAAGCCCCCTCTTTTCTAGGAATGATCTGGTTGTTAATATTGTGAGCTTATAATATTATTTATGAATAATTATTAAATGGCACATTCCAGAAGATAACGGGCGAAGTTCCGACCTAGGATAATAAGCTCATGAGCTGGTGGATATTGGTTCAATTTTGATATAAATGAAGGAATTTAGCATGAAATATTTGTTGAAAGTTTGGCAATTATCTTCTCCAATGAAATATTCATTCAAATATATTATTATAAATATTACATTATAATAGTATAATGTGATAAAATAAAAAAAAAAATAATTTAAATGGTAATATTTTTATAATAATATATAATTTTCAGCATGTGAATATGTTAAGGTAAGTGGAGGTGAGAAGCTTGGTTTTGCATTCCTTTATTTTTCTAAATCGGGTACTGCTCTTCTTTTTCAAAAGCATGTGCTGGTATTATTTTTCTCTTGCAAATTCTTTTCAATGTTTTCCAAGTTGGTGGGCAGAATAGATTCTCCTTCAAAGCAAATTTTTCTCCAAATTGTGGGCCCCAACTATTGAAAGTAAGATGTTAGGCATTGAATGGAAAGGTTAGGCGGAGGAAGTTTGGCAGAGTTAGGCATGGTTATTTTTAACTTTTCTCCATCCGTTGAACTATAAATAGGGGGTAACCCTCCTTCCTAAACACACCTTCAATATCAGAAATTCTTATTCTATAATATTGTGAGTATTTCTCTCGAGTATAAGGATACTTTGAGTGTAGCTTTTTATGCAAGATTTTCTCATAATAATATCTGATATTGCAGTCAAATCAAGATTCTACTAAGGTAAATGATATTATTTTATTGCAATACTCTTAAGAAATATTATTTTCTTTCATACTCCATATTATAAAAGGGATATTATTTCATTTTATATTCCTAAATTTAAATTACTATGGTAAGTATTGCTTCTATAATTCCTGAAATGATTAGAAATTCCTTAAGTTTTTGCACTTCATCTAATATCATTTCACTGGAATATTGGTCTGAATTTTCTTATTAAATTTTAAACTTTTCATGTCTGGGTACTACTTATACTGTACCATTCATGGGCATTATTCATATAGTACTATTCATACATACGGTACTATTCATACAGTACTATTCACGAGTACTATTCACAACAGAATTTAATTTTCTTTTCTGTCCAAATTATTTTTGATACATGAATATCTTTCTTGAATTTTACTTCATAAATAGTTATCATGTTGACAATTTGGACATTTTTGAACTCTAGATAAATTAAATTATAAATATCCAATATTTATCATTTATCTCACTTGATTGAATCTTTATATCATTGTCATCATCTTCATGCTTATATTGTGCTGAAAATCATCTTTGGCCCGTAGTGCAAAGATGGACTATTGATTAGTATGATTATGACGAGGAATTGTGTATTTGTATAATCATAACCTTTAATGTTACATATAAGGTTTGAGGTGAAATTCCTCTTTCGCACGTAGTGCATAGATGGACAGGTGTTTGGCATGATCATGACCACTGGTGATACTAACGAATATCCTTGGCCCGTAGTGCATGGATAATTCGTTGTTTTGAAATATTTATTGAATGATGTTACATGGATAAAATATTGATGATGGACTTTTAAATCATAGAAGATAGTAGATATCATTCTCTACTTGACTCTTCTAATGGATTGTTGTTTCCACTACAGTTGTACTATAAAACTTGTTGTCTATTGTATTCTATCATATTTTTCCATGTTGAGGACTAAGAATAATTTGTTCTATATTATCTTAGTTATAATATTCCTTACTGGGCTAGTTGAGCTCACCCTTTTCCTTTTGGTTCCATTGTTCTTCTCAGGTGGCGAGAATATAGCTAGGACTAGTCGGAGAGTGAAGTAAAGATTTAAGATGGTTATTATAGCAGTCCTAACTATTTCGTAAAATAGTGTAACATTAATTGTAATGAGAACTTTATTTGAGTTTGGATATTGTCTACAAGACAATATTTTTTTTAAAACTCACAGCATATGTTTTGTTGTGTTTTGCGCAATAGTTTTGATTAATGAAGTTTGTATTTGGTTTCTGTACCATGTATTTGGCGACTCAAAATGGGTTGTGTTAACCTATTTCTAGGGCGTCACAGTTAGGTTATATAATTGCACGCCAATAAGGATAAATCCTTATTAGAAAGCCCCCTCTTTCCTGGGAATGATCTGGTTGTTAATATTGTGAGCTTATAATATTATTTTTGAATAATTATTATGTGGTGGATATTGGTTCAATTTTGATATAAATGAAGGAATTTAGCATGAAACATTTGTTGAAAGTTTGGCAATTATCTTCTCCGATGAAATATTCATTCAAATATATTATTATAAATATTACATTACAATAGTATAATGTGATAAAATAATAAAATAATTTTTATAATTTAAATGGTAATATTATTATAATAATATATAATTTTCAACATGTGAATATGTTAAGGTAAGTGGAGGTGAGAAGCTTGGTTTTGCATTATTTATTTTTCAAAATCGGGTACTGCACTTCCTTTTCAAAACCATGTGCTGGTATTTTTTTTCTCCTTCAAATTCTTTTCAATGTTTTCCAAGTTGGTGGGCAGAATAGATTCTCCTGCAAAGCAAATTTTTCTCCAAATTATAGGCCCCAACTATTGAAAGTGAGATGTTAGGCATTGAATGAAAAGGTTAGGCGGAGGAAGTTTGGCAGAGTTAGGCATGGTTATTTAACTTTTCTCCCTCCGTTGCACTATAAATAGGGGGCAACCCTCCTTCCTAAACACACCATCAATATCAGAAATTCTTATTCTATAGTATTGTGAGTATTTCTCTTGAGTATAAGGATACTTTGAGTGTAACTTTTTGTGCAAGATTTTCTGAGAATGATATACAATATTCCAGTCAAATCCAGTTTTTACTAAGGTAAAGGGTATTATTTTATTGCAATAATCGTAAGAAATATTATTTTCTTTCAATCTCCATATTATGTAAGGGATATTATTTCAATTCATATTCCTAAATTTAAACTTACTATGGTAAGTATTGCTTCTATAATTCCTGAAATGATTAGAAATTTCTTAAGTTTTGTGCTTCATCTAATATCATTTCACAAGAATATTGGTCTAAATTTTTTTATTAAATTTTAAACTTTTCATGTTTTGGTACTATTCATACTACGGTATTATTCATACAAAAGATTATTCATTTAAAGTACTATTCACAACATAATTTAATTTTCTTTAATGTCCAAATTATTTTTGATACATAAATATCATTCTTGAATTTTACTTCACAAATAGTTATCATGTTAACAATTTGGACATTTTTGAACTCTGGATAAATTAAATTATAAATATCCAATATTTATCATTTATCTCACTTGATTGAATCTTTATATCATTGTCATCATCTTCATGCTTATATTGTGCTGAAAGTCATCTTTGGCCCATAGTGTAATGATGGACTATTGATTGGTATGATTATGACGAGGAATTGTGTATTTGTATAACCATAACCTTTAATGTTACAAATAAGGTTTGTGGTGGAATTCCTCTTTGGCACGTAGTGCATAGATGGATAGGTGTTTGGCATGATCATGACCAATGGTGATACTAACGAATATCCTTGGCCCGTAGTGCATGGATAATTCGTTGATTTGAAATATTTATTGAATGATGTTATAGGGATAAAATATTGATGATGGACTTTTAAATCATAGAAGATAGTAGATATCATGCTCTACTCGACTCTTCTAATGGATTGATATTTCTGCTGCAGTTGTACTCTAAAACTTGTTGTCTATTCTATTCTATCAGATTTTTCCCTGTTGAGGACTAAGAATAATTTGTTCTATATTATCCTTGTGATAAAAAAAAATTTAGAAAATTATTAAAATAAGAATTTATAAATAGAATTGTTATTATAAGATATGTCGGGTTTGAATCAGAATATATATGTGTTATATATTTTGAATTTTGTGTTACTGATGGAAAGAAATACCATAAATGAGAGTTTATAGTTGGTTAAACTATTAAGGAAAAGTAGAGTTTTAAAACTTGAAGTTTGATATTTAAATTATTAAAGAAAATAGTAATCGATGACGTGGAATCAAAGAAAAGGTTGATTTTAGATTAGTTATCATTTATGAAGTATATATAAAGTATTTAGGAGTGTAGTTTCTGTTTCTGTTGTGACGTCCCCAAATTTGGGTACTAATCACCACGAACCTGGTACATCAATTCTATAACTATTGCGGAAGATATAAATATAAATTATTTATACAATAACCTTTACGCATAATCCCCAAGGTCGATAACCTTAACTTAATACACACATTAATATACTATAGGACTTATAATGTTATTTGCCTCAAATACTATTACAAGTTTAACTATAATACAATCCAATTCTGGAACTTATCAATGTCTTTGTTTGTATCCGAAGTTTTCGTCTTAATCTAAAATATTTATTATGATATAGCAAGGGTGTGCAACAAGTTTGCCCATCAAGTTTAAGTTCAAAGAAAGATATATCATGATTGAAAGAATGAATAATATGCTGACAAATTTTTAACAATATAATAATTGTGAAAGAACATGAACAAATATACCTGAACCAAATGGTAATGAAGGTGATCAACCTTTCATACCTGATAAACATATGCAACATGCACAAGGTGCGAATCAATAATCCAAGATGTGATATAATCAGCAATGATTAACCACAAAGCATACTTTGAAATAACAACTCAAGTTTGAGTTTGAGAACTTGCACAATAAAAGTATAGGAACTTGCCTGTACCGTCGACTACTGCTATATAAAGCTAATTTAACTTCAACTGAAAGACCTAATATTGATAATATCGATCTCTCAATTAAAATATTATCATTACATATACTGTGATGCCCCCAAAATTAGGTATACATCACCCATTCTGAGTCGCCAGAAACATGGTACAAAATTCAAATACAACTGTTGAACTGTCGTATAGAATACGACCACATTTAACTGTGAGTTTTAATACAAATGTATGTAACTCTCATGGTGCCTCGATCATAACCTTATAATGGTACTTTACAAAAAAGTATAGTCAAAAACTGTTTTAGAAATTAAAATCTTTGGGAAGTGCTCAAGGAAACCTTCGTACATGGGAGGCCATGTGTCTAGGTTATAATCGATATCATATGTCCACAGAATTATCCTTGGTTGACCCAATAGACCCCAAAGAAAAATGACAAGATTACTATCATCTTTTTCCCAATGGTGAGTCTTCTCTTGACATATAAATATCTCCGTTGTCGCCAAGTGAAAATTATGTTTCAAATAAACTCCAAGATCATACAGGTAGTGCTCGTAGATATATTCAGCTAGTGGATGTGCACAACCATGTCTTATGAGAACTCGAGGTTGTATGTCATTAGACATCTTGTATGATAGTGGCAAAACACCCTTCCAAAGTTGGGTTCACCTCACTCTATTTGATTCACCAAATATAACTACTAAATGTTGTATAGAATACAACACACATTTCTATCTTGTTTAGGAGGACCTCCATGACTAGAGACCACCGCTCTATTCCCCTATTATCCCCACACTCGAATCTTAAGAACACTCTTATTACCGAAAGGAATTGTAAAGCGAAGTGGTGAGCACAACTAGCCCAAAGAAGAATATCATGAATAAAGATAATTAAATTATCAATAGCTTTCATCAATAATAAATCAGAGATTTAGAACATATGGTAGATGATAAAACTTTTCAACCATATTTGCAGCGGAACGAGCAATCCATTAGAAGAGTCAAATAGACCATAAGGTCTATTATCTTCTCTATGTTAAAATGGACACCAATACTGTTTTATCCATGTAAAATAAATCAACAGTTCCTGTCCACAATCATATGAATAACTCATAATCATAATTATGGTTCTAAATTCCTCTTCGCAACCAGGACAAAGATAATTTTTATCACATATCTTCACCTGAAACATCAAAAATCATGGTTATAACAAATCAGAATTCTTGCTCATAATCATACTAATAAATTCATCTTTGCACTATGGCCAAAGATATTCATTAACAATTCATCTTTGCATTACATGCCAAAGACATACAACTGTATTTTAGAAGAGTCAAGTAGAGCATGATATCTACTATCTTCTACGAATTAAAAGTGTATAATAAATATTTTATCATTGAGACTCAGCTTAATAAATAATCCACATCATCGAATCACCTCTGCACTACGGCCAAGGATATTCGTTAATATCACATCCATGAATTTATATTTCATCACTGAGACTCAGCTCGATAATCAATCCATATCACTGAATTATCCATGCCCTACGGCTAAGGATATGCGTTAATATCACTACCACGAATTATCCATGCACTATGGCTAAAGATAATCGTGTTTTCATCAATGGTCATGATCATACCATAAAACAATTCATCTTTGCACCCTTGGCCGAAGAGAATCCATAGCCATAATCATACCAAAAACTGTCCATCAATGCACTATGGGCCAATGAGGACTTTTACCACATCATTTGTAACATTACGGTCGTGATTATACAGAATAATCCCTGATCATAATCATACCAAGTCCATCTATTCACTACGGCTAAAGATGACTTTCAACATAATATAAGCATGAGGATGATGACAATGATATAAGAATTAATCAAATGAGATAAAGGATAAATATTAAACATTTATAATACAATTTATCCATCATTCAATAATAACCAAATGTTATCAATCACTTAATAATCTCATAATCTAATATCATTAATATTATAACAATATTTTAATCATTTCTTAAACTTATAAACAATTTATTTCAATTGTTTACACTTTATCAAATAATGCATTTAATTATTCAAAATGCCATACTCATAAGATTTCATAATCAATGATCAAATCCTCATCAAAATCTGCATATACCCTATATAGATTCTCAAGCCATAAAATCCTATTTTCCAATTTTATTACTTCACATAACATATTTAATTCATTTACTCATAACTAGTTCATTTTCATGAAAAATACCAAATCAGTCTAAAAATATTTCTTTTCTAGAATTTAGCAGAATATAGTCTCATCTTGAGCATATATTTTTTCAAAATTTTTAAAATTCATTTACTATTTTTCATATAGCTAAAACTGCCAAATATTTAGACATTTATCATAAATTGAACTTTTGTCCGAAAATTCCGAAATTTACAGGGCATACTCCTGTTATATACATGTACTCTCAATAAAAATTTCACCAATTTTGGAGTTAACCACAAGGCGTTATAAGGGTTTACTTTTAAAATAGTTTTTTCCAATAAAATCCATAACTCTTAATCTATACATCCAAAAATCGCCATTTTTAGACACAATCTAGAAAACTCATCAAATTATCATTTCAAATTTTTCCGAAATTTTGAGGGTCGAATAATTACTGAAACCGCCTGACGAAACCTCTTTTTAATAAAAATACTATTCGTATGAATACGAAGGATCATTTACAATGCAATGCGGTAATCCACATAGACAAAGTTATTTCAACGTAATAATAAAGAATGGAACCAAATGTCATGCTAAAACGTATGCATGTGATATTCCAAATGAATAATAAATAATGAAATAACGTAAGAATTCACCGTGCATGCGATGAATCGCATTATACAAAGTTATTCCAATGAATAATAAATAATGGAACTAGGTCATGCGTAAAGCATGTATGTGATGTTCCAACGAGTAATAATAAAGAATGTAATAACGTAAGAATTTCTCCATGTATGTGGTACTTCGCGCATAAATGACTTATTCCAACATAATAACAAATAATGGAACCAGTCCCACAGAACGCATGCATGTGATATTCCGGCGTAATAATAAAGAATGGAATAATGAAGAATTCATCGTGCATGCGATAGATCGCATATACAAAGTTATTCCAATGAATAATAAATAATGGAACCAGTCAAATGCGTAAAGCATAGACAGGATGTTCCAACAGTAATAATAAAGAATGTAATAACGTAAGAATTTCTCCACGTATGCGGTGATTTTGATAAACAAATTTTATTCCAACATAATAACAAATAATGGAATCCGAGTCCCAAGAACGCATGCATGTGATATTCCGACGAAATAATAAAGAATGGAATAATGTAAGAATTTCACCAAGTATAGGGTAGCTCACAGATCAAAGTTATTCCAATGTAATAATAAATAATGGAATAATGTAAGTTCTCTTCATGAATATAAAAGAAATAACACCCCTTACTTTAGTAGGAGATTAAATACTTTAGAGCGATAGTGTAGTAACAAAATACTCTTCTTCTTTCTCTCTTATTCTCTATACTTTCTCTCTCTATAGCTTGAATGAATTAATCAAAAATAATGAAGAACTAGGCCTCTATTTATAGAAGATTTCTAGCTTAGCACTTCAGAATGTGAAAAGGCAAGCTGACGGATTTAATCGGTGATGTGAAAAGAAAAGTGGTTTGACGCTCAGTAATGTAAAACACCAAGTGGTTTGACGCTCAGAATGTGAAACAACAATTGGTTCGATGCACTAATATGAAACGCAAGTGGTTTGACGTCTGTAAAGGTAATTACTATTGGCGAAAGAGACTCTTAGATGATGACATATGGCCCTCATAGAATAACCAAATTTACCACAAACGTCTCATAATAGACTCTTTATATACATCAAGGATTGATTAAATATTACCACAAATCATTTTATTTTTAATCAACACATATTTAATCTTTCAACAATTATTAATCATTAATATTATAACTTGTCGCCTCAATTATTGATTTAATAATATAACATATTATACTGATGATAATCTTTGTGACAATAATTGAATCATTAATATAAGAGATATGATGCAACAATTCTCAGAGCAATAATTGAGTATAACCGAGTGACTTCTCACGTAAGCATTAATAATCAATCTTGTGTGCTACTATGCAACCACGCCAGACATCGTACTTTTACTACGAGTAGTTCAACAGCTTTTAACGGTAAAACTTCCGCCGTTATTTTCATAAAAATATTTTTGTCGCTTTCTCAATCCGAATAATAATTCCATTCATGGGTCCACCAATGATTGTACCATCGTCATTTGATATTCCCCGACAAAAGAATATTCCTCGACCAATCGAATATTCCTAATAAAAACGAATATTTTATATCAACTTGCTTACTTTGCAAAAAAAATATTCAAATATTACCTTTAACTTTAAACTTTTATCAATTTAACTATTTACCAAAATAAAAAAAAATTGATTACTTTTATTTCATAAAATTCGGGGTCTCACATATAATACTGTTAATTACAGTCATAATATATCTTAAACACATAAGCACATATCCCTAACAGTCACTAAAACACATAAGACCCGATATCAAGTCAAACTATTTCCGTCTGGTTTGATCTCAGTACTATATCGACGTCCCTATTGCCCTATCATATAATATTGAGTCTATTTTCAATAAAACTCTACTCAACTGCTTCAATATAATTTAGATAATTTATTTATAAGTTATAACATTTATAGAAGTTCATAATAATTTTTAAATAATTATTATCATTTATAATGCTTTTTCAATCATTAATATCATTTTAAATGATTTAAATACAACATAATTCTATTATCATTAATATTTAATTAACTTTAAATATTAATGAAATACATGTTATAATATTATAAGTTATTTATAATAACTCAAAGTATTTTAATACCTTAATGTCACCTTTAAATGATTTTAAAAATGTAAAATCATTATTAAATATTTTCCATTAATATTAAAATATTAATGTATTTCATATCAAAATATTAAAAATTATATTTTATAACTTCAAACATTTTAAACCTTTAAATTATTTTTATATGATTTTTAAAACATTAAAACCATTTTTACATAATTTATTTAGTACAATTATTAAATCAATTTATTATCATTAATATTAAATATTAATGAAATTCATACAAAAATATTAAATTCATTCAAAATAACTTCAAATATTTTCTAACATTTTAATATATTTTTAAATGATTTTTAAAATATTAAAATCAGTTTTAAGTAATTTATTTAATAAAATTATTAAATAAATTAAATATCATTAATATTTAAATAAATTAAAATATTAATTAAATATATCTCAAATTATTAAAAGATAATTTGAATACCTTAAAATAATTTTTACAAATTAATTATGAATTTTTCATAATTATTTTCCATTTTATTCTAATTATTTAAATTAAATAATTCATTTTTAATAAAACTGTCGGTAAAGGGGCATATCCCGACAAAAATTGTTGCTATAGGTGTTCTTGAGCCTTCAAGAACATTCAAAGTCAGTGACTAGTTGCCTAGTTTGACCAACTATAATTCCTTGTCCAAGATGTTTCAGGGCATGTAGGTGTACTGGTTATGTAGTATTGATGTAATACTACATGTACAAACCAACTTCAGGGTCAAACTACATCACATCTTGAAGATATAAGCCTTCAAAATAGATGTCAGAGTTGTTCTTCATTTTCTGTAATTTCCAAAAAATAAGAACAGTGTGAGGGTCCTACTTTGGATCTTAATAACATGGATTCTGGGCTTTGATTGTGTGTTAAAGTGTCACACTTATGTAGTATGTATGTTAAGGTACAAAAGTAATACACTTATGTAGCTTAACAACATCACAGGAGCAAGATCTGGCTTGGTCAAAGTACCAGCCAGAAACTGCTCATAAAGATTTCTAGATTTTCTAGAAGATCATAAGGTCAGTTGGTCAACCCAGTTTTGACCATGAATATCTTTGATCTTGTTGATGATTTAGGTGTTCTAATGTCATGGTTTAATAGTCTATATATCAGACTACAAAAGCTATACACTTACATGGCCTAACAACTTAACAATTGCAAGATCAGAGGCTTAAAAAATGCTTGCCAGACAGTTTTTGGAAATCTAGGTTTTCCAGATTCCAGATTCTGTGACTGGTCAACAATGTTTGACCATGAATAACTTGTGATCTAGAACTGCTATGGACTTGATTCCACTTCCAGTGTATTCTCCTCATGGCATAGTACATGCAAAGACCGAGAATTTTTAAACTAATTATATCTATTTTTTTTGCGAATAAATTTTTTTTTATTATTTATTAATTATTGTGAATATTATTATCAGTAATTATATTTTTAAATATATGCGATATGGATTTAGCATAATAGTTAATTTAATTTTTATAAGTTGACTGAGAATGAAAGTTAAGTCGGATATGGTTCAAAACCCTAATTATGGATTTTGAATAAAGAATGAGAATATTAATATCTAATAATTATATTTCAATATTATAAGTGTGTATTGTATATGTGTAATGATATGAACAATTTTAGCGTGGCAATAGAAAACCCTAATGTTAATTTGATAAGCCCTTATTTGAAATTAAAAAAAGAAGTTACGACTTATAAGTACGTAATTGTACTTATGTGATTAATGTAAGACCCAAAATTATTAATAAATGAAATTTAATTTCCTCTATTTATTATTTTGAAATAGTAAGGGTTCAATTGATTAATGTGGTTAGTTATGGGTAAAATGCGCGAATATTTTAAAAAATAAGCAGGTGGTTATAAAATAATCATTGTTGTCTGGGAATATTCGTTTGGTCGTGGAATATTCTTGTTGTCGGGGAACATTCGTACGACGGCGCATTCTTTTGTGGGCCCAAAACGGAAAGCGATTGGATGAAGAAAACGATAAGTATAAGTTGTTTATAATTAACGGCGTAGTTGTTCAAGTATCACCGCTGGAATACACCGTGGTTAAAACTTCGATGTACGCGTTGTCAGACAAGAAGACACCAGTATTGCACCCCATTATTGATTCTTACGTAAGAAGACACTACTCAATAATTGTTACACGTAGTTACTGCTCAAAGATTTTATTTTATCGATTCAATAATTGTTGCGTTGATATTTTATATTATCGTTGTTTCAATAATTGTCACTACACAAGATTTTCCATTATCGAAGCAATAATTCATATTACCCTAATAATATTATTAGAAAACATTATTGGCAATGTCTAGAAAGTTCTCATCTAAGGAGAGGTTTGGTCACCTAATTGCTGGCCCAAGAAGAGAAATCCTTATTGAAAGCCCCTCTTTCTTAGGGAACTACCGGTCACAAGATCGCGATTCTCAGAATATTATTTGTGAATAATTAATTATTGATTTATATGATGAGGAAAATATTGATTTTATGTGGTTATAGATGGAGAAAATTTTAAAGTGACAATTGTTAAAAATTGATATTTTATCTTTTCTGATAAAATAATATTTTATTATATTATATAATAATGATGATATTTTTTACAATGAATGAGGGATATATGAGTATATGAGGCGGAAGAGTATTTTTGTTGCAAAAGTTGTTTAAAACATGTTAAACATGTCTGTGGGCCCATTTCTTGACTGAAATTTGATTATAGCATGTAAAATCGCCCGTTTATGGATTTCGATCAATTTCTGTTTAGAATTTAGAAAACCTTTCTTCTGTAAAGTTGTAGAGAATTGAATTTCCTATGAAAAGTTGTGAGATTCAAATTTTTTGATAAAAGGGCTATTTATTATGAATTATTGAAGTTTCGAAGTTCCGAAATAATTGAATTTTGAAAGTTTTAAATATTTTAATTTACAAAAACATTTTTTTTTGTGATGTAGACTACTTGAGTGGCTGATCTTTGACAGAAATATTGGGCGTAGAAAATTATATATATATATATATATATATTATTATATTAAATTTTATGCTTTGGTGTTCTAAGCATTTTCCTATAAATAGGGTGCTTAGGTTAGAATTGAAAATCACACTAGAAACTACAGATTTCTCTCTCTATAATATCGAGCGTATTTTGTGAGTATTTTAGTACTTTGAGTATTGCTATATACTGCAAAAAGTTCTTTCAAAGACTATATCCAAAGATTCCACCAAAAGTACTATTTTTTTCGAGAGTAAGGATATATTTTTTTTAAAATGATATTATTTCTTCAATATCATTATGCCAAAAAATTGGTTGGAAATTTTTATCAAATTTTTAACTTTTTATGTCGGGGTTACTATTCATGAACTACTATTCACGAGTTACTATTCACGAAGCATGATGATGTTTTTTTTGTGAAATTTCTATCTTTTGGTATCGGAGTTACTATTCACGTATACGACACTATTCACGTATACAGCACTATTCATGAATACGACAATATTCACAAAAAAATTAAATTTTCTTTTCTATGTCCAAGATTGTCTGTTATAGTTCCTATCTTTGATTGGATCTATGTTTTGGTCTTCATTCTTGAAATTTACTCCACTGTGGTTATTTATGAAGTATTTTCGAACTTGGGTTATTTAAAGTATGAATCCTTAATACTTGTTCTTTTGTTTCACTGTATTCGTTTTCTTTAAAATATTTTTCATCATCCGCAGTCCTAAATGATGATATTACTGAATATCTTTGGCCTGTAGTGCAAAGATGAATGATTTCTGAAGAATATCTTTGGCCAGAAAGTGCAAAGATGAATGTGTGTTTAGATGAACATGACTTAATCGATGAATATCTTTGGCTGCAGCATGCGAAGATAAATATTTAATTCTAGATATATATTGATTGATGTTACAGGGATAAAATATAGACGATAAACTTTTAAATTCATATATAGAAGATAGTAGTTTGCATTCTCTACTTAACTCTTCTAATGAATTATTATTTCACTGCTAAGATTGTTTTAAAACCGGTCAGTCTATCAGATTCTATTAGATTTTTCCCTGTTGAAGACTAACGATAATTTGTTCTATGTTATCTTAGTCATAATATTCTTTATCGGGCTAGTTGAGCTCACCCTTTCCATGTTGTTCCATTTTTCTTCTCAGAGGCGAGAATGTAGCGAGTACTAGTCGGGTGTGGAATGATGGTTTTAGAAGTGGTTCTAGTAGTCCTCACTATTCTGTAAAATAGTGTATTAATAATTGTAATGATGACTTATTTGAATGTGGATATTGTCTAGATGACAATATTTGTATTTAAACTCACGCTTTTTATGTCAGTATTAATAAAGTTGTAGTTATTTTTGTACCATGTATTTTGACGACTCGTAATGGGTGTCAGATACCTAATTTGGGGAATCACAATTGGTATCGTAGCTACTGGATATGGTCTCTGCGATATCGGAGAATAGTACTAGGAGGGAGAGACGAGTAATCCTTCGCTAAGTATGTCATACCTAAGCTTATTTGTTGGTCAGTTGAAGTATATGGTTAATATGTGATATGTTAATTTGTTTAATTAACCCTTGTTTTATGGAAGTATTTAAGAATGGCAGCTGAGAATATTAATGGTGGAGTTAATGAGATCGTGGAAACACCTTTAATCACCACCCAGGGGAACGTGCAACAGGAAGGCAATATTCCTCCTGTAAACAACACCACTGAGCAGACGATGAACGACGGGATGTTTAGGAGCTTTTTGCAGTTCATGCGAAACCAGACAAGGGAGACTCGTGTACAGAATACGGGTGGAAATGATAGCAACGCACGGCTTGTCACGGCCAAGCAGTTCAAAGAGTTGGGTCCACCAGAATTTAAAGGAAAGCCGGATCCGATCATGGCAGAAACGTGGGTCAAGCAAATTACCAAGATATTCGATGTCTTGGGATGCACGGAGGAACAGAAGGTTCCATTCACCACCTTTATGTTCCGTGGCGAGGTAGATAACTGGTGGGAGTCTGTGAAATGTACCCAGCCTGCCGCACTCCGCATGTGTTGGGAAACATTTCAGAAACTTTTCAACGAAAAATACTTTCCTGAAAGTATTCGCCATATGAAGGAGGTAGAGTTTATTAGACTAGAACAAAACAACATGACGGTGTCCCAATACGAGGCAAAGTTCGCAGAGTTATCCAGGTTTACGCCTCATTTGGTAGAGAATGAGGAACGAATGATGAGGATGTTTCTGAGAGGTTTAAAACCCGAGATTCAGCAATATCTTATCTCTCTTAAATTTTTTTTATATTCAAATGTTGTCAACAGGGCTCAATTATTAGAGCAAGATAGCGAGTACGTTCAACCAAGGAACCGTAAATCAGGATCATACCCGGTGGCGCAGCCATCTAATAATGAAAACCAAAGGGGGAGGAGAACATTCTGATAAAAAGCGGAACCACTCGTGGTAATCGTGGCCATGAAAATAGAAGAAGCGACTTTGGGGAGATTTTAAAAGAGGAGATTCAACAATGACAATGTGAAGACGCCAAAGACCAAAGAAGAATCGGTTCTAAGGAGGAGAACGACCACCCGGTCATATGCTATAAGTGCGGAAAAGAAAGACATATCATTTCAAATCGCCCACAACAGCTTTAAGGAATGTTATAACTGTGGAAAGGAAGGGCATATCGCTCGAGATCAGACTTTCAGAAAAAACCAAGTCCAATGGGATGGTGACTCAAAAGGTCATCCCGGAAAAGTCAAAGTCAATCTGTTCGAAGAGCATTTGTCGTGGATCGGGTCAACATGCGAGGAACCCAAACGAGGTGATCACGTGTAAGCTAATCATAAATTCATGCGAAGTTTATACATTACTTGATACCGGTGCTACCCATTCATTTATCTCTCCTGCTTGTGCTCAACGTTTAAACTTGACTCCAGAGAAACTAGACTTTGACCTATCTGTGAAAACTCCGTTAGGAGAAACTTTCATCACATCCACTGTTTATAAATCTTGTTTGATCCAAGTTGGCACCATCACATTACCTGTTGACCTTATCTCTTTAAAGATACTTGCTTTTGTTGTGATTTTAGTGATTGATTGGTTAACTACTCATCATGCCAAAATTTATTATTTTCGTAAGGTTGTTAGTTTTCATATTCCTAATCAACCTGTTGTGCGAATTCAAGCAACTAAACCATTAAAATCAATCACTATCATATCAAGTCATAAAGCTATTCGTTTATTGAAAAACGGATGTCAAGCTTTCTTAGCCCATATTGTTATGGATTTGAATAAAGACACATCAGACTTGAATAATATTCCTATTGTTATTGACTTTCCCGACGATTTCAAGAACTTCCTGCCTACCCCCCAAAACGTGAAGTTGAATTCTTTATTGACCTTGAACCCGCACAAAGCCCATTTCTAAAACCCCATATCGAATGGCTCCTATTGAACTTCAGGAGTTAAAGGTCCAACTACAGGAGTTGTTGGACATCGGTTTTATTCATCCTAGTACATCTCCTTGGGGTGCTCCTGTTTTATTTGTAAAGAAGAAAGACGGAAGTATGCGACTTTGTATTGACTACCGAGAATTGAACCATGTCACCATCAAGAATAGGTATCCGCTACCTCGTATTGATGACCTGTTTGACCAGTTACAAGGAGCGAAATTCTTTTCAAAGATCGATCTTCGTTCTGGATATCATCAGCTGAAAGTTAGAACTGAGGATATTCCAAAGGATGCTTTCAGAACTTGGTACGGGCATTATGAATTCTTAGTCATGTCTTTTGGATTGACTAATGCTCCTGCTGCTTTCATGGATATGATGAACCGAGTATTCAAGGAATATTTGGATCAGTTCGTTGTTATCTTTATTGATGACATCCTCATCTATTCCAAAATCCGTGAAGATCATGAGCGCCATTTGAAGTTGGTACTGCAAAGGCTTCGTGATAACAAGCTATATGCCAAGATGAAGAAATGCGAGTTCTGGCTTGAGGAAGTAGCATTCCTTGGGCACATGGTGTCAAAACATGGAGTGTCTATTGACCCGGCGAAGATTGAAGCAATACAAAGTTGGGAGAAACCAAAGACGGTGATCGAAGTACGTATCTTTTTGGGCTTAGCTGGTTATTATCGGAGATTTGTGGAAGGATTTTCTAGAATCGCTACTCCATTAACTCAGCTGACTCTTAAAGATACAAAATTCGTATGGAGCGAGAAATGTGAGAAGAGTTTCCAAGATCTCAAGAGGAGACTCATTTCGGCACCTGTCTTGACAATACCATCTGGTTCGGATGGAGTTGTTAACTACAGTGATGCTTCAGGCAAAGGGTTATGATGGGTTCTCATGCAACGTGGGAAAGTCATAGCATATGCCTCGCGACAACTTAAAGAATATGAGAGGAATTATTCTATTCATGATCTAGAGTCATGCGAAATGCTTTGCGCTTAAAGATCTGGAGGCACTATCTATATGGGGAGAAAGTGGAGATATATTCAGACCATAAAAGCCTCAAATATTTCTTCACCCAAAAAGAACTTAACATGCGACAACGATGTTGGCTCGAGCTATTGAAATATTATGACCACACTATTCAATACCATCCTGGAAAAGCGAACGTGGTAGCTGACGCATTGAGTAAAAGATCATACGCGGGAACAAATGCGATGTTGTTAAAACAAAGGCCCATTTTGTGTGATTTACAAAAGATGAAGATAGAATTCAAGACTCCGGGGACCCATTCAATGATGTCAAGTATACGTATAGAACCAACTTTAATCGAGAAAGTTAAAGTTGCTCAAGCCACAGACCTGGAGCTGATGATTATGAAGAAGAAAGTATAAGAAGGTGCTATTCCAGAAGCAAGAATCGATGAAGAAGGAATACTTTGAGTCCACTCCAGACTTTGTGTTCCTAACGATTCTGATTTGAAGTACAAGATCATGATGGAGGCACACAATACACCATTTGCAATCCATCCTGGAAGTACCAAAATGTATCGTGATCTTCGACATACATTTTGGTGGAACAATATGAAGAGAGAGATTGCAAAGTTTATCTCAATGTGTTTAACTTGTCAACGTGTAAAGGCAGAGGATCAAGTGCCAAAGGGTCCATTGCAACCACTTGAGATTCCGAAATGGAAGTGGGAACACATTACCATGGATTTCGTTACGGGTCTTTCCACGGTTTCTCAAGGCATAAATGCTATTTGGGTTATTGTTGATAGATTAACCAAGTCCGCTTATTTCTTGCCGACACGGAGACTTATTCCTTGAACGCCTTGTTCAGATGTACGAGATGAGATTGTGAGATTGCATGGCATGCCAAGATCCATAGTTTCGGATCGTGACCCAAGATTCACTTCAAGATTTTGGGTTAGCTTGCAAAAAGCTATTGCACGGATTTATGATTTAGTTCTCATAGATACCATCCTCAAACCAGACGGACAATCGAGAGAGACTATTCAAACTCTTGAAGATCTATTAAGACTCTGTGTCTTAGACTTCAAAGGCAGTTGGGATAAGTATTTACCATTGGTGGAATTCTCCTACAACAACAGTTATCTGGAAAGTATAGGTGTGGCTCCATTTGAAGCATTGTATGGACGAAAGTGTTGCTCTCCAGTATGTTGGGATGAGGTAGGAGAAGAAACGTTGTTGGGACCAGAGTTGGTACGAATGACTACGGAGAAGATCCAAACGATTCGATAACGTATACAAACGGCACAGGATCGACAAAAGAGTTATGCGGATCTTCATCGAAAGGACGTGGAATTTAGTATTGGGGATCATGTATTGTTGCGTGTGGCTCCATGAAGGGAGTTACAAGATTTGGGAAGAGAGGAAAGCTCAATCCACGATTTATTGGTCCATTTCAGATTCTTGAACGAGTAGGAAATGTGGCCTATAGACTCGCGTTACCTCCAAGTATGTCTCGTGTTCATAATATTTTTCATATATCTGTGCTACGTAAATATGTGAAAGACCCAAACAACGTTATTAAGTTAGAACCGGACAAGATAGCTGAAGACTTAACGTACGAAGAGGTACCTGTCCAGATCTTGGATATGAAGGAGTATGTCCTACGCACGAAGGTCATACCACAAGTTAAAGTTTTGTGGAGAAACTATGCTATTGAGGAAATGACCTGGGAGTTGGAAATGGAAATGAAAGTGAGGTATCCTCATCTTTTCGAAATACCAGGTACGTACATCAATTTCATGGATGAAATTTCATAAGGAGGGGAGGTTGTAAGACCCCAAATTATTAATAAATGAAATTTAATTTCCTCTATTTATTATTTTGAAATAGTAAGGGTTGAATTGATTAATGTGGTTAGTTATGGGTAAAATGTGCAAATATTTTAAAAATAAGCAGGTGGTTATAAAATATTCATTGTTGTCGGGGAATATTCGTTTGGTCGTGGAATATTCTTCTTTGTTGGGAATATTCGTATTTACGACGCAGCCTTTGTGGGCCCATAACTGAAAGCGATTGGATGAAGAAAACGACAAGTATAAGTTATTTATAAATAACTAAGCGTAGTTATTACCAAGTTAATCACCGTTGGAATACGCGGTGGTTAAAACACAAAGAATACGCTGTTGTTGCAGACAAGAAGACACCAGATTGCACCAATTATTGATTCTTACGTAAGAAGGCACTACTCAATAATTGTTACAAAGAGTTATCGCTCAAAGATTTTATTTTATTGATTCAATAATTGTTGCGTTGATATTTTATATTATCGTTGTTTCAATAATTGTCACTACACAAGATTTTCCATTATCGAAGCAATAATTCATATTATCCTAATAATATTATTAGAAAAATTATTGGAAATGTCTAGAAAGTCCCGCTCTAAGGAGAAGTTTGGTCACCTAATCAGTGCGCCAAGAAGGAGAAATCCTTATTGAAAGCCCTCTTTCTTTGGGAACTACCGGTTGCACAAGATCGCGATTCTCAGAATATTATTTATGAATAATTAATTATTGATTTATATGATGAGGAAAATATTGATTTTATGTGGTTATAGATGAAGAAAAATTTTAAAGTGACAATTGTTAAAAATTGATATTTTATCTTTTCTGATAAAATAATATTTTATTATATTATATAATAATGATGATATTTTTTTACAATGAATGTGGGATATATGAGTATATGAGGAGGAAGAGTATTTTTGTTGCAAGAGTTTTTTAAAACATGTTAAACATGTCTGTGGGCCCATTTCTTGACTGAAATTTGATTATAGCCTATAAAATCGCCCGTTTATGGATTTCGATCAATTTCTGTTTAGAATTTGGAAAACCTTTCTTCTGCAAAGTTGTAGAGAATTGAATTTCCTATACAGATTCGCAAGATTCAAATTTTCTGATAAAAAGGTTATTTATTATGAATTATTGAAGTTCTGAAGTTCTGAAATGATTAATTTTTGAAAGTTTTAAATATTTTAATTTACAAACATGTTTTTTTTGTGATGTAGGCTACTTGAGTGGCTGATCTTTGACTGAAATATTGGGCGTAGAAAATTTATATATATATATATTATTAAATTTTCTGCTTTGGTGTTCTAAGCATTTTCCTATAAATAGGGTGCTTAGGTTAGAATTGAAAATCACACTAGAAACTACAGATTTCTCTCTCTATAATATCGAGCGTATTTTGTGAGTATTTTAGTACTTTGAGTATTGCTATACGGTGCAAGTTCTTTCAAAGACTATATCCAAAGATTCCAAATGTAAGTACTATTCTTTCTGAGGTAAGGGATATTATTTTTTTTAAAATGATATTATTTCTTCAATATCATTATGCCAAAAAATTGGTTGGAAATTTTTATCAAATTTGTAACTTTTTATGTCGGGGTTACTATTCATGAACTACTATTCACGAGTTACTATTCATGAGTTACTATTCACGAGTTACTATTCATGAGTACTATTCACGAAGCATGATGATGTTTTTTTGTGAAATTTCTATCTTTTGGTGTCGGTTACTATTCACGATACGATACTATTCACGATACCAAGACTATATTCACGAATCGATACTATTCACAGAAAAATTAAATTTTCTTTTCTATGTCCAAGATTGTCTGTTATAGTTCCTATCTTTGATTGGATCTATGTTTTGGTCTTCATTCTTGAATTTTACTCCACTCTGTTTATTTATGAAGTATTTTCGAACTTGGGTTATTTAAAGTATGAATCCTTAATACTTGTTCTTTTGTTTCACTAGATTCATTTTTTTTAAAATATTTTTCACATCCTTAGTCCTAAATGATGATATTACTGAATATCTTTAGCCTGTTGTGCAAAGATGAATGATTTCTGAAGAATATCTTTGGCCTGTAGTGAAAAGATGAACAGGTGTTTAGATGAACATGACCAACTGATGAATATCTTTGGCCTGTAGTGTGAAGATAAATATTTAATTCCAGATATATATTGATTGATGTTACAGGGATAAAATATCGATGATGAACTTTTAAATTCATATATAGAAGATAGTAGTTTGCATTCTCTACTTAAGTCTTCTAATGAATTATTATTTCCGTTGTGAAGATTAATTTAAAACTGGTTGTCTATTGTATTCTATTAGATTTTTTCCTGTTGAAGACTAACGATAATTTGTTCTATGTTATCTTAGTCATAATATTCTATACTGGGCTAGTTGAGCCCACCCTTTTCCTTGTTGTTCCATTTTTCTTCTTAGGAGGCAAGAATGTAGCGAGTACTAGTCGGGGTGTGGAATGATGGTTTTAGAAGTGGTTCTAGTAGTCCTCACTATTCTGTAAAATAGTGTATTAATAATTGTAATGAGGACCTATTTGAGTGTGAATATTGTCTAGATGACAATATTTGTATTTAAACTCACAGTTTTTATGTTGTATTAATAAAGTTGTAGTTGTTTCTGTACCATGTATTTTGACGACTCAGAATGGGTGTTGTATACCTGTTTTGGGGGCGTCACAATTAATGATAAGCATTAATAATTATAAACCTAATTAGGGAAACCCTAATGATTAATTAGAAACACTAATTATTAAAAACCCTAATTACTAAATTAGAAACCCTACTTGTTAAATTAAGAACCCTAATTGCTAATTTGTAATGCTTAATGTTAATTAGGAAACCTTAATCCTAATTTACAAGTTCTAAGTAATTAGGAAACCTAATCTAATTAAGAAATCTTAATTCCTAAATTTAGAAAGCTTAATTTTACATTTTAAACCCTAATTAGATATTCTAGAAATTTAAATTTTTGCAAAACCTAAGGGTCAAACCCTAAGGGTTAATCAAGTTACTAGTTTGCCATTTCCCAAAAAAGTCAACTGTTGACTTTTTAACCAAATAGTGAATTCTTGAAAATTTTGTGTTTATAGACTATTTTTACTAGTTTCATCGTTCCGGACTCAAATATCACGTCCGCGTCTCCAAATTCAACTCCGAACACAACTTCAATTTTAATAACATTAATCATTAATATTATAACTCACAATATTTATCAACCAGGTCGTTCCCAGGAAAGAGGGGGCTTTCCAACAAAGATTTCTCCCTATTGGCGCGCAATTAGGTGACCAAACCTCTCCTTGACAGAACTTCAAGACATTGTAAATATTACAATTTAATAATATGAATAACTTTGTCGTCTTAATTATTGATTTAATAAGATAACATATTAAGCAGATGATACTATGACAATAATCGAATCAATAATATGAGAGATATGATGCAGCAATTACTGTAGCAATAACTGAGTATAACTGAGTAACTTCTCACGTAAGCATCAATAATCAATATTGTGTGCTACTATGCAACCACGCGTATTATTGTACTTTTACTACCGGGTAGTTCAACAGTTAACGGTAAAAATTCCGCCGTTATTTTCATAAAGTATTTTTGTCATTTTCTCAATCCGACAATAATTCCGTTGTGGGGGGTCCACCAATGATTGTGTCATTGTACGAATATTCCCTGTTAAAAAGAATATTCCCCGACCAATCGAATATTATATAACAACTTGCGTACTTTGCAAAATTTGTAAATATTACCCACAACTATAACATTATATCAAATCCACACCATAATATTCAAAAATATATTTCGAGAAAATTTAATCTTTATTCAAAAAGTTGGGGTCTTACAGTTGCCACCGACACGATTATTATCGTGTTGTTGCTCGTTACCTTTTGGTTGAGCTGACTCAACGGTCTCATGTACTTCATTGCTTATCTCAACATTCTCGGATGTCATTTTTAAATACTGCCACAAACAAGGGTTAATTAACATATCACATATTATCCCTATACTCTGACCGACCAATTAAATAACAAGTAAACTTAGGTAGGTCATACTAGCGAAGGAATTCCCCGTCTCTCCCCTCCTAGTTCTTGTCTCACATCTCAGCCAGGGTTCATATCCCTAAGTTTTGATACCAACTGTGATGCCCCCAAAATAGGTATACATCACCCATCTTGGGTCGCCAGATACATGGTATAGAATTTTAATTCAACTTAAATATACAACAGTCGTGTAAAATACGACTAAACATATGGTGTGGGTTTTAATACAAATAGTGTCATATAGATAATATACAAACTCAATGTGGTCCTCATTACATTTATTATCACACTATTTCACAGAATAGTGAGGACTACTAATGCACCATCTAGGACCATCACTCTGTTCCCCGACTAGTCCCTGCTTCGTTCTCATTTCCTAAAGAGAACAATGAAAGAAAGGGTGAGCTCAACTAGCCCAGTAAAAAATATTATGACTAAGATAATGCAGAATAAATTATCATTAGCCTTCAATAATGTTAAACTGATAGAATATAATAGACAACAAGTTTAACTGGAGCGGATCAAGCAATCCATTAGAAGAGTCAAGTAAGGTATAAAATTTACTATCTTCTATGATTTAAAAAGTTTTTCATCACTTTTATCGCTGAGACTCAGCTTAAGAAATAAAATCGAATCATCCTTGCTCCACGGCCAATGATATTCATGTAATCATCAATGGTCATGACTATACTGAATAATCCCTGGTCATAATCATACCAACAACTATCCACCAATGAACTACAGGCCAATGAGGACCTTTACCACATCATTCGTCACATTACGGTCATGATTATACCGAATAATCACTGGTCATAATCATACCAAGTCCATCTATGCACGTAAGTCAAAGATGACTTTGAACATAATATAAGCATGAGGATGATGACAATTCAATAAAATAAGTTCAAGAATAAATTTTAAAGATTTATAAGTTAATTTATCCTGAACTAAATAACGTCCAAATTTTCAACTTAATACTGCTTTGTGAAGTAAAATTCAAGAATGATTAGAAGAATATTTCAATGAAAAGATACTGGATGAAGCGCAAATATCAAGGATATTCCACTAATTTCATGGAGTATAGAAGCCAAAGCTTTAACCAACTGAGTATAATAGAATATATGAAACTGCAAATAGATTTTCTCCTGCCATGCAGTAATCCATGTAGACAGATCATTTCCACAATTTAATAAGGAATGAATACGAAGGATTATTCACCATGCATGTGGTAATCCACATAGATAGGTTATTCCAACAGAATAATAAAGAATGGAATAACAAAAGGATTCACCATGCGTACGATAGACTGCAATAACAGGTTATTCCCAATAGAATAATAAATAATGGAACCCGTGTCCCACAGAACGCATAGACGATATTCCTACGTAATAATAAATAATGGTACCAGTCAAAGGGTAAACGCATTGCATACGATGATATTTTGACGAAATAATAAATAATGGAACTAGGTTCTAAGATAAACGCATGCATGTGATATTCTACGAATAATAAAGAACGGAATAATAGAAGAATTTCATAATGTATGTGGTACTTCGCATAAACAGGTTATTCCAACAGAATAATAAGAATGGAATAACAAAAGTTCTCTTCACGAATGAGAAAGAAAGAATACCCCTTACGAGTACAACAAATAATATCCCCTACGAGTACAACAAATAATATCCCCTACCTTAGAAGAAACTGGATATTGGAGTAGTGAAGTAGCAGAATACTTTTCTTCTTTCTCTCTATAGTTTCTCTCTCTAGAGTTTCAATGAATTCGTAAGAAATAATAAAGGAATGAGCTTTTATTTATAGGAGAATGGACTGAATAATAACTAATTCATGAACGGTCCAGATTGATTTACTTTTAAAACTTTAAACCAGCGATCCATATTGATTTACTATTATAACTTTCCACCAGTGGTCTATATTGATTTACTATTATATCTTCAACCAACGATCCATATTGATTTACTATTATAACTTCAACCAACGGTCTGAAAAATTAGCATATCTCCTCATGGAATAATATTGTACCCAAAAATGATTTGGACCGAAAAGAAATATATTTTACGGGTGAATAGTACACCGTGAATAGTACCCCATGAATAGTAACTCGTGAATAGTAACTCGTGAATAGTAACTCATAAATAGTAACTCATGAATAGTAACTGGTGAATAATAACTCGTAAATAGTAACTCGTGAATAGTACTCCGACACGAAAAGTGCCCCGAATACCCGATTGAACAATATAACCTCCAGACATCAATTATTATCGAAACAAATGTTGATTTTAACTAACACAAATAATTCCAACACAATTGAACTATAAAATTCATCTTCAATCAACACGAACTTATTCATCATTAATATTATAATTCACAATATTTAACAACCAGGTCGTTCCCAGGAAAGAGGGGGCTTTCTGATAAGGATTTTTCCTTATTGGCGCGCAATTATGTGACCAAACCTCTCCTTGACAGAACTTCTAGACATTGTCAATATTGCAAATAATAATATGAACAACTTTGTCATCTCAATTATTGATTTAATAATATATCATATTATGCAGATGATACTGTGACAATAATTGAATCAATAATATGAGAGATACGATGCAGCAATTACTGTAGCAATAATTAAGTATAACTGAGTGACTTATCACGTAAGCATCAATAATCAATACCGTGTGCTACTATGCAACCACGTGTATTACTGTACTTTTACTACCGAGTAGTTCAATAGTTTCAACGGTAACACTTTCGCTATTATTTTTATAAAATGATAATTCTGTCATTTTCTTACTACGACAATACTTCTGTTGTGGGGTTCGCCAATGATTATGCCGTCGTATAATATTCCTTGTTAAAACGAATATTCCCCGACCAACCGAATATTATATAATCACTTGCATACTTTTCAAAATTTATAAATACTATCCACAGCTATAACACTATCTCAAATCCACACCATAATATTAAAAAAAATATTTCGAGAAAATTAAATCTTTATTCATAAAATCTGAGGTCTCACAATCTCCCCTCCTTATGAAATTTCGCCCTCAAAATTTATGTACGTACTTGGTATGCCGAAGAGGTGAGGGTACCTTGACTTCATTTCAGATTCTAACTCTTGAGGTATAACCTTTGAGTGTCGAATATAATCCTTCTTATCCACGATTTTAACACGTATCTCCTCATACGTTAAATCATTCGTTATCTCGTCCGGTTCTAAATTAATAATGTGGTTCGGGTCATCCACATATTTACGTAACATCGATACGTGAAAAAAATGTTATTAACACGCAACATACTTGGCGGTAAAACGAGTCTATAGGCCACAGTTCCTACTTCATCGAGGATTTCAAATTGGCCAATTAAATCGAGGGTTGAGATTTCCTCTCTTCGTCGATTATTACTTCTAGAATAACGCCCTCTTGAACCTTCTTCTTCACATTCATCATCTCCGAGTGTGTAGCTTGAGCGACTTTAACTGTGACGAACGAGATTTTTGTAATTTAATTTAATATTTATTGAATTGAATAAATATTTTTCGATGAATTAATTATTAGATTAAATATTAATTGATGAAATTGTGGTAGCTTAATTTAATTATATGTGTTACATTTATTAAATTAATGTAGAAAATTTTATTATTCAAGTATGTAATTATGTGAGCTTATTATGTAATTATCTCGAGCTTATTAAATTAAAAGAAATATTTAATAAGCCTAATGTTATTTAATTAATGTAATAATTAATTGGAGATTTAGTAATTGGATATAATTAATTAATGAGAAAATTAATTATGTGACTATGTGAATTTATGAAAAATTATTATAATTAGTTTATATTAAATTAAATAATATAATTGAGCTATCAGATAATTGGGTGTGACATGAATTAAACTATATTGTAGAGGTTTTATTAAATTAAGTGGTTTTGTAATATATTCTTGCTAAGCCAAACAAGGCCCTATGGGGAGTTGGAAGCAGTTGCTCATTATTGGGTTAACTGACCACTCAAGGTCGCCATTCTTTCTTATATGCGTCTTCTCATTATTTCTTATTTTAACAAGTCTGATAAAACAACACAGAGAGAAATTCAGAGAGAGAGTTTGAGAACTGTCAGAGAGAATTAAGATATTGTGAAAGAGATTGAAAGAGGAGAATTTAAGAAAACATCCAGTCTTCTAATCTATACCTTACACTCGTGGTAATCTCCTCCTTCCCAAATTTTTAAAGTTACGTTGTTTAAGTTTTATGAAAATGGCTTTCAAGTTTTCTGTTAAGTCTCTGTATTTATAAAGGGTATGTATTATGTGTTGTATATGTGTTAAATGTTACCATATTGTATTTAATTATATATATTTCACAAACCATATCATCTGTTTCATAATACGATGAATTGTTATTTCAAAAATTTACAGAGTTTAGGTTTTGGCCATATGGCCTTATACGTGATATTTCATGTGTTGATCATATATTATCTCTAAAATTTATACTTGTATATTATTATGCATGTTAATATGAAGAGACCAAACTTTAATTGAACGGATTCTGTTATAAATCTAATCCGTAGTGTTGAAATTATGTTTTATGTTCAAAACCTTCAAGAACATCAAGAACAAAGGGAAGTAAATGTGTTGATTTTGCAAATTATGTGTTGTAACTTGTTAAAAATTATTCTAGATGGGTTAAGTAATGATTATATATGTATTACAATGATTGGGTAAGTCTAAATTCATGAAAAAATAACTAATTGGAAGTTATGGCCATAATCATGTATAATTTTACTCATGATTGATTTTTGGCCTAATTTGGCCTTGTTATGTTCAAGAATCGCAGAATCGCAGTAAATCGAGAAAATGAGCCTGTGTATGTGACGCCCCAAATTCGTGTATCTTCCAACCCGACGATGGTGTTCCACCGTCTAACATCCATACAATCATTCCATTGAAAACAACAAAAAATGAAAGTAATTACTATCTTCTTATTACAATCAAAGTATAATCCTTCCTGTGTTCATAAACCTAAGTTACATCGCTTCATTGTTCATAATGTATAATACATACAAACTTATTGAACTATTACACAATGCCTAAGCATCCATCTTAGCTTTGCCCTTATCATTCTTGGCATTCACAAGACGCTCATCTTTAATCTGCAGCTTATATAATTCAAGCAAGAAGTGAGCACGACATACCGTGAAGTTTAATCAAGGATAACAGAAATACCACATTCATGAATTATATAACAATTCCAACATAACCGAACAATAGTTATGAAGTATTCTCAATCAATAATACTTTAATAGCTCATAACATCAATTCCCAAATTATAGAATAGATTAGGAATTCCGAACCGGTCGATAGACCATGAACAGTAAATTTTAGTTTTCATACCTGAAAAGGAGTCCACAGCACTAATTAAGGCCGTTCATCCGTATAACTTACGAGCACTTCTAGGTGATCACCTATATAGTACTCTATGTTGATCAACACTACATTCATTAAACGATTTACGCTTAATTTTTTGGCAACTTCGGGTGCCCATCGTATAATCGATGAAAATACTTTTGTTTGTTCATAGACAAACCTTACCTTCACGTCTGTACCAATTACTTGGCATAGGATATCGTTAACATTTCTATATAGAATGATATATATGATAATCAATCTATATATTACGAATAGTCTAGCCGAGTTAAAATCTGGCATCGACCCTTTCTTTAAAACAAATCTTGCAATTCAGTTCAACGAATCACATAAAACTTAGCTAACATGGAAGTTGGACAAGCGTTAAGAAAACTTGCATTTCAGCGTCTTCAAATAACTTACTCGACTGACCACATCCTTTAAAGAATCTACATGATATGTTCGCATAGCACACTATAATTAGCTATCAAACAACTATTCACATTGTTCGTACAAGCTTCTTTCTCTTCTATGTCTATGTTAACTTAATATCTTTATTAAAGTCAACATGACTTATTACCCTTCATCTCGGTGTATCACTCTATTGACGTTTATTAATCGGACTCAAACATCGTTGATAAGGTACCAACTTTGTTCGTTGTACATATCTTGTTAACATGCATTACATTCCTAAGTTTCATACACTATACCTTAGTATAGGTAATATAGGATTAGTCTTAGTACATTTATTGAGTATATAAACTCAACTCAAGTAGGTCTCTAAACAACCGAAGCTTAAAACCTAACTTGTCAACTTTTTTCTACTGCCCGCGTTGCGGCGCGGCATCCTTTGTATTTTAGTGGAGCTGCGGTGCGAGTTAACAGGGTACTCGGCCGAGTCTGGCGCGGCGGCGCCACCACTTTGTACTGGTTTTGGCGCTGCGGCGCCGAGTCTGTGTCAGTTCCTTTCTTATATGCGTCTTTTCATTATTTCTTATTTTACCAAGTCTGATAAAACATCACAGAGAGAAATTCAGAGAGAGAGTTTGAGAACTGTCAGAGAGAATTAAGATATTGTGAAAGAGATTGAAAGAGGAGAATTTAAGAAAACATCTGAGTCTTCTAATCTATACCTTACACTCAGGGTAATCTCCTCATTCCCAAATTTTTAAAGTTACGTTGTTTAAGTTTTATTAAAATGGCTTTCAAGTTTTCTGTAAAGTCTCTGTATTTATAAAGGGTATGGATTATGTGTTGTATATGTGATAAATGTTACCAAATTGTATTTAATTATATATATTTCACAAACCATATCATCTGTTTCATAATACGATGAATTGTTATTTCACAAATTTACAGAGTTTGGGTTTTGGCCATATGGCCTTATACGTGATATTTCATGTGTTGATCATATATTATCCCTAAAATACTCGTATATTATTATGCATGTTAATATGAAGAGACCAAACTTTAATTGAACGGATTCTTGTGTTATAACTTTAATCCGTAGTGTTGAAATTATGTTTTATGTTCAAAACCTTCAAGAACATCAAGAACAAAGTGGAAGTAAATGTGTTGATTTTGCAAATTATGTGTTGTAACTTGTTAAAATAATGCTAGATGGGTTAAGTAATGATTATATATGTATTACAATGATTGGGTAAGTCTAAATTAGCAAAAAAATAACTAATTGGAAGTTATGGCCATATTCATGTATAATTTTACACTGCGATTGATTTTTGCCTAATTTGGCCTTGTTATGTTCATGAATCGCAGAATCAGAGAAACCGCAGAAAATGAGCTCAGGTAACCTCGTCCCCGGAGGTCGTTACCAAACTAAATTACCCCACCCCGACGGTCAAATAAATAAATAAATAAATAAAAATAAAAAAAAATAAAAAAAAATAAAAAAAATAAAAAAAATAAATATTTGATGAAAATTATTATTAAAATATTTATAAAATAAATTAAATATTTTAATTGAGATATTTATGGAATAAAATAAATATTCAATGAAAATTATTATTAAAAAATTTATAAAATAAAATAAAAATTTTAATTGAGATATTTATGGAATAAAATAAATATTCGATGGAAATTATTATGAAATAATTTATTCGAGTGTAATAATAATAAGAGAATGAAAATATTCTAATTTAATTAAGTAATTAAATTAGAAGGGTAATGATTTGTTAAATAAAGTGGAGTTTATATTAAATAATTAAGTGAAAATGTGACTCACTTGAATGTAATGTGAATACATATGGTATGTGTGTAGGATTTGTGGTGAACGAAAGTAGTAATCGTTTAGCCTACGCATGAGGCAAGTTTCCTAACCCTACTTGTCATTATTGTTCAAGTTATTAGTTACCTCGAGTAAATTATCGTTACTATTATTCAAGTTCAATTGTTATATTAAAGATTTATTATCTTTTCAAAGCATGATTCAGTTATACAATAATTGTTCTATTGTATACTTCTTGAGATTATTATTCAAATCGAATATCATTATTGTTGAACCTTATTAGACTAGTGAACTTTATTGATTCAACTAGTCCTTAGTTGATGAACGTTCTAAATTTCAAAACCCTTATTGAATTATCCAAACCAAACTTCCTTTATACTGTTATTTCATTATTATCCTTGTGGGCAATAGTGCTCACTCTTACTTAATAATAACATTGCAGTTAAGAATTAAAGAACTGATGAACCTTCCACTAGTAAAGGCAAGGGCAAAGTTAGCAAGTGATGAAGACTTGTTATTTTTATTAGATGATGTATTTATGCTTAAGACTTGAGTTAATAATGTTGTTTAAGACTTATTTGTTTATGATTCCACACAGATGTTTAAGGTTAGTTTAACCTTGGATTGTATTATTATTATTCGGATGTTGTAACCCTTAAGGGGAAGATTTTTATTCTATCTATTGCATGGCTTGAATTTATTATGGGTAGATAAATAGATGATATTTAGATGAAGGAACACCAAATCCCGTGGAATCGAAGTACCCAGATTTGGGGGTGTCACAAGTTGGTATCAAAGCTGTAGGTTATGAACCTTAGGTGGGGGAATAACCTTAGGTAGTAGCCTTATAGAAGAAGATTGTAATGGAAAACTCTTATCGAGTTCTAGGAAATGAATTTCTGTAATTCATTAAAGATAATAAAAGACTTTATGTGCTTATGTGTTAAATTAGGTGCTCACTAGTACGACTTAGTAACTAAAATTCAAAATTTTTGTTGTCAGGATGTCTGACGTTGGAGGAACTAGTCGAGCAGGGGGGGAGGAACCCCGAGTACCTATAGTACCGACAGAGGAGGAGCCTAGAGACATACATGTCGTTAGGGAATAGTTAGTTCAGAGGAAGTCATCTCCATTGATCACCGTTGTTGGTCAGGAGCATGAACCTGAGGAGGAGTTTGACGAGGAAGAGGAAGAAGAGGAGTTACCACGGTACACCGTTGATGCTGAGATGTATGACACATTATACGACTGTAAAGTGGAGTTACGAGATGAGGTGCAGGATCTGACTGAGCGAGCTATTATTCAGCAGATTACTCTAGAGGAGAAGGTGAGGGAGATTTCGACTCTTCACTCACGACTGGGAAATGTAGAATGGGATTTGGTCCACGAGAAAGGTCAAACCGAAGATAAGACCGCAGAGATAGAAAAGTTGAAGAAGGATCTGAAAGAGAGTTCAGAGAGGCTTGCCATAGCAGAGGAGGGCTGGGTAAGAGAGTCACATCGTGCTGATCTTGCGGAAGAAGACGGTCGTGCAAAGAAGGCGAAGCTTGGAGAGACATACTCTACACTTAATCATGCAATGGATGAGGCCCAAGATCGAGTTTTGAGGTACCCCATCCAGTTTGAAGGACTTCCATCGTACATGCTGGATCGCAGGACGATGTCTCGTATCATGGATGAGGAGCGTGGCAAGGCTATTCAGCACCTTGACAGACAGTGATAGAATTTGTTTAATTATGTGAAAGACTTAATTAGTTTTTATATATAAATTCCGATGTGTTTATGAACGAAAGAATATTTTAATATTTAAATCCTGTGGATTCTATATCTCAGGATGGTGGATGTAAATAGCAGTTATGCTATCGTTTGATGTAAAACTTTTAGTTTGAATTAAATATATTAAGTTGTTTGAGATGATGTGTTAAATGATTATATTAAATTGTTTAGTTAAGTCTTAACTATTTAGAGAATTTAATAGTGATTTAATAAGCATATATTATTCTTAACAAAAATATGCCGCCTGGAAGAAGACAACCACGTCAACCAACTCAGGAAGAGTCAACAAATAACAACAATGCCAATGTTAATCCTGTTCAGTAGTTGGTTAACTTGCTAGCTGGAGCAATGAATAATCAACCTCAAGCTCCACCAAATACTACGTTTAAAGATTTCAATGCGGTGGGACCACCAGAATTTAAAGGTTCCATAAACCCAATCGAGGCTCAAACGTGGGTTATGGAAATGGAGAAGGTTTTCGACGTTGATAGGGTTAGAGAAGACCAGAAGACCGCTTTTGCAATGTTTATGCTGAAGTCTGAGGCTAGCTACTGGTGGCAAGCAAACAAAGTGTGAGGAGGTGAAGGTGTAATTACGTGGGAGAGATTTAAAGAGATGTTTTTTGAAATGTATTTCCCAACTTGTTCACAGAACCAGATGGAGGTTCAATTTCAAGAGTTGAAGCAGGGAAATATGAGCATGCCTAACTATGCGGCTAAATTCAACGAGTTGGCAAGGTTCGCCCCGTATCAAGTTCACACGGATGAGAAGAAGGCGAGATGGTTTGAGCAAGGACTAAAGCCTTAGGTGTACAACAAGGTATCAATTTTGCAGCTAAACATGTTTGCTGGAGTACTAGAAAAGGCCATCCTCGCTAAAGGATGAAGCGATGTGGTGACCATGTACAATCAAGATCAAAAGAAGAAGAAGAGTGAAGGTGAAGGAAATAACAAGGTCAGTGGAAGTGGCACATGAGGTTGAAATTTCAATCAGAAGAAAAGATGGAATGACAACTCATCATCGGGGAATCAGCAAGGTAATCAGAAGAAAAGAATCGAAGCATGCCCGACTAGCGGGAAAGCCCATCTGGGAGTTTGTATGAAAGGAAAAAGAGTGTGCTACAATTGTGGTCAGGAAGGCCACATAGCACTAAACTGTCCAAACCCAAAGAAGGGTGCTTGTTTTACTTGTGGTTCAAAGGACCATCTGGCAAGAGACTATCCCAAGAAGGGATCGGGAGGGTCAGGATCAGGAGGAAACCGGGGAAACAACAGTGGAAATGCCTTAACCATCACCGGACCAACCGCAACAAACCGACCGATCGCCTGGACTTTCAACATGACGGTGCAAGATGCAGTTCAATCCCGTGATGTGGTGTCAGGTATCATTACGATCAATAAAATTAATGCTTATGTTTTATTTGATTCGGGTGCTACTTGTTCCTTTATATCCGATGACTTTGCCAAGAATTTAGATTTGCCTAAGGATGAATATGATTACCCCATGAACATTGAAATTGCGAATAGAGAAATAATCCCTGTTAAGTACATACATAAGAACTGTAGAGTGGATATTAAGGGTAATATCATGAATGTAGATCTTATCCCTATCCGACTTGGGGAATTTGACGTTATTTTGGGAATGGATTGGTTATTCAATTACGGGGCTGTAATTGATTGTCAAAAGAAATGTATTAACCTTATGACTCCATCAAAGGTTGTATTTTATGGTAGCAAGTCGCCTAGACAAGCGAGTTGTCTGACGATGTTGCAGGCCAGGAAGTTATTAAGACAAGGCTATGTAGGATACTTAGCTTCCATAGTCGACAGTCGAAAAGACAATCCAAAGGTAGAAGAAATACCGATTGTGAGGGACTTCGTCGACATATTTCCAGACGATTTTCCAGGACTTCCACCAGATAGAGAGGTAGATTTCGTGATCGATTTGGCGCCCGGAACTGCTCCAATATCGAAGGCACCATACCGAATGGCACCAGTAGAGATGAAGGAATTAATGGTACAACTACAAGAATTGTTGGACAAGAAGTACATTCAACCGAGCGTATCGCCGTGGGGAGCACCGGTGTTATTCGTGAAAAAGAAGGACGGATCGATGCGGCTCTGCATTGACTATAGAGAACTGAATAAGGCCACGATTAAGAACAGATATCCATTACCGAGGATCGATGGCTTGTTTGATCAATTGAAAGGAGCAAGATACTTTTCCAAGATAGACTTGAGAATCGGTTATCATCAACTGAAGGTGAGGCCAGAGGATGTACCGAAGACAGCATTCAGAACGCGATATGGTCACTACAAATTTTTAGTAATGTCGTTTGGTCTTACGAATGCTCCTGCAGCATTTATGGGACTAATGAATGGTGTGTTCAAACCGTTTTTGGACAAGTTCATAGTGGTATTTATAGATGACATTTTGGTCTATTTGAAAACCAAAGAAGAACACGAAGAGCATTTGAGATTAACGTTGGAAGTATTGAGAAGGGAAAAGTTGTATGCCAAGTTTTTGAAATGCGATTTTTGGAGTGAACGAGTGCAATTTCTTGGGCACGTGATCTATAAAAATGGAATTTTGGTAGATCCATCCAAAGTGAGCCGTGATTAACTGGGATCAGCCGAGGACGCCGTCGGAAGTACGAAGTTTTCTTGGATTGGCAAGATATTATAGAAGGTTCATACAAGACTTTTCCAAGATCGCAACTCCATTAACGAATTTAACTCGAAAAGCTATGAAATTTGTTTGGACGGATAAGTGTGAGGAATGTTTTTAAGAATTGAAGAAGAGGTTGAGTACGGCCCCTGTGTTATCTCTTCCGAATGATACATGAAATTTTGTTGTTTATAGTGATGCATCACATAAAGGACTTGGCTGTGTGCTGATGCAAAACGGCAAAGTCATTGCGTATGCATCACGACAATTGAAGGATTACGAGATGGGATATCTGACCCATGACTTGGAGTTAGCTGCAGTTGTTTTTGCTTTGAAAATTTGGAGGCACTATCTCTATGGGGAGAAGTGTGAAATATATACAGACCATAAGAGTCTGAAATATACTTTCACATAGAAGGACTTAAATATGTGTCAAAGAAGATGGTTGTAATTAATTAAGGATTATGACTGTGAGATTTTATACCATCCGGGTAAAGTAAATGTGGTTGTCGACACCTTAAGTAGAAAGGGTCGGGAGAAATTGACGATGTTGACTGCTCAGGAGGAGCTAATTGTAGAAATGGAGAAACTGGAGTTGGAAGTGAAGTATCCTCTGGAGATCGATGAGAAGCTATTTCAGATGCAATCTGGTACAACTCTACTAAATAAAGTTAAAGAGGCTCAACTTCAGGATGATGAATGCAAAAAGGTGACAAAGAAGATATCTGAAGGAACCGAATTGAGATTTAAGATGGATAAGGAAGGAATACTGAGATTTGAGAGTAGAATTTGGGCACCGCCAAAGATCTGAGATTAAGGAAGATATTTTGAGCGAGACTCATAGTTCACGATATTCGATTCACCTGGTAGTACCAAGATGTACCAAGATCTTGAACAACATTTCGGTGGTAAATTTGAAACGTGATGTTGCGAATGTGTTGCCAAGTGTCCGACATTCGCCGAAAAGTGAATGTAACAACCCGATATTTTTTATATAAATAAATAAGAAATTTTGCGTATAATTTTATTTTATTTTATTTTAAGGATGAGGATTTGTACAAGATAATGTGTATATGTATTTATGTGGTAAATAAAAATATATTTATTGCATAAATGTTTACAAATAATTGTATTTTAGAATTATTGATTTTTATAAAGTATATTCTTATAATAATTAATTTAAAGTAGAAATGTTTTTATTAACTATGTTCCATGAAAATATAATCATATACTATTTAAACAATATATGAAGTGATTTTTAGAATAATTATAATAATTATTTTATTATATGAATTTTAGTATGGAATATTAAATTAATTATTTTACCTTAATTATTAAGGTTAAATATGAAGAATAAATCGATATATGGAATCCAAACCCTAATTTTGGATTATTGTCAAGGTATGAGAATAATAATATAATATTAATTATATTTTGATTTCTCAATGCTATAAATATGTCTTTGTATATGCGTGTTGATGATGATTGGTCAATTATGGTGTTTAATTTCAAAACCCAATGTTAATTGGTTAAACCCTAGTTTTCTCGTGGGAAACCCTAATTTGAAAATAAATTGTGAGTTTAAGATCATTATATATTTGATGTTATATGTTTTATGATGTGTATTATATAATGATTTGATTAATTAGGTAAACCCTAATTATAATCTAGAAACCTAATTAATTTTTAGAAAACCCTAAGATATTTTAAAAACCCTAATTTCGGAAATGAGAAACCTAATTTGAAACACAAATTAGAGTTCTAGATTTTTGTTGTAATTGTGTTAATGTGATTAATTAACAAGTATTATAATTACAATAGTTAATTTTCAAACCCTATATTTTAAACCCTAATTTGATAATTAGAAAACCTATTTATAAATAGGTAACCCTAATTATCAAAATCTTAAACCCTAATTGTTATTTTAGCAAGGTTAATTATGATTATTATATTTTCACCCTAATGTTCATGTATAGTGTAATTAGAAAATTAATCACAATTATAGTTAAACCCTAATTGGAAATTATGCTAAATAAATACCTCTTTTAAATTTTTTGTGCAAACCCTAAATTGGAAATCCTAGATTTGTTTTGTGCTAAACCTTAGGGTTAAACCCTAAGGGTCAAACCCTAAGGGTTTGCAAGGATGAAAATTTTGCCATTAAAATTGCTAAATATTACTATTTTACCCTTTTGCACATTCTTTAATTGGATAACTTGTGTATCTAGCCAAAATGTAGTTGGTGAACTACTCTACCAACTCCACATGCTCTAAATTGACAACAACAAGCCTCTAGCTCAGCCATTCATGCATCTAGCTTTTTTATAAATAGATTGAAAGAGAGAGAAAATCAATTGCTAGCTTATTTTGCTCAAACACCCAACCAAGACTTTCTCTCACAAAGACCCATGAAATTTGTTGATAATATCAGTCACAAAAACATCCCCCGATCAGCCATAACAAATTAGAAGCCAAGAAATCAAAATCGTTCATAAGAGGTATAAAACCTTAGCATGATTTCTGTCCAAATATTCTGTGTTAGATGTTATGTTTGATTGTTAAAATATGTTGTATAGGGTGTATAGTGATGATCTGGGTTGCTAGATGGTAGATCCATAACATCTAGAGGATCGGATTTGACATTTTTCAAAATCTGGAAAATTTTTAAACAGTCGTCTAACAACGAATGTCAGGCCCTGTAGATCGTTCTCTGTTTTGTTTTTTTTGTTGTTTTAATGTTTGATCTTGTAGTATGCTGTGAGATCTTTGATCTGGAACTCAAATCAGAGTCAGATCGGTTGTAGGTTGCAAGATATGGGTGGTCAAACACCGTTAACCAACCATGACTGGCCATGTTCTAGGTAACCCAGAACGAGCCCAGAAATGTCTGACATGATTTTCATGAGCACGAATCTGACAGTGGTTTGATAATACGTTCTTAGTTTTGCATCTAAGTTGTAGTACATATGTTAGACTTCATTTTTGTGTCTTAATATCACCTAAAACGTTAACAGGTGAAGCGTAGTCGATGGTCAAACCAAGCCAGACAAGCACGAAAGCCGTTTTCTGGATAACCCAGAAAATGCTTGACCGTGTTGTTTGACATGGGTTGACCGGCATAGATCTGCTAACTCAGTTGTTTTTTATGTTATTTTTATGTAATGGATCTCTACCCTTGCATGTTGTTGTAGCTTATAGATCACAAAACCATTAAACAGATAGCATGTAGTAGAGGCTCAAAGTATGACCCATGATATGTTCTTCATTTCTGGGTAACCCAAAAATGAAGAACAGTCCTGACAACACTTTTGGAGGCTCAGATCTTCTTGGTTATATGTTTTATGATCATTATTGTTGTTGTGTTATGTAATCTTACACTAGTACTACACGATCTGATGATTAGTTGGTCCAGAAGCACAATACACACGGTTTTAATCTTGGTCAAACAGAGCCCCTCGAAATTGCATATGAATATCTTGGTTTGTATGAAGAACATGAAGAACACCTATAGCGACGGTTCTGTCGCTATACGCAGTCTTTAGCGACACTTTTAATAAAATTAATTATATAAATTCTGAAAATTATTTAAAAATAGTATTTAATTTCCAAAAATTACAAAAAATTATTTTAAAAATTATTTTTAAATTATAAAAATTATATATTAATAATTTGAAATATTTTTCTTAATATTAGTATTTATTTAAATATTATTGATAATTAATTTATTTATTAAATGCATTAAATAAATTAATTAAAAGTGATTTTATTATATTAAAAATCATTTTAAATGATAATAAGTTATTTAAAAATATTTTAAGTTATAAAATATAACTTTTAATATTTAAAGGTAAATTTCATTAATTAATTTATTATTATTGATATTAAAGTTATTTAATAATTATATTAAATAATTTAGTTTAAAAATGATTTTAATATTATAATAATCATTTTAAATGAAAATAAAGTGTTTAAAGATATTTTAAGTTATAAAATATAACTTTTAATATTTAAAGAATAATTTCATTAATAATTTAATATTAATAATTATTAATTTATTATTAATGATATTAACTTTATTTAATAATTATATTAAATAAATAGTTTATAAATGGTTTTATTAATTTAAAAATCATTTAAAAGTGATATAAATGAATTAGAAATATTTTAGGTTATACTTAATGACTTTTAATATTTTAATAAATAAAACATTAATACTTTAATATTAATGATAATTATTTAAAAATAATTTTAATTCTTTTAAAAATCATTTAAGGGTAATATTAATACTTTAAAAGTATTTTGAGTTATTATAAATACCTTTAACATTTTTGAAATGATTTCATTAATAGTTTAATATTAATTAAATATTAATGATAATAGAATTATTTAATATTTAAAATCATTTAATAATGATTCCAATGTTTGAAAATGTGTGATAAAGGATAATAACTGCTTAAAAATTATATTAAGTCATTTAAAAAATAATATAGTCGATACTAAGTTACGGAGACGAGTCTTAGACTCGATAATTACCCAATAAAGTCGCTTGATAATTTTACATGTTTCGTAAATTGATCTGGACTTAGATAATTTGATTAGATATGTGTTTATTTGTGATTGATGGTTGTGGAACATATGTGACAATGTGATAAGGTTATGTATTTGGTCAATTGCAATAAGCAGTGCTATGTATTATAGTATGTTATTCTAATCGATCAAATGATCTTATTACTGATAGGTGTTAAATAAAGATAGAACTAAGTTACTGAATCGTAAGCAGTAGCATCGTGTGATATTTTACCTTTGCATTTCCTTTATCTGATAGACATGAGTAAGAAGTTTCGAAATTATATTATTATTATGCTATATTATTAACCCTATTGTGATATATTTTATATCCCCGATCATTGTTTATCAACATTTTAGTATATAGTAATTCATATATATATTCTATTCGTTAATTTCGAAATATGGTTATATAAGTGTCCCCACTTGGATAATCATTGTACTTAAACACATGTTGATATATATATATATATATATATATATATATATATATATATATAAAGCCGTCTATGCTACTTGACCAGCTAGACACGAGATCCGTAAATATCATTGAATAAGATAAAACCTTTTTGTATCCAATCAAATTATTTTGGTTCGGATTCCAGTCTAAGTATGAACATCCCGATCATGGGAAAACTTTTATGCGCCCAAGGCAGACAGAGTGAACGATAATATTGCTCTTATAATGTAGTATTGATCAATACAGGGCACATTGGGCAGATCACCCTCGTGCCTGTAAGTTATGACGGTTTGCGGATGAAGTTCTGCTAAACCTTAGTGAAAACTAAAAACAATGTTCATAGTATGTCGACTACTCTATATATATAGTCTATACGTAGTTTCAAAAGTTTGAGATAGAATTGTTATGTTATTATTATCGGTTCAGTTTACTTCACAACTATAAATTCATTGCAGAAGTGATGTACAAAGAAAACATTTATATCTTTCAGCTAATTATATTTTTAATTGTTATTACTTGCTGGGCACTCAAATGCTCACCCTTGCTTAAATTAAATGTTTTCAGCTAAGCGTGATCAAACTGAAGGTTCAGACAAGAACAAGTGAAAACGAAAGCAAATTGAATATGTGTAATGATATCTTTTGTAATAGACTGTATTAGGGCAATGATACATATATTATCTATCATGTAAGGAATTATAGTAAAGGTTGCGTACTTGGGATTAGACTCTGATAAATGTAAATTAAGTTTGATTTTTATATTATTGTCATTATTATTAGTATTATTTCGCTCATAGAAATGGTATCGTGAAACACCGAGTTCAGGTTGCAAGTACCTAAATTTGGGGGCGTCACAGTGAAAGTGGAACATCATCGACCGAGTGGATTGCTACAACCGTTAGAGATCCCAGAATGGAAATGGGAACATATTACAATGCACTTCGTGGTTGGTCTTCCAACGACTCAGAAAGGCTACGACGCAGTATGTGTTATCGTTGACCGACTGACGAAATCCGCACACTTCCTTCCGATCAAAATCAGATTCAACTTAGATCAGCTAGCGAGGTTATACGTAAAAGAAATCATTTTGAGACACGGAGTGTCGGTGTCAATTATTTCTGATAGAGATCCACGTTTTACATTGAACTTCTGGAAATGTCTACAGGAATGCATGGGTACGCAATTGCGAATGAGTATAGCTTACCACCCTCAAACAGACGGGCAGAGTGAGAGAACGATTCAAACATTAGAAGATATGCTAAGAGCATGTGTGATGGATTTTAATGGAAATTGGGATGATCACCTACCGTTAGTAGAGTTCAGCTACAACAACAGTTACCACGCTAGTATTGGTATGCCGCCTTATGAAGCGTTATACGACAGAAAGTGCAGAACTCCGCTTTACTGGGATGAAGTTGGTGAGAGACAATTGCTAGGGCCAGAATTGGTACAACAGACAGCAGAAATAGTCAAACTGATCTGAGCACGACTGGTAGCGGCTCAAGATCGACAGAAGAAATACGCTGACCCACATCGTAAAAATATCGAGTTTGAATCAGGTAGTTACATTTTCTTGAAGGTCTCTCCCTAGAAGGGAAAGATCAGGTTCGGAAAGAAAGGAAAATTGAGCCCAAGATTCATTGGACCCTTTGAAGTACTGAGAAGAATTGGTGAAGTCGCGTACGAGGTAGCCTTACCTCCAGCACTCGAGAATGTTCACAACGTTTTCCATGTCTCACTCCTACGACCCTACAAACCCGATTACAAACACGTGATTGAATATGAACCCCTACATTTCGACAAAGACTTATCTTACGAAGAAATCCCTGTTCAAATTGTCGACAGAAAAGAACAAGTTCTCAGAAATAAAGTAATACCTTCTGTTAAGGTAATTTGGAGAACCACAACAAGAAGAAGCTACGTGGGAACTCAAGAGAATATGATGAAGAATTACCTCATTTATTTACTTAATTTATGTAAAGTGATTACGGGGACGAGAATCTTTGTAGGGGGAGAATGTAGCAGTTGAATTTATTGAGTCGTGATTACGGTGACAAAATCCTTTTAAGGGGGAAAGATTGATGAAACGAGATTTTGTAATTTAATTTAATATTTATTGAATTGAATAAATATTTTTCGATGAATTAATTATTAGATTAAATATTAATTGATGAAATTGTGGTAGATTAATTTAATTATATGTGTTACATTTATTAAATTAATGTGGAGAATTTTATTATTCAAGTATGTAATTATGTGAGCTTATTATGTAATTATGTGAGCTTATTGAATTAAATGAAATATTTAATAAGCCTAATGTTATTTAATTAATGTAATAATTAATTGGAGATTTAGTAATTAGATATAATTAATTAATGAGAAAATTAATTATGTGACTATGTCAATTTATGAGAAATTATTATAATTAGTTTATATTAAATTAAATAATATAATTGAGCTATTGTATAATTGGGTGTGACATGAATTTAACTATATTGTAGAGGTTTTATTAAATTAAGTGGTTTTGTAATATATTCTTGCTAAGCCAAACAAGACCCTATGGGGAGTTGGAAGCAGTTGCCCATTATTGGGTTAACTGACCACTCAGTGCGTCAGTTCCTTTCTTATATACGTCTTTTCATTATTTCTTATTTTACCAAGTCTGATAAAACATCACAGAGAGAAATTCAGAGAGAGAGTTTGAGAACTGTCAGAGAGAATTAAGATATTGTGAAAGAGATTGAAAGAGGAGAATTTAAGAAAACATCTGAGTCTTCTAATCTATACCTTATACTCAGGGTAATCTCCTCCTTCCCAAATTTTTAAAGTTACGTTGTTTAAGTTTTATGAAAATGGCTTTCAAGTTTTCTGTTAAGTCTCTGTATTTATAAAGGGTATGGATTATGTGTTGTATATGTGTTAAATGTTACCATATTGTATTTAATTATATATATTTCACAAACCATATCATCTGTTTCATAATACGATGAATTGTTATTTCAAAAATTTACAGAGTTTGGGTTTTGGCCATATGGCCTTATACGTGATATTTCATGTGTTGATCATATATTATCTCTAAAATTTATACTTGTATATTATTATGCATGTTAATATGAAGAGACCAAACTTTAATTGAACGGATTCGATGTTATAACGAATCCGTAGTGTTGAAATTATGTTTTATGTTCAAAACCTTCAAGAACATCAAGAACAGTGGAAGTAAATGTGTTGATTTTGCAAATTATGTGTTGTAACTTGTTAAAAATTATTCTAGATGGGTTAAGTAATGATTATATATGTATTACAATGATTGGGTAAGTCTAAATTCATGAAAAAATAACTAATTGGAAGTTATGGCCATATTCATGTATAATTTTACCTGTGATTGATTTTTGGCCTAATTTGGCCTTGTTATGTTCGCAAACTGCAGAACTGCAGAAACTGCAGAAAATGAGCCTAGGTATGTGACGCCCCCAAATTCAGGTATCTTCTAACCCGACAGATGGTGTTCCACTGTACTAACATCCATACAATCATTCCATTGAAAAACAACAAAATGAAAGTAATTACTATCTTCTTATTACAATCAAAGTATAATCCTTCCCAGGTTCATAAACCGGTTACATCGTTCATTGTTCATAATGTATAATACATACAAACTTACTAAACTATTACACAATGCCTAAGCATCCATCTTAGCTTTGCCCTTATCATTCTTGGCATTCACAGTACGTTCATCTTTAACTGCAGTTATATAATTCAAGCAAGAAGTGAGCATGACAGCTCAGGAAGTTTAATCAAGGATAACAGGAATACCACATTCATGAATTATATAACAATTCCAACATAACCGAACAATAGTTATGAAGTATTCTGAATCAATAATACTTTAACAGTTCATAACATCAATTCCCAAATTATAGAATAGATTAGGAATTCCGAACCGGTCGATAGACCATGAACAGTAAATTTTAGTTTTCATACCTGAAAAGGAGTCCACAGCACTAATTAAGGCCGTTCATCCGTATAACTTACGAGCACTTCTAGGTGATCAGCCTATAGTACTCTATGTTGATCAACACTACATTCATTAAACGTATTTACGTTTAATTTTTTGGCAAACTCGGGTGCCCATCGTATAATCGATGAAAATACTTTTGTTTGTTCATAGACAAACCTTACCTTCACGTCTGTACCAATTACTTGGCATAGGATAGCGTTAAAATTTCTATATAGAATGATATATATGATAATCAATCTATATATTACGAATAGTCTAGCCGAGTTAAAATCTGGCATCGACCCTTTCTTTAAAACAAATCTTGCAATTCAGTTCAACGAATCACATAAAACTTAGCTAACATGGAAGTTGGATGTTGTTAAGAAAACTTGCATTTCAAATCTTCAAATAACTTACTCGATTGACCCACGACCTTTAAAGAATCTACATGATATGTTCACATAGCACACTATAATTAGCTATCAAACAACTATTCACATTGTTCGCATGCTTCTTTCTCTTCTATATCCGTGTTAACTTAATATCTTTATTAAAGTCAACATGACTTATTACCCTTCATCTCGGTGTATATCACTCTATTGACGTTTATTAATCGGACTCAAACATCGTTGATAAGGTACCAACTTTGTTCGTTGTACATATCTTGTTAACATGCATTACATTCCTAAGTTTCATACACTATACCTTAGTATAGGTAATATAGGATTAGTCTTAGTACATTTATTGAGTATATAAACTCAACTCAAGTAGGTCTCTAAACAACCGAAGCTTAAAACCTAACTTGTCAATTTTTTTCTACTGCCCACGTTGCGGCGCGGCATCCTTTGTATTTTAGTGGAGCTGCGGTGCGAGTTAACGAGGTACTTTCGGCCGAATCCATGCCAGTGCCACGCCACCACTTTGTCTCGGTTTTGGTATTGCGAACCCGAAGTCTGTGCACCAGTTGACCAAACCAGTTTTGGTTTTCTAGCAAAACTCCCGGCTTCCTTATTTATTCGTTTTATATCCGAATTGACCTATTCGATTCCTATAAGTCAGGAATTACATCCTTTACGTGTTCATATAAGAATTCAAGACTTTCGAATCCGTTAACTCATAATTCACTATTGAGTTCATTTTATGTACGTTCGTAAACGTTAATGAGCGTTCAATGCTCGTTTTTCTTACGTTCTAAGTCGGAATCCGACGATTCTTGAACCCACAACACTTAATTACCCTATCTCACGTGTTGACATTGAAAACTAACGTTTTCAAGTCTCACGGCAACTTTCGACTACCATTCCGGAATTTCTACATTTTTGACGTTTAACGTCTATTTCCGTAAAATTTGCCATAACTTCGTTACAAATGTTCTCTAAGCCAAATCACATGGAATACTCCATGCATTTAATATCTACATCCTAACCAAATAAGATGCATATACTAACGTATTGATGGAGCTCAATTGTTTATCAACAATCGATCTCAACTATCAATATTTCCATGGTTCAAAACAATATTAAACCTTATTATTCTTATAATCTCATGACTTATAGAGATTGAATCTATGGTAAGTCATCTTTAAATCCTCACTCATAACATATACCACCCCTTCATGATTCTCTAAAATGAAAGAAAATCTAAAAGAGATGGAGATGAGAAACAAGAAGTATTACCTCAAGAACTCTTAAGAAATCTTTTGGAATAATAGAAGTTAAAGCTTCCAAGTGTATGTTTTGCAAGTGTAGCTTCCTTTCTCTCTCAAATAATCTAGGTTGGCAAATTTGAAAACTCTTAAATGAAACAACCTAGCTTCTTATTTATAGAAAACTAGAATGGAGGGCAATTTGGATAATAAACACCACCTCCTTACTATTCATGTGTGATCACCAAGTAAAACACTTGGTGACCAAGCCTTATGCTTAGCTTCCACACCAAGGTGGCCGCCCCACCTCCTTTTTGTGACATCCCATAGGTTGCCCCATGGGTTTTACCCATTCGGTGACCCACCGGTTCTACCCACGGTTCGGTTTTAATGAATTGGGCTTAACTAAATTAACATTGGGCCTTGGTCATCCAAATGATTGGATTAATTAATAATCCAACACAAATGAATTAGTCATTAAGTCTTAACTTAATTCTATAATACGAATCGTATCACATACGTACCATTTATGTATTATCTCCGTATACTACTCGTACAATAATCGTATTGTACTTCGTATTTACTCAACGTATTATTCATAGATAATAAATAGTATCACCAAAGGTATAACAATCGCCTTAACCCTAACGTCATTCCTTTTACGCATATTATTTTCTCTTCGGAAATCAATATACTCAACCCTTAGGTTTTAAGTCCGCAGGTGAAAACTGCGTTTTTCATAAATGAAATATTATCAGATATTCCAACTCATCACGATATTCTATCATTACGCGTTTCCCGGAATTTCAAAATAATTCCCCGATCATAAATGGATGAATAGTGTTTTTACGGAAATTTCTCGGAAAACAATTATTATCGTCTTGGAAATTCCAAACAACTATTTCTAACACGTAGCCAGAATACTAACCACGTTAGCACATTCTAGGTCATAAAACGACCTTCACATAGCTTACTCGCAAAGAAATTAATTAAATTCATTTAATTCACATAATCAAATAAAAATTTAATTGTCATAAAAATTCGATTTTCTCAGGCGTTACAGGGTAACCCCGCCCCCGACGGGCGTTACCAAACTAAATTACCCCGCCCCGACGGTTAAAAAAAAAATAAAAATAAAAAAATTAATAAATAAATAAAAATAAAAAAAATATTTGATGAAAATTATTATTAAAATATTTATACAATAAATTAAATATTTTAATTGAGATATTTATGGAATAAAATAAATATTCGATGAAAATTATTATTAAAATATTTATAAAATAAAGTAAATATTTTAATTGAGATATTTATGGAATAAAATAAATATTCGATGGAAATTATTATGAAATAATTTATTTGAGTGTAATAATAGTAAGATAATGAAAATATTCTAATTTAATTAAGTAATTAAATTAGAAGGGTAATGATTTGTTAAATAAAGTGGAGTTTATATTAAATAATTAAGTGAAAATGTAACTAATGAATGTCGTGATTACATATGGTATGTGTGTAGGATTTGTGGTGAACGGAAGTAGTAATCGTTTAGCCTATGCACGAGGTAAGTTTCCTAACCCTACTTATCATTATTGTTCAAGTTATTAGTTACCTCGAGTAAATTATCGTTACTATTATTCAAGTTCAATTGTTATATTAAAGATTTATTATCTTTTCAAAGCATGATTCAGTTATATAATAATTGTTCTATTGTATACTTCTTGAGATTATTATTCAAATCGAATATCATTATTGTTGAACCTTATTAGACTAGTGAACTTTATTGATTCAACTAGTCCTTAGTTGATGAACGTTCTAAATTTCAGAACCCTTATTGAATTATCCAAACCAAACTTCCTTTGGTGCGGACTCGAATGACAAACTGAGATGAACAACCCTGCAAAGGGATTTACTTATGTGTTAGCCTTAAGATATTGTGCACAGTATGGTACTAAGGGTTGATCCCCCTAAGTACGAGTAGAAAGGTCCATAGTCTTATGACTGTTAAAGGTTTCAAGTCTAACCCTTGATAACCTAGGACATAGTTCAAGGTCTTATAACCCTCAGAATTCTTTTGATTCTTGTTATTCATTCTTGAATTAAAAGTTGAGCTTTTATTCAGATGTCTTTGATTTACTCGCATGTTATTATACTGTTATTTCATTATTATACTTGTGGGCAATAGTGTTAACTCTTGCTTAAGAATAACATTGCAGTTAAGAACGAAAGAACTGATGAACCTTCCACTAGTAAAGGCAAGGGCAAAGTTAGCAAGTGATAAAGACTTGTAATTTTTATTAGATGATGTATTTATGCTTAAGACTTGAGTTAATAATGTTGTTTAAGACTTATTTGTTTATGATTCCGCACAGATGTTTAAGGTTAGTTTAACCTGGGATTGTATTATTATTATTCGGATGTTGTAACCCTTAAGGGGAAGATTTTTATTCTATCTATTGCATGGCTTGCATTTATTATGGGTAGATAAGTAGATGATATTTGTACAGTGAACACCAAATCCCGTGGAATCGAACTACCCAGATTTGGGGGTGTCACATTAACTTTATCGATTAAAGTCGATTATACTCGTATATTCGTTATCTTCACGTGGGTCCCCAGAACTCTATCTTCATCATTTGTAAGTTATACGAAATGGGTCTTTATGTTAACAACATCGCACTCGCAAACGCATACGATCTTCTACTCAACGCGTCAGCTACCACGTTCGTTCTTCCACGATGATATTGAATGGTACGATCGTAATCCTCAACAGCTCAAGCCAACGTCTTTGGCACATTTTACGTTCGTTTTAGGTGAAGAGAATATTTGAGGGTTTTTGAAATGGGTTTTGTACTGGGGTCAATACAAAATTCGATTTCACGCTCTAGGGGTAAGCTAAGAAGTCTTCAAGAATACGTCAGGAAATTTATCAACAATAGAAATATCATTCAAAACTGTGACCCTCATCCAAGACTTGGATAATACGTCACATTGATACCTATCAACTTGTCATCGTCATTCATGACGTCGCCTACAGAAAGTCTGGCTTCGGTGCATCCCACACAAGGAAGTCACCAACGAAAGGCTCGAGGCTCTTTACTTATGACTTGATATGACAATGATTGACTTTAGTGGTTTGGTTTCTTGAATTCGCATAACAGGTTGGTTAGGAATATGAAAGCTAACAACCTTACGAAAAGCAAGATGAGTAGTTAACCAATCGATTCCTAAAATCGCCTTAAAGGCAAGTATTTTCAAAGAGATAAGATCGACAGGTAACGTGAAAGTGTCGATTTGAATCAACAAGATCTATAAACAGTAGAGGTAACGAAGGTTTCTACTATCAAAGTTTCAACCAATAAGTCAAAGTCTAATTTCTCCGAAGTCAAATTTAAATGTTGAGCGCAAGCAAGAGAGATAAAAGAATGGGTAGAACCGGTATCTAATAAGGTATAGACTTCGCAAGAATTTATAAATAACTAACCCGTGCTAACTTCGTTCAGGTCACTCGCTTTTTGAGAAGTCACGAAAAACGCTCTTCCTGAAACCACCGACTTTGTTTTGTCCGTATCCGCCTTTGCTACCACCGTCCCAGCTGGACTTGACTTCTCTATATAACAAAATCGAGCTAAATGACCTTCTCTTCTTGAAATTTCCACTTCTATTATCTTGGCCATGATAATTTCCCCAACGAGGGTTATCATTATTCCGATGGCCGTTGCCACCGGCACTATTATTATCGTGTTGTTGCTCGTTACCTTTTGGTTGAGCTGACTCAACAGTCTCATGTGCTTCATTGCTTATCTCAACATTCTCGGATGTCATTTTTAAATACTTCCACAAAACAAGGGTTAATTAACATATCACATATTATCCCTATACTCTGACCGACCAATTAAATAACAAGTAAACTTAGGTAGGTCATACTAGCGAAGGAATTCCCCGCCTCTCCCCTCCTAGTTCTTGTCTCACATCTCAGCCAGGGATCATATCCCTAAGCTTTGATACCAACTATGACGCCCCCAAAATAGGTATACATCACCCATCTTGGGTCGCCAGATACATGGTACAGAATTCCAATACAACTTAAATATACAACAGTCGTGTAAAATACGACTAAACATATGTTGTGAGTTTTAATACAAATATTGTCATCTGGACAATATACAAACTCAATGGGGTCCTCATTACATTTATTATCACACTATTTCACAGAATAGTGAGGACTACTAATGCACCATCTAGGACTATCTCTCTGTTCCCCGACTAGTCCCTGCTACGTTCTCATTTCCTGAAGAGAACAATGAAAGAAAGGGTGAGCTCAACTAGCCCAATAAGAAATATTATGACTAAGATATACAGAATAAATTATCATTAGCATTCAACAATGTTAAACTAATAGAATATAATAGAAAACAAGTTTAAGTGCAGCGGATCAAGCAATCCATTAGAAGAGTCAAGTAAGGTATAAAATCTACTATCTTCTATGATTTAAAAAGTTTTTCATCACTTTTATCACTGAAGCTTAATAAATAAAATCGAATCATCCCTGCTCCACGTCCAAGGATATTCATGTAATCATCAATGGTCATGAGTATACCGAATAATCCCTGGTCATAATCAAACCAACAACTGTCCACCAATGAACTACAAGCCAATGAGGACCTTTACCACATCATTCGTCACATTACGGTGAATAGTAACTTGTGAATAGTAACTCGTGAATAGTAACTTGTGAATAGTAACTTTTGAATAGTACTCCGACACGAAAAGTGCCCCGAATACCCGATTGAACAATATAACCTCTAGACATCAATTATTATCGAAACAAATGTCGATTTCCACTAACACAAATAATTCCAACACAATGGAACTATAAAATTCATCTTTAATCGACACAAACTTATTCATCATTAATATTATAATTCACAATATTTAACAACCAGGTCGTCCCCAAGAAAGAGGGGGCTTTCCGATATGGATTTTTCCTTATTGGAACGCAATTAGGTGACCAAACCTCTCTTTGACAGAACTTCTAGACATTGTCAATATTGCAAATAATAATATGAATAACTTTGTCATCTCAATTATTGATTTAATAATATATCATATTATGCAGATGATATTGTGACAATAATTGAATCAATAATATGAGAGATATGATGCATCAATTACTGTAGCAATAATTAAGTATAACTGAGTGACTTATCACGCAAGCATCAATAATCAATACCGTGTGCTACTATGTAACCACGCGTATTACTGTACTTTTACAATAGAGTACAATAGTTTTAACGGTAACACTTTCGCTATTATTTTTATCAAATGATAATTCTGTCGTTTTCTTACTACGACAATACTTCTGTTGTGGGGTCCACCAATGATTGTGCCGTAGTACAATATTCCCTGTTAAAATGAATATTCCCCGACCAACCGAATATTATATAACCACTTGCATACTTTTCAAAATTTATAAATATTACCCACAACTATAACACTATCTCAAATCCACACCATAATATTAAAAAAAATATTTCGAGAAAATTAAATCTTTATTCATAAAATCTGGGGTCTCACAATAGTGATGCATCGCATAGAGGACTGGGCTGTGTGCTGATGAATCATGGCAAAGTCATTGCGTATGAGTCACGACAATTGAAGGATTATGAAAAATGATACCCTACTCATGACTTAGAGTTAGCGGCAGTAGTTTTTGCATTAAAGATCTGGAGACATTATTTGTACAGAGAGAAATGTGAGATATACATGGACAACAAAAGTCTGAAATATATCTTCACATAGAAGGATTTGAATATGCGTCAGAGAAGGTGGTTATAATTAATCAAAGACTATGACTGTGAGATTCTTTATCACCCGGGGAAGGCAAACGTAGTTGCCGATGCTCTGAGCAGGAAGGGAAGGGATAAATTGTTTCAACTGACAAGTCATGAGGAGTTAATAAGAGATATTGAGAAGTTGGAAATAGAAGTGAAAGGACCAGAGTGGTCTGAAGAGAAATTATTTGTAATGGAAGCTTGTCCGACATTGTTGGATAAAGTCAAGGAAACACATGTGAAAGATGAAGAATGTGAGAAGATCAGGAAGAGGATCACGGGAAATAAGGAAGAAAAATTTCAAATAGATAAAGACAGTATCTTAAGATTCGAAGGAAGAGTGTGGGTACCTGCAGTAACCGAGTTGAGAGAGGTGATTTTGCACGAGGCACACAATACGACTTATTCCGTTCATCCGAGAGGCACTAAGATGTACCGAGACTTGAGGTAACATTTTTGGTGGCCCAATTTGAAACGGGAAGTCACAGAGTGTGTTAGTAGATGTTTGATTTGTCAACGCATAAAAGCAGAGCATCAGTGGCCGAGTAGGTTGCTACAACCGTTGGAAATACCGGAGTGGAAATGTGAGCATATTACGATGGATTTTGTGGTAGGACTTTTGGTCACGCAGAAAGGGTTAGATGCCATTTGGATTATCGTGGATCAACTTATAAAGACCACACATTTTCTACCAATCAAGATCCGCTACAGTTTGAATCAGTTAGCGAGCATGTACGTAAAGGAGATTGTTTCACGACATGGAGTGCTGGTGTCGATTGTTTCTGACCGAGACCTGCATTTCACATCGAAGTTCTGAAAAAGCTTGCAAGAGAGGATGGGGACACAGTTAAGGTTAAGTAATGCTTATCCTCCTCAGACTGACGGACAACGTGAGCGAATAATACAAATGCTAAAGGACATGCTTAGAACTTGTGTGATGGACTTTAAGGGAAATTGGGATGACCACCTACCCTTAGTCGAATTTACCTATAATAATAGTTACCATGCGAGTATCGGCATGCCACCGTACGAAGCTCTTTATGGGAGGAAGTACAGAACGCTGTTATGTTAGGACAAAGTCGGGGAACGACGAATACTCGAACAAGAGTTAGTACAACAAATCGTGGATGTGGTGACAGTGATAAGGGCTAGACTAGTGGCAGCTCAATATCGCCAGAAAAAGTATGCAGATTTGCATCGGCAAGACCGAAATTTTAAAGTCGGCAGTTTTGTATTCTTCAAAGTATCTCCATGAAAGGAAAACTGAGTCCAAGATTCATAGGAACGTTCGAGATACTCAAGCGTGTGGGCAAAGTACCATACAAAGTTGTATTACCACCTGAGTTGGAGCACATCCATAATGTGTTTCACATATCTATGTTGCGTTCGTACAAGCCTGACTACAAGCACGTGATTTCTTATGAACCCATTCAAGTGGAGAAGAATTTAGCATACGAAGAAATTCCTGTCCAAATTCTTGATAGGAAAGAACAAACCTTGAGAAATAAAGTCATTTCTTCTGTAAAAGTACTTTGGCGTAACCACAATGTCGAGGAGGCTACGTGGGAGTTAGAAGATAGGATAATGAGGGATTATCCCCCTCTATTTGTCTAACCTTGTAGCAATTCCGGGACAGAATTTTTATAAAGGGGGGGAAGGATGTAATACCTGAGAATTTCCACATATTATGAAATGAATATATTAATGAAAATACTATTTATTTGAAAATAAACGTCATTGTTTTATGAGTTGGTTAATTCGATTGATTCGTATTAGATCAATGCGTATTAAGAAGTGTGATTTGACAATGAGAATTGTGGAATGCCTTGTGTGGCATGTTGTAAAACGAGGAAATCAATTAAGCAAATTAAAACAGGAATTAGCAAGTATAATCGTGTTGAATGTGTGATATCATATAAGTAATCAAATACGCTCGTAGACTTGTAGTAACACTTTTGTGGACAGTAATTCATGTCATATAAAATGAGTTTAGCAATGAAGATTGACACGGGCTGAAGCTAAACCAGTCTTGGCACTATCGAGGCACGGCAGCGATTCTTGTAGTCCCAATAAAGGTAAAACTCAAGGCAAATTGCGTCGACAATCGATTGGAGTTGGTTACTTTCTACTGTATCACTAAATTGGGGACATTAATGTTATATGTGTAACATTGATGAAACCATATGATAGGAGTATATTGTAATGAAATATGTTATGTCCGATAACAGAATTGTTAAACCATTAGTTAATATTAATTAATTGTGGGAAAATATTGATTTCTTTATATTCAATTAATAATATGTCATTATTATTATTTGCAATATATCTAGAAATGTAATAAGAATATTATCGATAATTAATGGTTATGAAAATTTATAATTTCATCAATAAGAAATGGATTAAATTATATTAGTGGTAATTAATCAAGAGAATGAATAAATTATTTATTTAACATAAATAAATAAGTTATTAATATAATATGGTTATATGAGTGATAGAGATAATTATGTTGTGTGTATTTAATGTACATGGACTATATGATGTGAGTATATAAATAACCCAAAATTCTCCTAATATGGTAACAATTGGACATTAAAACCATTCTTCGATGACAAAGTAACTATATGAGAGTGATGCTAAGCTTGTTGCTGAGGATTTCTTTTGTCCCAAAATGAATGTCATTAAGTACGTGAATAGTAACTCAAAGCTATAATATGTATTCTCCAAAAAGGCTAGAGCTAGGAGATGATGGCTGAGCTTGAGGGTGGTTGGCCAACCCTTGAGCAACCGTTGTCCCATTTCATTTCACCATGAATTTAAGTTTTGTGTAACACCAATGCCCAGTCCAAGCTCTCCTTTAAATAGCAGACCAAAATTTCTAAGTGATGTTACTTGAAGTTGTCTGAGATTTGCTAAGTTGGAGTTTGAAAATATACAAAAAATCTAAGAGCTTAGGAGTTCAATTGGAACAAGTACCTTTCTTAATTCAGAGGTATAATCCCATTTCTTGTTTCCATTTTCGGTTCCTGTTAAATAGAGTTCTTGAGTCATAAAAATTTAATTCTTGAATTCATTGAATTAGATGTTAATGAGGTTGGGTATGGGTTATATAGTTGTTATATGACCATATAACTATGTTTTAACTGTAATAAGAATGTTTAGAAATGAATTCGTGAGTAATTTATGTGTTTGGGCTAAACAGTTGCCGAAGTTTACTGTTCTTGGCTCGAACCAGTACTGCGCCAGAAATGCGCCCATATTAACAACAGGTGCAAAATTATTTGTTTGCCTTCTGAGATTAGTTGAGCTGTCTGTTTTCAATTCTGATCAATGTTAGGCCATCATTTCGGCTTAAACTAACATGCAAGCATTTGTAATGTGTATGTATAAGTATATTATGCTAGGTTGAGCATATTTTAATAGATTTGCATGATTAACGAAGGTGTATGATTTAAAATGGATTCATGACTTTAGAACGAACTTGATATGTATGTATGACATGTGTGTTCTAACTTTGCAAGCATGATAACATAACTTGACCACCTATTCTTAGAGTTTTGAAGATGTCTTATTTGTGTTAGATTTCATAGTTCAAGCCTAAAATGGTTTCAAAAGTTAACTTGAATATATTTTCAAAATCTAGTTGCATCACATGAATATCTAGATGCTAATGAGATAAGATACCATGTTATTTCTATATTATCTCTAGGTATGATTTATATGTATGGAACATGATGATTTCAAAATAAACATGAGTTTGAAACATATGCATATAGCCAAGTAACGAGAAATGGTAACCACTTGATAATGTTTCATTTGAATTCCATGTAAGATGTAAGTTTAAACTTATACAAATGAACGTGAAGAACAGTTATGTGATTATGTGAGCACCTCTAACATGTAGATATGATGGAGTATTAGTACATAGATGTGTAGGGATTGGGCAAAAACTAAAAGGCTACAGATTCGGTCCATGGTGCGGCGAGGGGACAGACGTGAAGGCTACTGCTTCTAAGCTTTAGGCATGGCGGCGATTCTTGCCGTCTTGACGACGAAGCTTAACTTACTTTTTTGAACCCGATGTTTGAAGCATGCCTATATGATTACTTTATCTTTTAATATATGACTAATATGCTATGTAATGTGTTGAGAAGCATGCTATGTGATGTAAATAAAGGTTAATATTGATTTTCGAATGAAAAGTCCAAGAGGATGTTTGCATAATATCAAAACAAAGATACGTGGGTTAAACTTATGATGACTTATAAACTGATTTTGTACCATATATGCATACTTGAATCATGTCAAGCTTGATTAAAGATTGTGTTAGCTAATGAACATCTTAAACATATAATTCACTATAAATAGGATTCGAAAGTGTTGATTTCTTAACGTGGATAAACTACGCGTAAGGCAAGTTCTCTAACCTTACTCAAATCTATATTGAGCAAGTATCTGAACCCTACCTTACATTGTACAAGTATTCTAACTCTTGTGTTACTTTATTCAATGAATATCGTAAGCTTATCTCATAGAATGCAAGTTATCATATTTATTCGTTCAATTGATCTCGTATGTCTAAAACTATTGTGAAAACTATTATTCATGTGAACTTAGTATTGTTCTTGAATATTGTGAAAGTGTATATGCCATTTGCTTCGGCTAGACTATACGCATGTTTATAAAACTATCCAAACCAATTGATTGGTGCAGAAACCTTGAAAACTGAGTTGAACAACCCTTAAGGGGAATGTATGTTGCTGGAAACCCCGTCACACATGAGTATATTATTACTGTGGTGTTATGCATAACTTAAAGTATTTTAGACTGATCATCTATAATACTTGATTCTTTTGGGTTATCAGTTTAATATTGGTAATTTTAATAGATGTTCAATAGTCCTTAATGACTGCTCAGTATAAATTGTGATCTAGACAGATACCTTGATAGCCTTTAAATTCATATATATCTGTTAATTTATATTGAATTATCGTTCTTATTCTAAGGATTGTTGATATTCATTATTCATGATATTATTCTGAAACCCTGAACTATCTTAGAAATGATACTTCGATATTTCAAACTCATGTTATAAAACTCTTTACCCTTGTTGTATATTACTTGCTGGGCAATTTGTGCCCATTCTTGCTTATTTAAAACCTTTCAGTTAATGCATAATAGGGAGGTGTCTTTGGGAAAGACAAGGGCAAGGGCAAGGCTACCGACTAGCTTGTCCCTTTTATGTTTAAATTTACTATGTTGTATTCAGACTATTTTTAGATTATGTTTAATCTTAAGTAGGATTATGTATTAAGTCTTTATTCGATATTATTATGTAATCTATTAAGCACGGTAACTTGCTAGACTTGAGGGAATAATAAAAATAAAACATTATATATTATTCTAAATTAGATCTTTCGTTGTAAATGTATGATTTTAGATATTATAGTAATACTTTGAGCACGTTATGAATCGAATTCGAGTGACCGAGTGACCAAGTGCTGGTCAGAATTTGGGGGCGTCACAGGGACCGCAGGAGAACATGCAAAGAAATTCAAGTGGAGGATTCATTAGAAGTATATCCAGCATCTTATTAACAATAAGTTTGCAGACGTGTCAGTAGTGGCTAATGTATCCAAGAATATTGAAATGGAGCGACAAGATTTTTGGTCTTTTAAACCGAAAAGAAGTCGAAAGAGGGACAGAGATGACCGGCAGGGTCAAGCATCGGGTCAACATGGGAAAAATCATGGTGGTCAGTGAAATAGAAATTGTGGCGGCCAGTAGGGGCAATGGCTTGCTGAGAATCAGAATAGGGGTTATCAACAGTTGCCTCAGCAAGGGCAGAATCATCAGCTTCAACTACCTTTGCATGGTCAGTGATAAGTAGGTTTTATACCTACTTATTGGATGTCAACTCATGAGAATTATGCTCATCTCAAGTAGTTTTACTATGTTTTAGTGCATTTTATGTTTATTTAGCATTACTTGTAGTGGAACTCCTATGGCAGGGAAAAGCGTGGAAAAAGTAAGGAATGGCATTGATATGATGACATGAAACTAGCTAAAGGATGGCAAGAGGAACATAAACAGATGGAGGATGAATGCATTGAAGAAAATAAGGGATGAAGAACGAATGACAATGAACAAGAAGTAGCAGCAGCAGAACATCAGAGGGCAGAATGTAGAAGCAGCCCGGCCGCGCTGCTATACAAGCCAAATCTCACGCGCCCGCGCTACATGCATACATAAGCTAAAATTACAACATTACGCGGCCACGCCCCAGCAAAGAAGGAATCTTGCGCGGCCGCGCGAAGGCCTCGACAGATACACCTATCGCGCGTTCGCACCCGTTTTATAGTGTGAACTCGCACGGCCGCATGAGTCCTCTGCAGTCTGTGTTGTTGACTTTTTGTATTTTGAATTTTGAGCGTTTAAGGCTGAACCGAACAATAGTGGTTGTTACCAGTCGTATTTTAGTGGGTCTTTAATAAGCTAAAACTAGGAAGAGGGTTTTTATGATCAATTTTTTATACATTCTATATCTTCTCTTCACTTTGGTTATTCAACAATCATTAGTTTCATTATCTAGAAATTATTGGTGCTTTGGAACAAACATTACAACATATTCTGCAACTGGGTTTACTTAATTCTTTTTCATCTCTTATTTGCATTATTTAATTCCATGTGTTGCTTTAATCCCATAATGGCTTTTGGTTCAGAAATGAACTAAACTCCATTATGGGATTCTAATGGATTTTGATATGTAGTCTAAACTTATATGCCTAATTGTTGGTTATATGTTATCATTAGATTACCTATTATGATTGAGTGGAATGAATGAATGTTTGATCACCATTCATCCTGTATGCTTATATGGATTTGAAAAATGAAATATGAGTACGGATATAATCATAATATCATATGTTTATGAGGCTAAGTTGTTTAGCTTTGTAATTCGTGAACCGGATAGAAATATACCGTTTTATTATGTGTAGTACTGAAAGAGCCTGTGCTTTAATTCATTATTACTGTAATTTCACATAGACATATAGGGATTTTTATAATAATGTCGCTTACATGATTTCTATCTTATGTGGATGTTATGTAAATAGGTTAAAGTTCATTGAAAAATGGTTATGTCCACTTTTGTGCTCTTGACTAGTTTTCCATGATAAGTATATAATCATTACATGATGGTTACAAGTTAGATGAAGAATGAAATGAAGTTAGAATCCCATTCTTTCCAAATTTGATTATAGTATTTTAGTATCCTATTTTTATTCATTAATTGAATTTAGAATTAATTATAATTGGGAATTATTCGTTAGAGCATCTGAAAATAGTGATATAGTTGATGTATGGTAATTAAAATTTAAAACCTTTCTCCGTGGATTGATACTTTTCTTACTCGGTACTACTTGCTGATCCGTTTATGCTTGGATGAGTTAGAGTTCTTTTTGTTTGACTGAAAAGGAGGCAACAAGTTTTTGGTGCTGTTACCGAGGAAACCGCACTTATTTTTAATATTATCATCATCAATTTTAAGATAAATTTGTATGACTTAGACAATTCTTATCTTATTCTTATTTCTATTTTATTTTTGTTTGAATTTCAGGTACTTGTGCATAGTATATGCGCACTCGATCATCCAATTCTGAGTTGACACCTGCACATGACAAAATCAACGACAGAGGTTGGAAATCAAGAGCGCGTAGAAATATACAAGCAAAGTTAGAGACCACAACATCCATTATGGCAGCAGAAGAGCCAAGAGAGGAGCACATGGCCTTGAGAGATTATTCAATGCCAAATATAAATGGATTATAGTCGAGTATATTCAGACCAGATATAGCAACCAGTACTTTCGAGATAAAATCGAGCACTATTCAAATGGTACATAATTCGGTACAGTTTGGGGGTGCTGCTACAAATGACCCGAATGAGCATATGTTGAGTTTTATAGAAATATGTGACACCTTCAGGTACAACGGGGTGACAGAGAATGAAATCAGACTTAGACTATTTCAATTTTTGTTACGGGACAAGGCAAGAAGTTGGCTTCACTCTCTACCGTCAGAATCTATTACAACATGGGAGGACCTAGCACAAAAGTTCTTAGCCAAATTTTTTTCAATGCCTAAGACTGCTAAAATGAGGACAACAATCTCCCAGTTCGAGCAGCAACAGGGTGAATCTCTGTATGAATCTTGGGAAAGATACAAGGAGATGCTAATGAAGTGTCCACACCATGGTATGCCGGATTGGATGGTAATTAATACATTCTATAATGGATTAGGATGGCAGTCAAGGTCAATTGTAGATGCAGCTGCAGGAGGAGCTTTATGGGTAAATAGTTATGAAGAGGCCTACAACCTTATTGAGACTATGACAGCTAATGATTTCCTAAATCCTACGACCCGAAATGCCACGCCCCAAAGTTGCGAGGATTGTTAGAGGTTGATGCTATCACTCGGTTATCATTTCATACAAGATCGATGGCAAAGAAGATTGACTCTTTGACGGAAAAGTAAGGCAAAAGACAGCTTGCTTTCGTATGTGAGATATGTGCATGGTCGCATTCAACATACCAATTTGCTATCAGTTCAGAGTCTGTACAATATGTGAGCAACTACCATAGGAATCAAAGTCAGATTTAGAATACATACAACTCCAACAATCGCAACCATCCAAATTTTAGTTGGTCCAATAATCAAAATAACCAACAACGCTTGTTTTAACCACTACAACAGTTTCAGGCACAACCATCTCAGCAACAGTTTGCACCAAGACCACCCTACCCACCTGGATTTTCTCAGCAACAAAAACATCATCCACCACCTGCACCTCCGCAAGAGAAGAAGTCAAAGATGGAGGAGATGATGATGAAGTATATGGCAAATACCGAGGTGATGATTAAAAGTCAAGATGTGGCAGTCAAAAATTTGGAAATTCAAATGGGACAGATGGCTAGCATGCTTGACAACAGACCCCGGGTTTCATTGCCAAGTACAACGGGGCTAATCCAAGAAGGGAAGGTGAGGAACAATGTCAAGAAATTACACTTCGGTCTGGGAAGCAAACTGCAGAAAATAAGCATGACGCGCCCGCACCCCTTTTGTAAGGGGAAACCGCATGTCACAAGCAAATCGTGAAAATTTTTCTATGGATAGTTTGAATAAAGAAGGTTCATGTGACGCCCCCAAATCCGGGTATCATCCAACCCGACAGATGGTGCTACACGGTGCTACAGTTCACATAAACATTCAATTGAAATGCCTTAATAGAACGGATATGTCTTATATATATAAAAAGAATATTTACATTTCCCAGGTTCTTTACAACCAATATATTTGTCTTTGTCATAATATCAAATATTATTCTTACAAAACCCATACTATTACATATGTAATCTATGGGTTTGCTTTCGCATTCTCTTTATGCTTGTCGATCCTTGATGCATTCTTTTTGCAAGGATCAAGCAAACTAAAAAATCAAGGCGTAGATGCGCCTGCGCCCCTTTGCAAGAGGAAACCACGCAGTACTGCTAGCTTATGAAATTTTTTTTGAGGATAGTTTGAATAAAGAAGGTTCAGAACAACAGGAAGTGAAGAAGAGTAAAGAAGATTCTTTTGAAAAGCTCGTGAACAAGATATCAGTCGATCATCCTCTTGTTCCTTTTCCACGAAGATTACATAAGTAGAAGGAAGACAAACAGTTCAGTAAATTTTTGGAGGTCTTTAAAAAGCTACAGATCAACATACCTTTTGCTGAGGCATTAGAACTGTGATAACTCAGGATTTCAAATAATACGAATTTTACGAATAATTTTTTTTTATTTTATATTAATTTTGATTATTAATTTTGTGCCGAGTATCTGTGATACGAGTCTTGAGATGTGGTCAATTTGTGTATTGATTGCGAAAATAAGAGTAGAGTTGTGCTTAACAAATTTAGACACCCTAACCCTAGTTACGGATACACTACACCAAAAATGGCTTCTAGCGAAGGAAATTTTCTAAAGGAATTTATTCCTTCACATGAGGAGTTGTTTTGCGAAGGAACAGTGAAGGAAAAAGTATAGTGACAATATAGTTATTAGCGAAAGAAACAACCTTCATAATTTATATTTTTTTCTCGCAAAATTGGGGCGATAGAAAGATTTTTGGAGCCAATTTATGATGAAAATTTGCGAGGAAAAAATTTATTTAGTGAAGGTATTATTACTCACTATATATTATTGGTCAGAAAATTTTTTCGAGAGATAAAATTAGTCGCTATTTTATTTTAAATAATTTTTTATAATTAATTATGGTGAATATAAATACCTTAAATTTAATACAATAGTAAATTTAATTTTAATAACACTTTTTAAGCAACTTACAATATCAACTATTTATTTTAATAAACTATAAAGTAAATAACTTTACATTATGTTAAATTTTAAAATGTATCCATAAATTTTTTTTATGATCATAAATAAAGTTAAACGTTAAATAAAAATAAAATTAAATAATCCAAAAGACTTTAAATTTTATTTTAAGTATGTAAAATTAATCCAAAAAAGTCTTTTGGAGATTAATTTAATGTAACTTTATTTTTGATATTGAATTTAACATTTAGTTAAATAACAATTTAGGAGGGCTATAAGAAAGATTTTTGGATTATTTAATTTAATTTTTAATTAGTTCAAACCATAAAAAAAATCAAAAAAACTAAACTTAACTTTACAATACCAGTACAGTGTGTGCGTCGATTGTGACTCAGAAAAATTAACTTAACTTTACAATAGCAATTCAGTGTGTGCGTCGATCGTGACACGTGAGAAACTGAGAAAGGGCGATGTAACTCGAGCAAACGAGATAGGGAAGCAAGCTAGCCAGATCGATCAAGGGTTTCGCTCACTCAGCCAAAATTGAAGTTTTGATAGATGCTAACTAGGTCTCTACCAATTTGGTTTCCCCTCTCTTCCTTAGCCATAGTTTAGGAGGGAGAAATAAAAAATTAGCGCCAAATTTTGCCCAAAATTAGCGAGATCGAGATTTGATTGTGTGAATAATATTTGGTATGAGTAAAGAGATTATCATTAATCCCAAAATTTTACCCCAAACTTCATCTTTGCATCTTCAAATCTGCACCTTCTGTCCCAATTGCAGAAGCCCTAACTTCGAAGACCAAAGACGCGTCAATTTGTTCAAAGGTATTTTTTCCAACAACTTTGTTCATCCTTATTCCATTAGTTGATGTAATGATTCATATATACAGACAGATGTATGTATGTGTGTATTTGTTTGTGTAAGAGACGATATGAGAAGGTAGTGCTATAACAAAATTTTACGCTTTTAGACTTGTATGAATATTGGTGTTATATATTGTGTGTTGGCCTGATATGAAATTTAGTTATTGGGCATCTGGTTTCGATCCTATTATTAGTTGTAATGTTAATATATTATTAGAATAATGTATTATATATGCTATGAATGTACATTATGTTTTGTATATCAAGTAATTAGACTAAATTACTAATTGTAACAGTAAATGAGCCGATTAGTGTGAAAGTATTATGTATGATATGAATGTATATTATGTTATTGGACTTCCTTAATTAGTGTGAAATTACTAATTGTAACAGTTTTTATGAGAGGGAGCACGTACTCTGATTTGGGAACTTTACTTTTTGTCAAGTTGCAAGACATTGAGGATCAAGAATGAAAGTAAAATCAAATTACATTATTAGAAATATATTTAACAAGTTAGACGAAGGACCAAAATATTGCAGTTTACCCTATGGAGTACAGAATCAGTGGGACAACTAACATAATTACTTTGTTTCTTCAGCCTCAGTTTTACTTGTTAAAAAACAATTCTTCTGCCTTAGGCTTTAATGCCTGGCCCAGAATTCTGCAAAAAAAGAAGATTTTTATTTTGTGGGTGATGTAAGAGATATTAAAATGAAAAGGCACCAAGGGGGTGCAATTCTATACACGAGTTATACACCACAGAAAATTTCATATTACTCAAAAGAATACTTTTTACATTTTTAGATTACTGGCAGTTGTTTAACTATTGAGAAAACTATATAAGGAATTTCAATTTCTCAAATAGATGTATAAGAGCTGTTTGAGTTGATTATGTAGGTCTATTTACACATTGACTGAAAGATTAGAAGCACTCCTTGTACTACCTTTTTCTACAGTTCCTTATAGAGATAACTTATAATTTTCTGTAAAAGGAACCAGCACAAAATAGTTTTTAGTACTTTTATGTTCTGTACTCTTATCTTCCTTCTTAAGTTATCCTGGGCTTTAATTGATTAGCCTGCGGATTAGCGGGAGGCCACATATTGGGCATGCATAAGCAAAGTCGTTAAGTCGATTACACAAACTTGATGAGATACGCGAAAGATTGGAATCTCGAGAACTGGTGATTGTAAACATGTCAATGCATACAAAGGTTTTAAAAGAGAAAGTAAAAAAGCAAGAGGAGCAACTTAGTACCGAAATTAGATCACTATTGGTTACAGGAACTGCTCTTTCTGTATATAGTAAGAGTTTGCAGGTAATGTCAACATATATATATATATATATATATATATATATATATATATATGTCAGCTTATGCTTTTGTTCATGGCATGAAGTATAATAAAATGCATGGACATGTTAGCTTTACCTACTATTGATTTTAGCTGTTTGCATGATGAATGGAGTTGACGTTCTCTATAGCTTAATTAGGTCCGTCGAGTTTGCAAGCATTATTGCATATGTGATATTGTTACTGAATTCCTCAATCTAACTGATCACTTCAGTTAGTTTAGCAGCTGGTAGGTACAATTTTGGCTGAAAAAGAGTAGCAATGTTGTTGAATATTCAATGGCGTGGCAGATCTTAATGTGGTGCAAGTATGTATGTATACTTACCGGATAACAAAATGATTGTTGTATATGCAATATTTCTGTGCAGTGGCTGGCTAGGACATTTTAGTTTGTCACCACACATGGTTTTTCTTTTTTCAACATTATCCTTTGTTAATCATCATAATTAACTAGTTATACACATGCAATTTAATAAGGAAATAAATTATTGCAAGTCATTCTAATGTAAACATGCTTTTGTTGGATCTAATGATGTCTTGGTTTCTTTAATTAGACATTAATTAGACATTTAGTGTGGGATTTGTCTTTAAACAGAAATAGTGAAATGATTATTCTTATAAAGAAGGTGGAATCACATGTTCTCTATGTCTTGAAGTAACAAAAGAACACATTTGTTATATTATTAGATACAATTTTCTTCATGTTAAATACTAGAGTTGTCATCTGTTTTTTTATAAAAAAAAATTAATATTTCACCTTCTGGAGCTTTCATCTTATGTTCTTCCCAATTTGATTTTGTGTTATTCATTCGGGGTGGGAGTGACTAATTGTGAACTGGATTTAATATACTGTTGTGGACTAGAAAATCTGATTATGGTAATGTTACAGGAAGCAAATAAGTCACTAGCTGGAGAAAGAGGTTACACTCACCTCAAGGACTTGCAGAACTTACTGAGAGTTAGGCAACAGTATGTGGTATCACAAGTTTCATTGCTCTATCCCGTGAAGGTCGTGGTTGGACTTGCATCTGAGCAAGAACATGAATCATTTACCTATAGTAAGTCAGGTAATTTGCTAGAAAGGAACCTTTTGTATATCTGTTTAACCTTATATAGAACTGATGTTCCATGTAGATTTGTTTGTGTTTGTGCTCATAATTCGTAGAAGAAAACTTTAATATCAAATAAAGAATTATAAAGTGTTAATCTGCCATCTTCATTCATCATGAAGATTTGGGGCCACTTCCTCAAGCTTTCAATCAGGAACATATAAATTAATGGATTCCTTTAAAGTTTATGAGCTCTTACTGTGTGTTGTACACAATGCACATATTCATGTGATGCTATTCTAATACTCAAGCTCTTTTTAGCAAGATGACCTTACACAAGTTTAAGCACCAATTATTTGAGCAGTGCAGTGCAGTGCAGTATATTAGAGCAGCATATTAGTGCACTGCAGCATATTAGAGCAGCATATTAGTGCAACATATTAGCGCAGCCTCTTGCAGCATATTAGGGCAGTGCAATTTATTAGAGCAGCAAATTAGTGCAGTGCATCATATTAGAGCAGTGTAGTGCCATCACTTACTATTTATTGGAGTGGAGAGAATTCCCAAAACAATTGAGAATTACTAATTGTGTATGAAATGAAACCCACTTACTATTTATTTTTAAAAATTAAATTGCTACTTGTGTATGAAATGAAACTCTTTTAAGAACCGAGCATAAACTAATAGCTTTTGTTCTCATGTCTTGGTTTCTTTTTGGCTGCTCTAAAATACAATCATCGGTATAGAAGAAACTAATAGATTTTGTTCCTTGTGATTGACTTTGTTGATTACTTATGTTTATTGTCATCCACAATTGTTACAGTTAAACTGAACTGAGGATTCTTAGGAACTCAACTAATGAGCACAACAGTAGATGCGAAAGAATCTACTGTTTAATAGATTTTTTGAATCTGTTCGCAACAGTAGGTGCACAACAGTAGGTATAGAAGAAACTAATAGCTTTTTTGAATCTGTATCCAGCTAAGTCTTCAACTATTACTCCCTATGATGACATTAGGAGCTGTTTCATACTAGTTTGGCTGCCTATCATTTCTATGTGAAGCCTACATTCGACATTCTATTATGCACGATATATTGGGACTTGATACAGGCAGAGAAACATTGATTTTTTTGAGCAGGGAAAAGGCTATAATACTTCAGCCATAACTCACCACCTATTTCCTTTAATATGTCTGCCTGATTTTTAGTTTAGTGAACCAATATTTACAGTTTGAATTGCTAATTGATGTGCATTTTTATGACTTACAAATGTATTTAATGTATGTATTTAACTCTTGTACATGTTTTGTATTTTAGGCAGGATATAGTACTGAGGTTGGCGGTCCTACTGAGGATGGTACACCTAAGGTAGATGACTTGGCTATTTGGATTGAGAAAACTGGTGGGATTAAAAAAAATAGGATACTTGGTTTTCCAGGATATCGCGCACGAGACGTGCTCGGTACTCCTCCTATAGTGCCACCGAGTATAGGTTATTCTTCACCGCAACAATCTACTAATCCTAAGGAATTAGAGAATATGATTGACAAGATTGTCCTCTGTCGATTGGGTATAAAGTCTATGGATGATGCTTCTATCAATGATAGTACACCACAACCGTCCATTGGTATAGATATTACTGAACATGTAACTAAATTGGTAGAGAAGAAGTTTACCAACTTCCTTCAAACATTTACCAACTATGATTCACTGAGGTATTTACTAATAACTATATTTTTGTCTTTATCCTTCATTAATCTCTCTCTCTCTCTAGTAATTTAAGTTCACCAGGTTTATTTTTTCTTATTCCTCATCTTGTTGAAATTAAATTTTGGTATTTCTTTTGTAGGAGGAACTTTACAGGCCCAACCTTGATTTCCTTGAAGAAAATGATGATGAAGTGGACCTAACATGATGTACACTTTATTCATTCTAGCTCATTGTTATTTTTTCAGTTTTCTTATATTAGTTATTAAATATTGTAAGTACTATGATCCTTGGGAGATCAATATACAATAACAAATTTTGTACTTATTTTGACTTGAGCATTATCTATTAATATATGGAGTATTAGTTTTAATTTTGGCTCTTTATGCAGTTTATTAATTAGTTTGAAACAAGTATATATGACATGATCTATATTAACTTGAAATATTAAATTTAATATTTATTATAGCATTTAATAATAATAATAATAATAATAATAAATATGAAATCGGTGATTTGAAAATTAATTATAATTTGCAATGAATTTTGATTATTTATCAATTAATTTTTTTTACAAATTTATTATTTGTGAATGATTTTACTTGAGAAATTGATTTTAATGAAGGATTATTTTCCTCACTAAATCTTTTCTAGTTAATTAGTTAGTCATCAATGAAGGATTATTTCCTCACTAATTTGAAGATACATTCTCAATTTATAATTAGTGAAGAAAAATTTTCTCTCATTAAATAAATTTATTCTTCATAATATATTATTTGTGAGGGAATAAAGTTATTCACTAATTTCAAATAGTCCTTCTTAAAATATTATTTGTGAATAAAACCAATCTTTCACTAAATAACAATATTCCATTACTAAATACAATTTGTGAATAAAATAGTTATTCACAATATATCCTTCACAAAAAACATTTAGTTACTACTTAGCGAAGGATACCCAATTGCGAGGAGGTCTAATGCGAGCACTCGTGTGAAGAAAATATTTCTTCGCAATAAATCACTTGTATGTGATATAGGGCCTCTAGTGAAGGATTTGCCCCTCACTAGAGGTCGCGCTGGTAAATAAGCCAAATCTCGCGCGCTTGCGCTACATGCATACATAAGCTAAAATTGCAACATTGCGTGGCCACGCCCCAGCAAAGAAGGAATCTTGCGCTGCCGAGTGAAAGCCTCGACAGATACACCTATCAGCTACCATATCATCACGCTGGATTTTATAATGTGAACTTCATGCGCGGTGAGAGTCCTCTACAATCCTTGTTGTTGACTTTTTGTATTTTGATTTTGAGCGTTTTAGGCTCAATCGAACAATACTGGTTGGTACCAAACGTGTTTTAGTGGGTCTTTTATCAGTTTTCATATGAGTAATTAGGGTTCTTAAGCTAAAACTAGGAAGAGGTTTTTTTTGATCAATTTTTGATACATTCTATATCTTCTCTTCACTTTGGATATTCAACAATCTTTAGTTTCATTATCTAGAAATTATTGGTTCTTCGGAACAAACACTACAACAAATTCTGCAACTGGGTTTAATCAATTCTCTTTCATCTCTTATTTGCATTATTTAATTCCATGTGTTGCTTTAATCCCATAATGGCTTTTGGTTCATAAATGAACTAAACTCCATTATGGGATTCTAATGGATTTTGATATGTAGTCTAAACTTATATGCCTAATTGTTGGTTATATGTTATCATTGGATTACCTATTATGATTGAGCGGAATGAATGAATGTTTGATCACTATTCATCTTGTATGCTTATATGGATTTGAAAAATGAAATATGAGTATGGATATAATCATAATAGCATATGTTTATGAGGTTGAGTTGTTTAGCTTTGTAATTCGTGAACCAGATAGAAATATACTGTTTTACTATGTGTAGTACTGAAAGAGCCTGTGCTTTAATTCATTATTGTTGTAATTTCACATAGATATATAGGGATTTTTGTAATAATGTCGCTTACATGATTTCTATCTTATGTGGATGTTATGTAAATAGGTCATAGTTCATTGAAAAATGGTAATGTCCACTTTTGTGCTCTTGACTAGTTTTCCATGATAAGTATATAATCATTACATGATGGTTACAAGTTAGATGAAGTATGAAATGACGTTAGAATTCCATTCTTTCCAAATTTGATTATAGTATTTTAGTATCCTATTTTTATTCATTAATTGAATTTAGAATTAATTATAATTCAGAATTATTCGTTAGAGCATCTGAAAATAGTGACATAGTTGATGTATGGTAATTAAAATTTAAAACCTTTCTCCGTGGATTGATACTTTTCTTACTCGGCACTACTTGCTGATCCGTTTATGCTTGGATGAGTTAGAGTTCTTTTTGTTTGACTGAAAAGGAGGCAACAAGTTTTTGGTGCCGTTACCGAGGAAACCGCGCTTATTTTTAATATTATCATCATCAATTTTAAGATAAATTTGTATGACTTAGACAATTCTTATCTTATTCTTATTTCTATTTTATTTTTGTTTGAATTTCGTACTTGTGCATAGTATATACTTTTCGATCATCCAATTACGAGTTGACACCGCACATGACAAAATCAACGACGAGGTTGGAAATCAAGAGCGTAGAAATATACAAGCAAAGTTAGAGACCATGACATCCATTATGGCGGCGAGAAGAGCGAAGAGAGGAGCACACGTGGCCTTGAGAGATTATTCAATGCCAAATATAAATGGATTATAGTCGAGTATATTCGGACCGAGATATAGCAACCATACTTTTCGAGATAAAATCGGGCTATTCAAATGGTACATAATTGATGCAGGTTTGGGGTCTTTTCTACAAATGACCCGAATGAGCATATGTTGAGTTTATAGAAATATGTGACACCTTCAGGTACAACGGGGTGACAGAGAATGCAATCAGACTTAGACTATTTCAATTTTTGTTACGGGACAAGGCAAGAAGTTGGCTTCACTCTCTACCGTCAGAATCTATTACAACATTGGAGGACCTAGCACAAAAGTTCTTAGCCAAATTTTTTTCAATGCCTAAGACTGCTAAAATGAGGACAACAATCTCCCAGTTCGAGCAGCAACAGGGTGAATCTCTGTATGAATCTTGGGAAAGATACAAGGAGATGCTAATGAAGTGTCCACACCATGGTATGCCGGATTGGATGGTAATTAATACATTCTATAATGGATTAGGATGGCGGTCGAGTCGATTGTAGATGCAAATTTGCGGGAGGAGCTTTATGGGTAAATAGTTATGAAGAGGCCTACAACCTTATTGAGACTATGACAGCTAATGATTTCCTAAATCCTACAGCCAGAATGCCATAGCCCAAAGTTGCAGGATTGTTAGAGGTTGATGCTATCACTCAGTTGTCAGCTCATATAGCATCGATGGCAAAGAAGATTGACTCTTTGACGGAAAGTAAGGCGAAGACAGTTGCTTTCGTATGTGAGATATGTGCATGGTCGCATTCAACATACCAATTTGCTATCAGTTCAGAGTCTGTACAATATGTGAGCAACTACCATAAGAATCAAAGTCAGATTTAGAATACATACAACTCCAACAATCGCAACCATCCAAATTTTAGTTGGTCCAATAATCAAAATAACCAACAACGCTTGTTTTAACCACTACAACAACGATTTGAGCACAACCATCTCAAAGAATAACAGGTACCACCAGACCACCCTACCCACCTGGATTTTCTCAGCAACAAAAACATCATCCACCACCTGCACCTCCGCAAGAGAAGAAGTCAAAGATGGAGGAGATGATGATGAAGTATATGGCAAATACCGAGGTGATGATTAAAAGTCAAGATGTGGCAGTCAAAAATTTGGAAACTCAAATGGGACAGATGGCTAGCATGCTTGACAACAGACCCCGGGTTTCATTGCCAAGTACAACGGAGGCTAATCCAAGAAGGGAAGGTAAGGAACAATGTCAAGAAATTACACTTCGGTCTGGGAAGCAAACTGCAGAAAATAAGCATGGCGCGCCCGCACCCCTTTTGCAAGGGGAAACCGCGCGGCTGCGCAGTCATGAAAATTTTTCTATGGATAGTTTGAATAAAGAAGGTTCATATGACGCCCCCAAATCCGGGTATCATCTAACCCGACAGATGGTGCTACACGGTGCTACAGTTCACATAAACATTCAATTGAAATGCCTTAAAATAACGGATATGTCTTATATATATAAAAAGAATATTTACATTTCCCAGGTTCTTTACAACCAATATATTTGTCTTTGTCATAATATCAAATATTATTTTTACAAAACCCATACTATTACATATGTAATCTATGGGTTTGCTTTCGCCTTCTCTTTATCCTTGTCAGATCCTTCGGTCCGTTCAGTCTTAGCTGCATTCGTATGGTTCAAGCAAGAATGAGCCTAACTAGCTCAGCAAGTACAATAATTCTAGGAAAATAGCATGCTTGAAACATAGGAATGGTATATATTCAATAACTGAACAATAGCTATGAAGTACTATCTGTGAGACCCCAGATTTTATGAATAAAGATTTTATTTTCTCAAAATATTTTTTTGAAAATTATGGTGTGGATTTGATATAATGTTATAGTTGTGGGTAGTATTTATAAATTTTGCAAAATATGCAAGTTGTCATATTATATTCGATTGGTCGGGGAATATTTGTTTTATCAGGGAATATTCGTGCAACGACACAATCTTGGTGGACCCCACAACGGAATTATTGTCGGATTGAGAAAACGACAAAAATACTTTATGAAAATAACGGCGGAAAGTTTACCGTTAATTGTTGAAACACCCGATGTTAAAAGTACAGTAATACGCGTGGTTGCATAGTAGCACACGGTATTGATTATTGATGCTTACGTGATAAGTCACTCAGTTTTATTTTATAGGTATTATTAATGTAATAAAACAGAATACTTTTATAAAGTTATTCTATAAATAGAATATATTATATTCTATTATGCATAGTGTTGCATAGTGTCTGCATAGTGTTTTGCATAGTAAAATCTTTTTATATAAAACAGAATACTTTTATAAAGATATTCTATAAATAGAATATATTATATTTTATTATGCATGGTGTTTGCATAGTGTCTGCATAGTGTTTTGCATAGTAAAATCTTTTTATATAAAACAGAATACTTTTATAAAGTTATCTGTTTTATTAGACAATAATTAGAATATATTATATTTTATTACGCATAGTGTTTGCATAGTGCCTGCATAGTGTTTGCATAGTAAAATCTTTTATAAAGTTATTCGTTTTATTAGATTATAAGTAGAATATATTTTATTTTATTTAAAAGATTTTGCTTTAAATATGGACCGTCAGATTAAAGTAAATCAATCTGGACCGTTCATGAGTTAGTTACTATGAAGTCCATTTTTCTATAAATAGAAGCTCATTCCTTCATTATTTTCTTACGAATTCACTGAAACTCTAGAGAGATAAACTATAGAGAGAAAGAAGAAAAGTATTCTCACATTTCACTACTCATATATCCAAAGACTTTCTTCTAATGGTAGGGAATATTATTTGTTGATCTTGGTAGGGAGTATTATTTCTTCTATATTCATGAAGAGAACTTCATTATTCCATTCTTTATTATTCTGCTGAATAACTTTTGTATCTGTGGATACCCTATACTTGGTGAAATTCTTCATTATTCCATTCTTTATTATTATTACATTTGGAATATCATATGCAGATACGCTTTCGCTGGACCCCGGTTCCGCTTTATTATTATTACATTGGAATATCCTCGTGCGGACTGGTTCCATCTTTATTAGCATTCATTGAATAACTCGCCTATCATCTAAGTACCGCATGCATGGTGACTTCATTGTTATTCCATTCTTTATTATTACATTGGAACATCTTGTCTTGTGTGAATTTACTTTGACCTAGTTCCGTTAATTATTATTACATTGAATAACTCGCTCATGCGAAGTATCGCATGCATAGTGATTTGAATCTATACTCCATGAAATTAGTGGAATATCCTTGATATTTGCGCTTCATCCAGTATCTTTTCATGGAAATATTCTTCTGAGCATTCTTGAATTTTACTCTACAAAGCAGTATCATGTTGACAATTTGGACGTTATTGGTTCCTGGATAAATTAATTCTTGAACTTGTTTTATATATCATTGTCATCATCCTCATGTTTATATTATGTTGAAAGTCATCTATGGCCTGTAGTGCATAGATGGACTTGGTATGATTATGACTAGGGATTATTCGGTATAATCATGACCATAATGTTACAAATGATGTGAAAAAATTCCTCATTGGCCCATAGAGCATTGATGGACAGTTTTTGGTATGATTATGGCTATGGATTCTCTTTGACCAATGGTGTGAAGATGAATTATTTTATTGCATGATCAAGACCGTTGATAAAAACATGATTATCTTTGTCCCGTAGTGCATGGATAATTTATGGTCGTGATACTAAAGAATATCATTGGCCTGTAGTGCAGGGATGATTTGATGATGTGGATTATTTATTAAGTTGAGTCTCAGCGATAACAGTGATGAAAAACCATTTAAATCATAAAAGATAGTAGATTTTATTCTCTACTTGACTCTTTTAATGGATTGCTTGTTCCGCTGCAGTTAAACTTGATGTTTGTTATATTGTATCAGTTTAACACTATTTAAGGCTAATGATAATTTATTCTGCATTATCTTAGTCATAATATTTTTTACTGGGCTAGTTGAGCTCACCCTTTCTTTCACTGTTCTCTTCAGGAAATGCGAATATAGCTGGGAAGAGTCAGGGAACGGAGTAATGGTCCTAGATGGTGCATTAGTATTCCTCACTATTCTGTGAAATAGTGTGATAATAATTGTAATGAGGACTCCTTTTGAGTTTGTATACTCTCTAGTAGACAATATTTGTATTCAAACTCAGAGTTTATGTTTTGTCGTATTGTACACGACAGTTGTATTATTAAGTTGTATTTGAATTCTGTACCATGTATCTGGCGACTCAAGATGGGTGATGTATACCTAATTTTGGGGGCATCACAGTTGGTATCAAAGCTTAGGGATATGATCCTTGGCTAGGATGTGAGAATAGAACTAGGAGGGGAGAGATGGGGAATTCTTTCGCTAGTATGACCTACCTAAGTTTATTTGGTATTTAATTAGTCGGTCAGAGTATAGAGATAATATGTGATATGTTAATTAACCCTTGTTTTGTGGCAGTATTTGAAATGGCATCTGAAAATGTTGAGATAAGCAATGGAGCACAGGAGACTGTTGAGTCAACCTCTAAGCTAGTTTTGACACTTTATTAAAGTTACTCATACACTTCCATCTTTCAAAGTTAAAAGAGTGCATTACATAAATCAACTAGCCATAGTATTCATTATACCACATAATATTGCCAAACAACTTCTTTATACACATGCTTGCAAAATTTATAACAATGTTTAACTAGATGCGTGAACATGTCGAATATCTCTAGAGGCATACGCATCCTATTCTAATTGTTCCCAAGTTCACAATATAATTCATAGAGTTTGTCACCTCAATTGGTTTTCAATCACTAAGATGTCATGACTATCAATCTATACATGCAAGGTATGTTGAGTTCACATTTCATATGTATTTACGAGACCAACTAAGCTATAAACATATGCTCAATGGGTTAGATTCAAAAAAGCGTAAGGTTTTATAAACATGTTTTTCGTCTTTTAACTTTTCATTTAAAAAGGTTAGGATTCAATCCTAAACCTACTAAACACCTTGTAAAATACATTGATATATGTTTAGGGAGTATGTATGTTCTTGAAACTAAGTGGAGTGTAAGACTTCTTGCATCAAATAAGCAAATAAAAATTCTTTTCCTTTTCTGACACCCATGGCGGGCAAGCGTTTGTGCATCAGATCCTCGTAAGGTGCATGCCTCTGTTAAAACACGAGCGAGCATTCCCTGTACTCCCTGCTCGGATTTTGTGGAATTTTCAACCCAATTCTCATCCAAGCAACAAAGTAATGATGTATAATTGCTATAAACTTGCTACATAACACTCCTAACATGCTTCTAACATTCCCACACATACAAACAATAAGTTTCAAAGATCAATTCAAGGTTTTTTTGCCATTTTTCCAAAGTTTAACACATATAGCAATTTTCTTCCTTACGAATTCGTTACTTGATCATTTTACTTTATTGAATTCGTTTTTGACCACATTAACAATATCTAACATAAATTTACAGATTCTATCATGTTTCAACCATAACCATTTCAACTTAAACAAGTGTTTTCATACTCGTGAACATTGGAAATCTTGAGTGTATGAACATCTAGAGGAAAGGTTACCTTTTCTGAAGTTGAATTGCTACTCTAGCTTCAATTTACAGATAATGTAAGCTCACAATGTTCACACTCCTACTAGAAATCTCAGAGAAATTAGCAACATGCTTATGAATGAGAAGGGCTTTATTTTATAGGCAAGCTTGTGACCAATTTGGTTTTGTGCAATGAATCAAACCATTGGAATGGAGAATAAGCTAATGGTTATGAAGGATTTGGTAGAAGAGTACTAATTAGCCCACTCTCTTCTCCATGATTTGCTAGCTATGGGGTTGGTATTGAGGGACTAGGCCAATGGCCTATAAATGAGAAAAGATGGAGTGACTCTCATTTTGGGACACCAACAAATTCTCAGCACTTTAGTAGCACAGTTAGGTCCATTTTGCCCTTTGTTCACACTAGAGCATACAAATACACCCACTCATATATTACACATAAAATCATATAATCCATGTACATTGATTTATTTCAAGTAATAATTATTCTAGACTAGGATATAATTTAATTGTGTACCAATGCTACTTATTATTAATTTATTTATTTAATCAAGTTACTTTCTCTCATAGGTTTAAAATAACCATTTAAATATTCCCACACACATCAATATGTCACATAAGACTTTTTATACAACTTGGTCAATTACCTAAGTCAAGCTTACTTTTATCACACAGTGTTATATAATAATTATTTTCATTACAATGTCACACCTCACTTTATATTAAATGAAAAACCTTATAATATAAGATTTCTCTTCACACACTATTATTCATGATAATTAACGAATAACAATTAAATCAACCTCATTATGAAATTATTTACTTATTAGTAATACTAATTAATTCCATCATTAGTTAAATTAGTATTTTCTCAATTCATCATCTTGCCACACTAGGCATAACTCCACAAGTTTAAACTAAGCTTCTCATTACTTTTGCTTCATTGGTTAATTATCACCGTCTTAATCAATTAAAATGTTCATCACAACACATGTTGATGCTATATATATATATATATATATATATATATATATATATATATATTCAAATAAATATACAAACAAATCTTTATTCTCCATATTAAAATTTATTAAAATTCGGTATTACATCCTCCCCCCCCCCTTATAAAAATTTTATCCTCGGAATTGTACAAAGTTACTCAAATAAATGGGGATAATCCCTACGCATCTTATCCTCTAATTCACATGTGGCTTCTTCGGTATCGTAGTTTCGCCAAACCACCTTTATAGAAGATATAATTTTATTCCTCAACGTTTGCTCCTTTCTATCTAGTATTTGAATAGGAGTATCCTCATACGTTAAATTTTTCTCTACTTGAATAGGCTCATAGGAGATCACGTGTCTATAGTCGGGCTTGTAGGGACGTAACACCAAAATGTGAAACACGTTGTGGATGTGTTCCAATTCAAGTGGTAATGCAACTTTGTATGCCACTTCGCCCACTCGTTTCAAAATTTTGAACGGTCCTATGAATCTCGGACTCAATCTCCCTTTCTTTCCGAATCTGATCTTTCCTTTCCAAGGAGAGACCTTCAAAAACACAAAACTTCTGACTTCAAAATCTTAGCTCTGACAATGCAAATCGGCGTATTTCTTTTGGAGATCTTGAGCTGCTACCAATCTGGCCCTTATTGTTGTTACCACGTCAGCCGTTTGTTGAACTAATTTTGGTCCCAAAAGTCGTCGCTCTCCGACTTCGTCCCAACATAATGGTGTTCTACACTTTCTTCCGTAAAGTGCTTCATATGGAGGCATACCAATACTTGCATGATAGCTATTATTGTAAGCTAATTCTACTAATGGTAAATGGTAATCCCAATTCCCTTTAAAGTCCATCACGCAAGCTCTAAGCATGTCCTCCAATGTTTGTATGGTTCGTTCACTTTGTCCGTCGGTTTAAGGGTGATAAGCAGTACTTAATCTCAACTAAGTTCCCATTCGCTCTTGCAAACTTTTCTAAAATTTTGACATGAAACACGGATCTCGATCGGAGACAATCTACACTGGCACTCCATGTCGTGACACGATTTCCTTTACGCATAAATTTGCTAATTGGTTCAAACTGAATCGAATCTTGATAGGTAGAAAATGAGTTGTCTTTGTTAGTCGGTCCACGATAACCCAAATGGCATCATAACCCTTCTGTTTGATCGGAAGTCCAACCACGAAGACCGTGGTAATATGCTCCCATTTCCATTCTGGTATTTCCAGCGGTTGAAGTAGTCCACTAGGCCTTTGATGTTCTTCTTTGACCCTTTGACAAGTAAGACATCTACTAACGCATTCTGCAACTTCTTTTTTCAATTTAGGCCACCAAAAGTGTTGTTGAAGATCCCGAAACATCTTTGTGCCTCTTGGATGAACAGAGTACGTAGTATTATGTTCTTCGTGCAAAATTTCCTCTCTTAGTTCAGTTATAGCTGGCACCCATACTTGACCCTCAAATCTTAATATACCATCCTTATCTATTTTGAACTTTTCCTCCTCACTTCCTACTATTCTCCTCCTTATCTTCTCACATTCTTCATCTTTCTCTTGTGCTTCTTTTACTCTATCCAGTAATGTCGGGTGAGCTTCCATCACGAATAATTTTCCTCCTGTTTCTTTTGGTTCTTCCACCTCTATTTCCAACTTCTCCATTTCTCTTATTGATTCTTCTTGAGTTGTCAGATTGAATAACTTATCCCTTCCTTTTCTACTTAAAGCGTCGGCTACTACGTTTGCTTTTCCCGGGTGATAAAGAATTTCGCAGTCGTAATCCTTGATTAATTCCAACCACCTTCTTTATCGTATATTCAACTCCCTCTGTGTGAAGATATATTTCAGACTCTTGTGGTCTGTGTATATCTCACATTTTTCTCCATACAAATAATGCCTCCAAATCTTTAAAGCAAATACTACCGCTGCTAACTCCAAGTCATGGGTAGGGTATCGCTTTTCAAAATCCTTCAACTGTCGTGACGCATACACAATGACCTTGCCATGTCGCATTAGCACACAACCAAGTCCTCTATGTGACACATCATTATACACTACAAATCCTACTGTATCATCCGGTAATGATAATACAGGCGCTTCACTCAACCTCCTCTTCAATTCTTGAAAACTCTCCTCGCATTTATCCATCCATACGAACTTCACCGTCTTCCTCGTTAGATTGGTCAGTGGGGTTGCTATCTTAGAAAAATCTTAGATGAATCTTCGATAGTACCCTACTAAACCTAAGAAACTTCTTACTTCTGTTGGCGTCCTTGGTTGTTCCCAGTTACTTACCGCCTCCACTTTTGCTGGATCCACAAAAATTCCATTTTGATCTATTACGTGTCCTAAAAACTAAACCTTCTCCATCCAAAATTCACATTTCAAAAATTTAGCGTACATCTTTTCCCATTGTAAGGCTTCCAATACCATTTCCAGGTGTTCGGCATGTTCTTCCCTAGTTTTTGAATAAATCAAAATGTCGTCAATAAACACTACTACAAACTTATCTAAGTATTGCTTGAAAACTTGGTTCATCAAGTCCATGAATGCTACCGGAGCATTAGTTAACACAAATGACATCACTAGAAATTTGTAATGTCCGTAACGTGTTCGAAAGGCCGTCGTTGGTATGTCCTCCTCTCGCACTTTCAACTGATGATAACCCATTCGTAAGTCTATCTTGGAAAAACACTTCGCTCCCTTCAATTGATCAAAAAGATCATCTATCCTTGGCAATGGATATCTATTCTTAATCGTCACTCGGTTAAACTCCCGATAGTCGATACAGAGCCTCATCCAACCATCCTTTTTCTTTCCAAATAACATTGGTGCTCCCCAAGGAGACACACTTGGCCGAATGTAACCCTTATCTAGCAATTCTTGCAGTTGTATCATCAATTCCTTCATTTCCACTAGCGCTATACGATATGGGGCTTTTGAAATCGGTGCCGTTCTTGGTGCTAAGTCTATTATAAATTCGATTTCTCTGTCTGGCGGAAGACCAGGCAGATCATCTGGAAACACGTATTGAAAATCTTTGACTATCGATATATTCTTCATTTCTAACCCCTTTTTCCGAGTATCTACTATATAGGCCAAATAACCTACACATCTTTTCTTTAACAATTTCTTGGCCTGCATCATCGTAAGGCAACACGATTGCTTGAGCGATGAGCTACCATAAAACACTACCTTAGACTGATTTGAAGTCTGAAGGTTCACACTCTTCTCTTGATAATTGATTATCGCAGCGTGGCTGGATAACCAATCCATTCCTAATATCACATCAAATTCTCCCAGTCTAATTGGAATTAAGTCTACCTTTATTTTGTGCCCTCTAATGTTCGCACAACAGTTTCGGTAAACAAACTCTACAGGGATTATTTCCTTATTTGCAACCTCTATGTTTAATGAATTTTCTAAGCGTTCATAGGTTATGTTTAGTTGCCTAGCAAATTCTTCAGACATAAAGGAATAAGTAGGCCTTAAATCAAATAATACATATGCATTTATATTATTGATTGGGAGAATACACAAACCACATCCTTGCGATCCATCGCGTCTCCGGATACCGTATTAAAGGTTCGGGCAGTTGGTCGGTTGGATTGCGTTGGTCCGCCAATCATCAGCTTGCTGCCCCCTCCATGTTGGCCGCTTCCTCCGCTGCTCCCCTTCTTTGGGCAATCCTTCATTTGATGATCAGTTGAGCCACACGTGAAACATCTCTTGATCTTTTTCGATTTCGGGCAGTTATGTTAAATGTGCCCTTCCCCGGCATGATTGTAGCAGACGTGACGTCGTCCTTCCAAAGACTCCTTGATGGTTCTTCCCATATTTCGAACAAGCTTCAGTTCTTTTCTTAAACCCTCCTTGATAACCCTCTGACTGACTGATTGTTCGATTGTTGGTGTTGTTGTTGTTGTTGCGGTTATCCCATTTCCTCTTTCCCAGATGGCTTCCACCACTACTACTCCCTCCACGAGTTTCTCCCACTACATTCTTGTTTTTCTTCTCCTTTTTGTATTGGCTCAATGCCTCGTTACCTCCCTCAGTAATTATCACCTTCTCTAACAATGTGACGAACGAGTTAATTTGAAGGACCGACACCTTGTTGAACAACCAAGGTTTTAGTCCTAGTTCAAAGCGTCGAGCTTTTCTCTCTTCGGTGTCAACTTGATGTGTTCCAAATCTTGCGAGTTCATTGAACTTGGCAGCGTACTGCGCCACCATCATCTCTCCTTGTTTTAGTTCCAGAAATTTTACCTCCATCCTATTCTTCATGCTCTTCGGGAAGTAATTCTCGAAGAACAACGTCTTAAACCTTTCCCAGGGTATAATTCCTTCCCCCGCCCTCTGTTGATTTGCTTCCCACCAGTAGTTTGCTTCACCCCTCAACATGTACGTAGAGAACACAGTTTTCTGGTCTTCACCCACACGAGCAATGGTAAAAGCTTTCTCCATTTCCTTGATCCACGTTTGTGATACGATAGGATCGGTAGTACACACGAATTTCAGAGGTCCTACGCTCTTAAAGTCCTTGAAGTTTACGACCAGAGCTACTGGGGGATTGGGTGGTACTGGATCGTTTCTTCCCCTAAGAGCTTCTCCTAACAAGTCAACAAGCCTCTGTATCGGGTCCACTGGTCCTCTCTCATCATTAACCGATTCTTCTGGTGAAGTTACTCTACGTCTGGGCGGCATGTTTCTGCATCATAAAATTTTTCATTTTATTATTTAGTTATATTACTTGGACATTTCCTAATTAGAGAAAAAAAATTAATTTTTAACACATTTTGGAATCAAGATCATTTATATACATATGCCAACTCATTACATCATATGGTTATCTCTAGCATACTTCTATAAATGACAACATTTATCCCCTAATATCACAAAAGACGAGGACGACACTAGCTTACTACCCCTCTAACATTTTTTCAAAAGTTGGGGTTACCATCATTTTACGGCTTACACAAAGACTAAGATCACAACAACATATTAACAACACATAATAAACTACTATACTACTGATATTTTTCCCTCTAGACTTAATCTAACATCCCACGCTCCACGGCGCTTTGATACTCCTTCTGTGTGATGTGCGCCACCATATCCTGACTTATGGTATGTCGGGTCTATCCTTGCTCAGTTGGGTAGTGATTTACCCCATCGATCAACCTCTCCATAGCCGTGCGTAGAGCATAGCCCATCTTGTTCATCTTCCTCCTCTTGCACCACACCTCATCCTCTACATCATCTACCCTGTCATTGGAATCCTCCCACTTCTCCTCAAAGTGAATTCTATCCATCACCTCCATCTCTAACTGAGTATGGAGAGCTTATTTCTCAGTCTTCTCACTAAGTTCCCTCTGCTCAGGCTCTTCTAGTTTCCCTGCCAGCTCCACATTCCTAGCCACCGACCTATGAAACAAGGTTCCAACTGGATCCCTACCTCCCTGCGTTGAGCAATTTCCACCTCCATCTCTTGTATAGCTAACTTCCTCTGATGGTCCTCGTCCCTCAATTTTTGGAACTCAGACTCCCTCTCCCTAGCCTCCGTCTCTATCTCTTCCACTCTACATCCTAACTCCAGAATCTGCTATTCATATTCTCCCAACATCAAATCCTCGAAAGTAGTCCCGTCGGAGTCTTCCATGGGCTCATCCCCCATAGGCTCCTCCTCCAGATCAGACTCCTCGGGTAGAGACTCTATCTCATCCTCCTCGTCATCATCATCGATAGGGGCCACTGCTGATACGGGCTCTGCTATCAATGGTGACTCAAATACCACGTGTATATCACGCGACTCCTCTTCTATTACTCGACTAGGTCCTCCCATGTCAGTCATCCTACAATCACCAACATAAGACAAAACAAACAACAACTCCATTAGAATGTTAAATAACATAAGTTCATTGTATATAATGAAGTTATATTCTAAAACACACTAAGTTATTCTCTATGAAAACTCTATGTGAGTCTCATCCCTCTCTATCTTCCAAGTTCTCCTAAGTTGTAATCTAAGGACTCTCGCTCCTAAGGTTTATAACTATTGCTCGATACCAACACAGTGGCGCCCCCAAATTCGGACACTCAGATCTCAAATTTGGTTCGCCACGTGCTAATTCTAACATCACACTAAAAACATCAACAACGGAAGTAATAGAATAATTTACATTGATATAATATTAATATTCGCGACCCAAGGTTTCGTAACCATTACTACAACAATCCAGTGATTAAACTTAGACATAGTTAATCATCCTTAATACATCATAATACGCATAGAAATAATAATACTACTACTCTCAAAGAACTAAGCTACTCTGTAGCCTTGCCCTTCCCCTTGTCCTTTCCCGAGGTACCGCCTTGCTCTCCGTTAACTGTAATGTTTTTAGGGAAGCAAGAATGAGCAACATGTTTTCCCAGCAACTAATATAGCAAAGAGAATGAACAGTTATAGCATTTGAGTCTTCAAGGATATAACAGTAAATGGTAGTTCAAGGATATCAAGAAATATCAAGAGTGTTTGATAAATGTCACTAAAGATTTAAGGATATCAATAATATTTCAAGGTTTAATTATTTCGAGGTTCAATAAGAATGAACACTGAGCAGTCGTTAAAGACTATGAACTCTTACTAGAATTAACAGTATTATACTGCAATCCAAAATAAACGAGTACAACAGGTGATCAGCCTAAGGTACCCTACGTTATGCATAACATTTAATCATACTTATGTGCGCACGTCGGTTTCCCGACAATATAGAATTTCCCCTTTTTAAGAGGGTTGTTCATCTCGAAGAGATTTACAAGAGTCCGCACCAAGTCAATTGGTTTGGATAGCTTTCTAACATATGATAACAGTCTAACCGAATCAAAGGTTTAGACAACTTTTATAATGCACTTTAAGAACAATAAGTCTAATGCTCGCTATAATGTCAAAGTAATTGATTTTCGAATAGTAATAGTCATTTGCTCAGTATAAGTACGTTAATAACTCGAATTCATACAATATACATTGTAGGAAATTTAGATAACTTGCATTCGATATGTGAATCAATGGAAGTTAGAGAACTCGCACAAAATCCAAATTTGTGAGAGTTAGGAGACTTGCCTTTAGCGTTGATTACCACTTAAAGCGTAATATCACTTCAATGAACTACGTTATCCTATATATGTATGTATATGTATTCATTAGTCATATATACTTGATATGCATTTTCACATACTTCCATCACACATATCTAAATTTATATAGGCTACACACATTCAAACTCATAGATGCGTAACTCACATTGATTTTACCTATAAAGTCTTTTGTACCATATGCTCATCCTTTGTATTTTCAAAATACCTCTTACTTTACGTATGTTTAAGTTGGTTAACATATTGAAAAACCTCTAAGCTAGTTTTCTCCATTTATTAAAGTTACTCATATAATTCCATCTTTCAAAGTTAAATGAGTGCATTACATAAATCAACTCGCCATAGTATTCATTATACCACATAATACTGCCAAACAAATTCTTTATACACATGCTTGCATAATTTATAATAATGTTTAACTAGATGCGTGAACATGTCGAATATCTCTAGAGGAATATGCATCCTATTCTAATTGTTCCCAAGTTCACAATATAATTCATAGAATTTGTCATCTCAATTGGTTTTCAATCACTAAGATGTCATGACTATCAATCTATACATGCAAGGTATGTTGAGTTCACATTTCATATGTATTTACGAGACTAACTAAGCTATAAACATATGCTCAATGGGTTAGATTCAAAAAAGCGTAAGGTTTTATAAACATGTTTTTCGTCTTTTAACTTTTCATTTAAAAAGGTTAGGATTCAATCCTAAACCTACTAAACACCTTGTAAAATACATTGATATATGTTTAGGGAGTATGTATGTTCTTGAAACTAAGTGGAGTGTAAGACTTCTTGCATCAAATAAGCAAATAAAAATTCTTTTCCTTTTACAGCACCCCCCGCGCGGGGCGGGCGTTTGTGCATCAGGATCCCCCGCCGGGGGGCATGCCCCCTGTTAAAACACGAGCAAGCATTCCCCTGTTCGCCCCTGTTCGGATTTTTGTGGAATTTTCAACCCAATTCTCATCCAAGCAACAAAGTAATGATCTATAATTGCTATAAACTTGCTACATAACACTCCTAGCATGCTTCTAACATTCCCACACATACAAACAATAAGTTTAAAAGATCAATTCATGGTTATTTTGCCATTTTTCCAAAGTTTAACACATATAGCAATTTTCTTCCTTACGAATTCATTACTTGATCATTTTACATCGTTTAACCTTCATTGAATTCGTTTTTGACCACATTAACAATATCTAACATAAATTTACAGATTCTAGCATGTTTCAACCATAACCATTTCAACTTAAACAAGTGTTTTCATACTCATGAACTTTGGAAATCTTGAGTGTATGAACATCTAGAGGAAAGGTTACCTTTTCTGAAGTTGAATTGCTACTCTAGCTTCAATTTACAGATAATGTAAGCTCACAATGTTCACACTCCTACTAGAAATCTCAGAGAAATTAGCAACATGCTTATGAATGAGAAGGGCTTTATTTTATAGGCAAGCTTGTGACCAATTTGGTTTTGTGCAATGAATCAAACCATTGGAATGGAGAATAAGCTAATGGTTATGAAGGATTTGGTAGAAGAGTACTAATTAGCCCACTCCCTTCTCCATGATTTGCTAGCTATGGGGTTGGTATTGAGGGACTAGGCCAATGGCCTATAACGTGAGAAAAGATGGAGTGACTCTCATTTTGGGACACCAACAAATTCTCAGCACTTTAGTAGCACACTTAGGTCCATTTTGCCCTTTGTTCACACTAGAGCATACAAATACACCCATTCATATATTACACATAAAATCATATAATCCATGTACATTGATTTATTTCAAGTAATAATTATTCTAGACTAGGATATAATTTAATTGTGTACCAATGCTACTTATTATTAATTAATTTATTTAATCAAGTTACTTTCTCTCATAGGTTTAAAATACCCATTTAAATATTCCCACACACATCAATATGTCACATAAGACTTTTTATACAACTTGGTCAATTACCTAAGTCAAGCTTACTTTTATCACAGTGTTATATACTAATTATTTTCATTATAATGTCACACCTCACTTTATATTAAATTAAAAACCTTATTATATAAGATTTCTCTTCACACACTATTATTCATGATAATTAATGAATAACAAATAAATCAACCACATTATGAAATTATTTACTTATTAGTAATACTAATTAATTCCATCATTAGTTAAATTAGTATTTTCTCAATTCATCATTTTGCCACACTAGGCGTAACTCCACAAGTTTAAACTAAGCTTCTCATTAGTTTTCTTCATTGTTTAATTATCACCGTCTTAATCAATTAAAATGCTCATCACAACACATGTCGATGCTATATATATATATATATATATATTTATATTCAAATAAATATACAAACAAATCTTTATTCTCCATATTAAAATTTATTAAAATTTGCGGGTATTACACACCCAATATCTAACAGAGGGCTACCAAAAGAGATAACGAGAATACACATCAAAAGAAGACAATGGTGTCAATATCTACATCATCAATCCTGTCCACCTGTTGTAACTTCTCCTGGGTCACTGGATCTCTATCAACAGGGATGTCAGGCTTAGACAAATGAGGATATGCACCAACAAAGCCAAACGGGTCATCTGAGGGGCAAGCGCCTGAGCTGGAAGGATCAAACGAATCTGCCTCTGCCAGATCTCTGCCCAAATACCAGATAAAGAAATGTGCCCGATCCAATTGCTGGGTCAAACTGTCAATCTATGTCAAATGAGTCAGATCTCGGACACAGGCTAGCCAATCCGTCATCATCACGGATCTTGGAACCATATCCCCCATGAACTGAGTGGCGCGGGTCTGGGCTCCATTAGTATAAGGGGACCACCAATGCTAGAACATCTCCTGAGTGCAGGGACCCTCTGATAGTGCAAAACCATCAACCCACAACAATGGGATATCAATGAGGAGTGACTGCGACATAGGCCAATAACGCCTGGCAGGAGGCAAGATCGGCATACGAATCTCTCATATGGTGCTCCTAATAGCACGCTCTCTTAAATAGAGCTCACATCCCGCCGTCTTGGTCCAGTTCGAGTTGCAACGGAGTTCTCATAAGCTGAAAAAGCCAAATCAGGAATAAAAACGCTACGCGATTGAGCGGAATAGCTTGTCATCCTGGTTTTCTCAGACCAAGTCGTGGGTCTGTACATCACTAATTGGTATTCACTCGAGCATAGGGAACACTATGCCGATGATCTCAGCTGTTACAAATCACACTCGACAATACCTTGCGCAGCTCCAATGCCGCCAATTCCGGGTCTTCACCATTATCTTCAATCAGATCCCTGGCGGGGGCATCACGCATTCTCAAAACGAGATCCCCAGCGGGGGCATCATGCATTCTCAAAACAAGATCCCTGGCGGGGGCATCACGCCATCTCAAAATGAGATCCCAGGCAGTGGCATCACGCATTCTCAAGAAGAGGTCCCTGGTGGGGGCATCACGCGTTTGCACATGTCATAGTAAAACTCCCCGGCGGGGGTTACAACGTATGTTCCATTGACACAAATATCAACGAAGGTCAAGCAACCTTGATATCATTGTAATCGTTGGCAAGTAAATCCAATGAAGCGTCGAAAGACATCCAATGATTTCAGCCGTTGATGCACACGTCAACGAGGATCTAGTAGATCCCCGGCGGGAGTTACAATGCATGTTCAGTTGACACACATATCAATGAAGGTCAAGCAGCCTTGACATCATTGTAACCATTGGCAAGTAAATCCAACGAAGCTTCGGAAGCCATCCGATGATTTCAGCCATTGATGCACACGTCAATGAGGATCTAGCTGATCCCCGGTGGGGGTTACAATGCATGTCCCGTTGATACACATATCAACGAAGGTCAAGTAACCTTGACATCATTGTAATTGTTGGCAAGTAAATCCAACGAAGCGTCGAAAGCCATCCGATGATTTCATCCATTGATGCACACGTCAACGAGGATCTAGCAGATCCCCGGCGGGGGTTACAACGCATGTTCCATTGCTTTACATGTCAACAAGGATTAAACAACTCCCCGGTGGGGGTTACAACTCATGGTTCATTGATTCACACGTCAACGAAGGTCAAGCAGCCTTGACAGCATTCCCAACAGGGGTTTTATTTGGTGACGCACACATCAGCGAAGGTATGGTAGCCCTGACGACACATACAATTAGCAGTAAATCCAACAGAACATTGATATGTCCTGGCGATAAAAACCAGGAATGATAAGCATCATCGAGGAGGATCGATGATGGAACATGTTATACACATCCTCAAACAGATAGAGCATTACCACCACAGATCTCTTGTACACAAGAGGCTTATCTTCGGAATCAAGTCCGTATCAAGGATTAAGGACTTTGGTGATAACCCCAACGTCAACATCCTAAAAGATTTGGATCACACATCCAATCTGGTCATCATTTCCAATTGTTGCCTCCTTTTTAGTCTTCACAAAAGGACTCTAACTCATGCAAGCATACACGGGTCAACAAGTAGTACAGAGTAAGAACAGTATCGATCCATGGAGAAAGGTTTTAAAATTAAACTACCATACACCAATAGTATCACTATTTTATATGCTTAAACAAATACTTCACAATGATGCTTAATCTATATTCAATTAATTAACAAAACTAATTTAATTAATCAAATTTGGAAAGAATGGGATTCTAACTTCATTTCATATTTCATCTAAAAATTGACATCATGCACAATCATTCATTTATCATGGAAAGTTAGCCAAGAGCAGAAATGTAGACATAATCATTTTTCAATGAATTATGACTTGTTTACATAACATCCACATTGCGATAGAAATCATGTAATCATTAATAAAACCAAAGTCACTATATTTCTATGTGAAATTGCTACAATATTGAATTGAAGCCCAAGCTCTTATATTGCTACACATGGTGAAACAGTATATTCCTGTCTGGTCCACAAAATGCGAAGCTAAACATTTCAGCATCATAGACGCATGCTATCATGATTATAACCATACTAACATGTCATTTTTCAATTCCAAATAAGTATATAGGATGAATGATGATCAAACATTAATGCAATTCAATCAATCACGATAGAAATCCCAATGATAGACGAGTGATCAAGCAATCAGGCTATTAATTATAGTTTACATATCAAAATCCGTTAGAATCCCATATTGGAGTTTAGTTCATTTCTGAACCGAAAGCCATTATGGGATTATAGCAAATCATGGAAAATAAAAGAAAATAATTGAGAGCGAAGATAAAATTGATCAAACCCAATTGCAGATTATGTTCCAAGATGTTGTTCAAATCTCCAATTGTTTCCAGCAAAAGAAAATGATTACTTATATATTAAATGAATTCAAGAGAAGATGTAGAAAATATTGAATCTAAGCTCAAATCCTCTCTAGAAGTAGTCTATGCTTGGAACCCTAGTTCCTTATTTGAAAAATTGATAAAAACGTACATAATTCTCGTCTGGTACCAACCAGAATAGTTTTTAATGAGACCACATTTGAATTACAAATTCAAAAATAAAAGTCAATATCTGCTTTATAACGCATAGCAGCAGCACAGTAATCTCCATACAAATCCCGGGCGGGCGCCTACTCCAGCAATGGCCACTGATTAAGTTGTCTTGAGTCTTGATTATCTCATGCTGGCGCGTGAGGTGTGTTTCCGGCTTCTACAAACTGATGGCGCGGGCACGCGAATTCCAGCTTGTTCAGCCACGCGGCTTCTTTGTCATGCATACTTGATACTTGTGTTCTATTGTTGTTTCCTGTAGTTCCACATGCTTGTTTCTTACTTTTCCATCACTGCTCACTTTGGTATCTCCACTCGTTTCACGTGCCACGCCTTTGTTATTCTCATAACGCATGCCACAGCTAAGTTTATGCCATTTCCTGCATTTTCACACCAAAGGAGTTCTAATTACAAGTAATGCAAGATAAAACAAAATGCAACTAAAAACATACTAAAGTGTGCTTGAGATGAACATAGTTCTCATGAATTGATATCCAATAAGTAGGTATAAAACCTACTTATCAAATACCGCCAAACTTGAGTTATTGTTGGTCCTCAAGCAATGCATAATACATTAACACGGAAAATACAACTAGACTACGATGAAAATGAGTCCCAATTATTTCCAGCAAAAATAGAATTCCAATCCAATATGCCTCAGCGAATTATCCAGATTTAAGAATAAAACTTCAAACTAAGCTGTAGACATAATATCATATACTCAAATAACCCATACATGCTATAAAGATGATATGTGTGTGTGTTGTGTTCACTAAAACTTGATTAAAGCACAGGATACATATGCTAAACTGCTCAAAACAAAAAATTGTAATCTAAATTAAGATTCATGTATACTAATGCAACAAAGACTACTCTAGCATATCAATACAAACTAAGGTTCAACAATGGGTTTAACTGCTTTATTTTTACCCACGAGGGCAATTTTCGCTCTTTCCCGTGGTGCTTATTGCTATTGATTTACTAATTATAATTTTTTTATATCACATGGTTGTGCAATGCCTCATTCCATTAGGCTACAGTGTTACCCCTTAGCGAGCTTTCAACTAACGACTCCCAGACCATAAAAGACCTTAGGGCGCTAGGTGTAAAGACAATCCCCTCTTTCTACACGATTCTATTTTTAAAACCATATTTCCTATCCAACAATAAAACATATAACCCTTATGCCTACAAGTACTTGTGAACACATCAGTGCAAACAAAAAGCATCTAAACAGCACTATGGATTACATCATGTAAAATGTTATATCTCAGCTCATGTTATCCATTAAACTCAACAATCCTTCAACATTCAAATTCATCATTGCCTAGACATAGATTCCACATAGCTAGAAATGTGAGACATGCAACTCAACATATAATGCAACTAACATACTAACACATATCATCATGACTAAAAACTAAAAATAACATATAAAATGCAAACTAACATGGAAAATTAAAATTTAAACTAACATGCAACTACTACTACCCAATACCCCCAAACTTCAAATATTCAGTGTCCCAATGAATGAAGGTAACTAAAAATAACACATAAAATGCAAACTAACATACTAACACATATTATCATGACTAAAAACTAAAAATAACACATAAAATGCAAACTAACATGCAAAATTAAAATTTAAACTAATATGCAACTACTACTACCCAATATCCCCAAATTTCAAATATTCAGTGTCCCAAGGAATGAAGGTATAGGTTTAGAAGAACTCCCCTACTTCTCAGCTGCACCACCCTCTGCGGGTGGTGGAAATGGCACGGCTGTCCCAAATTGTGGCCACTCTAGTGTATTACCCTGTTGTGTAAACGCCTCCGCTAGCGACCTTGTCAACCCCGTAGCAAATACTGCAAAGTTATCATACATAGCATCAACCTTCCGCTCCAACCTTCGGAGATGACGGTCATCATGGACAGCAGTGGCTTGTGTTTACGTTCCTGCCTCAGTTTCATGTGTAGGCTGTGATGGCGGTATCGAGGATGCGGGTTGAAGGATGAAACCTTTTCCCCTCGGGTGTGATTCTCCTCCTGCCCAGTCCTCGAATTTGGCAATCATTGCATGAGTGATATCTTGACTAGGTATTTGCATCTGTTCTTCATCCCACTGGACTCCTTGCTGTGCACACAGACTCGCAATCACAGACGCATGTGGGATACTCCCCGTAGTTCTCACCCTTATGTACCGTAACATGTTTCGATTAATGAGATATCCCACATCGATGTATTTTCCTGTGATTATTCCCCACAAAATTATAGCCCTTTCAGTTGTGATTTCATGCTAATGCGTTATAGGTACAAGCTTCGCACATATGAACAAATTACAGTCCTTTGCATAGCGATTCAGGGTTGAGACTGGGAAAGTGTGAGGCTCATTAGTTCCTACCCTATAAGTCCATTGCATTCCTGGAATGCATAAGTCAATGGTAACTTCATCTAAATTCGTCTCAAAGTGGGCAGACTCGACCCAATTATCATTCCCAGTCGGTGGAGTGTCGAGTATTCTAAAAGCTGCCCTGGTTGACTGAGGTGTGTAATCAACTTCAACTCCTCGAACCATTGATGAACCACTCATAGTATCTTCAGCATTAGCATAAAATTCTCGCACAATACCCATGGGAGTAAGCATAGGGGTTGCACAAAAACCTCCCCATCCTCTATCTCTAATAATATTTCAAAGTTTCCCATCTTGCTTCCCAGGCTTGAAGCCTCGTTCCTTTACGAACGTCTTTGTCACTGTTCGATAATACTCTGTTTGTGCCTCCAGACTAAGAAACTAATTATGATCCACAATGTCCTAATCCTGACTACTGGATGAAGATGATGATGATGGAGCGACAGATCGAGCTCGCTTACGACCCATTTGCAACTGATAAAGAAGAAGAAGATTTGCCTGATAAAATTATGAGTGATAGCTGATGAACTGAATAATCCCCAAACTTATGTAGCACATACCCACTGAAACCGTAGTTTTATTAGTGTAGATGTTGATCGTGGGTAGGAGATTTGATACGACAATCACGTAGTGGAGATGAGACATTACACCTTCAATTTGGAACGGTTTTGGAAAGGAGGAGTCATGCGTGTTTTGGAGAGCAAGGGAATACGACAATCACGTAGTGAATGATGGGAGATATGTGTTACAACACGTCTTTAAAACCCAACTTTTTTTTAATTTTTTTTTCAAACTCCGGTGTAGGGCACGACCGCGCGTGTTTTTATTGGAGACTTGGCGTGGTAGCCATGAGCACTCTTTTCGCATATTATTTGCTGTCTTGCGCGGCGCGTGGTTTTATCTTTATCATCGGCGAAGTGCATTATCATTGCATTCAAAGAATATCATTCTGGATTTCCCATTTATTCAAACAGTGATTACTCCACTTTAATACATCTATGCAATCCTCAATTATGAATATTAGATATTAATCCTTCAAAATCACACACGAACTGATGATTACACACTAACTAATTTCATATGATAATAATTTCCTACAAATTAAGCTATAACATCTAATCATGAAAATGATATATCAAATAGAATTTAAAATAGGAATAAACAAAAGGTAGAGATAGAAGTAATGGGTTGCCTCCTATCCAACGATAAGTTATAGTCAATTATCTTGACTATCTCTGATTCAATCATGTCGAAGAAAGAATGGAAGTGACTTTCTGTCTGTCAACCTCGCCACCAAAGTAATGCTTCAGTCGTTGTCAATTCACTTTAAACGGCTTGCCTTAGAACTTATCAAATACTTCTACTGCACCATGTGGGAACACTGTTTTCACTGTGAATGGCCCTAACCACCTTGATTTGAGCTTCCCAGGAAAACGTTTAAGTCTGGAATTGAATAGCAAAACTCTTTGTCCCGGCTCAAATGTTCTCTCTATTATCTTGTGATCATGCCATTTCTTCACCTTTTCCTTTTATAGCTTTGAGTTTTCATACACCTGTAATCGAAATTCATCAAACTCATTGAGTTGAAGTAGGCATTTTTCTCCTGCAGCCTTCAAATCAAAATTTAGCTTCCTAATCACCCAATATGCCTTATGCTCTAACTCCATAGGAAGGTGACAAAATTTGCCATAAACTAGCTGAAAAGGTGACATGCCCAATAGAGTCTTGTACGCAGTCCTATATGCCCAAACAACATCATCTAGGTTTAAGGACCAATCCTTTCTTGTGGGATTCACAACTTTTTCCAGAATTCTCTTAACTTCACGATTTAAAACTTCTGCTTGGCCATTAGTTTGAGGATGATAAGTTGTAGCAATGTGATGATTCACCCCATACTTAGCCAACAAAGCTGGGAACTGCCTATTACACAAATGACTGCATTCATCACTAATGATAGCCCTCAGAGTCCTAAACCTCGCAAAAATACTCCTCTGCAAAAATCTTAGGACCACTTTGGTATCATTTGTTGAAATTGGATATATAATGCCTGAATTTAGCCATTTCAACACTTCCTTCTTTACCACTTCCTTCATGATCGGATTAAATCTTCTTTGATGTTCTACTGAAGGCTTGCTATCATCTTCCAATAGGATCTTATGCATGCAAAAAGATGGGTTGATCCCTTTTATATCTGTTATAGTCCATCCAATAGCTGACTTGAACTCTCTAAGGACTTTTAGCAATTTTTCTTCCTAAAAATATGTTAGTGCAGAAGAAATAATCACATGTAATTTTGAATTTTTATTTTAAAATGCATACCTCAAATGATCAGGAAGTGGTTTTAATTCAAGTTCTGGAGGTGTTTCAAGAGATGGTTTCAACTTTACTGACGATTCTCCAGCTTTCTTTAATGGCTCAATAGGAATCTTAAATTATTTGAAATGTGGAGTTGTATCAAGAAAGTGCACAAGTTCTTCAAATTCCTCATCCTCTAGTTCTGAATTTCCAACAATAACACTTCTCAACGGTTCATGATCCACCAAATTATCTGCTTCATCATTTAGCACCTTGTCCAGCAAATCAACCTTGAAGCATTCCTCTTCGTCTGTAGGAAATTTCATTGCCTTAAAGACGTTGAAAGTGACTTCCTGATCATGAACACGCATTGAGTTCCCCTTTCTAAACATCTATCAAGGTTCTTCATGTTGCTAGGAATGGTCTTCCAAGTATTATTGGTATACTCTTATCTTCCTCATAATCTAGAATGATGAAATCAGCTGGAAAGATGAATTTATCCACTTTTACCAAAACATCTTCAACAATTCCCCATGGATAAGTGATCGACCTGTCAGCTAACTATAACGAAATATTTGTCAGCCTTGGAGCCGGCAATCCCAACTGATTAAATACTGAGAAGGGCATCAAATTGATACTTGCTCCAAGATCACACAAACATTTATTGAAGCTCATCTTTCCAATTGTGCATGGTATTGTGAAACTGCTCGGATCCTTCAGCTTTGGAGGTAATTTACGTTGAAGCACTGCACTGCATTCCTCTGTTAAGGCCACACTCTCAAAATCTTCTAATCTCTTCTTCCTTGACAAAATACCCTTCATGAACTTTGCATAACTAGGCATCTGTTCCAATGCCTCAGCGAAAGGTATATATTAATCTGCAGCTTTTTGAATACCTCCAAGAACTTAATAAACTACATGTCTTCCCTCTGCTTGTGCAATCTCTGTGGATAAGGAACCGGAGGGTGAACTGGTGGTATTTTATTCACGGGCTTCTCAACTGAACCTGCTTTATTCTCATCTTCTTGCTGTTAACCAGAACCTTCATCATTTACTTTCTCAGCAAACAAATTTTCTGTCTCGCGCGGCCGCGCGTCCTCCCCTTGTAAACATGGCGTAGGTGCGCCTGGTTGATTTCCTGCAACCTGTTTCCCAGACCATAGTGTGATCGCCTGACATTGTTCCTTCCCTTCTTTTCTTGGATTTGCCTCTGTTATACTTTGCAATCAACCCTGGGGTCTGTTGTTGAGCATGCTAGCTATCTGACCCATTTGAGTTTCCAGATTTTTAATAGCCACTGCTTGGCTTTTAATCATCACCTCTGTGTTCGCCATGTATTTCATCATCATCTCCTCCATTTTTGATTTCTTTTCTTGCTGAGGTGCAGCTGGAGTATGATGTTGTTGTTGAGAAAATCCAGGTGGATACGGTGGTCTTGGTGCAAACTGTTGCTGAGCTGACTGTGACTGAAATTGGTTATTTGGTTGAAATTGACTCTGTTGACTTCCTTGGTTATTTGACCAACTGAAATTTGGATGGTTGCGGTTGTTGGCATTGTATGTGCTCTGAAATTGACCTTGATCCTTTCTATAGTTGTTCACATATTGCACATACTCCGAACTGATAGCACATTGGTCCGTTGAATGTGACTATGCACATATCTCACATATAAATGCAATTATCTTCGCCTTGGGGTCTGCCAATGAGTCAATCTTCTTTGCCATGGATGCCATCTATGCTGACAATTGAGTGATAGCATCCACTTCTAACAAACCTACAATTTGGGTTTTGGCAATCTGGATGAAGGATTTTGGAAATCATTAGCTGCCATTATCTCTATGAGATTATATGCCTCTTCATAGCTCTTCGCCCATAGAGCTCCTCCTTCAACTGCATCTATAATCAGTCTTGACTGCCATCCCAATCCATTATAAAATGTGTTGATAACCATCCAATCTGGCATGCCAAGGTGTGGACACTTCCTTAGCATTTCCTTATATCTCTCCCAGGCTTCATATAATGATTCACCCTGTTGCTGCTCAAACTGGGAAATTGATGTCCTCATCTTTGCAGTCTTAGCCATTGGAAAAAATTTGGCTAAGAATTTATGTGTTAAGTCCTCCAATGTGGTGATAGATCCTGGAGGTAAAGAGTGGAGTCAACTTCTAGCTTTATCCCGCAATGAAAATGGAAACAGCCTTAGTCTGATTGCATCCTCTATCACCCCGTTGTATCTGAAAGTATCACATATTTCAATGAAGCTAAAGAGGTGTTCATTATGATCATCTGTAGCAGCACCCCCAAACTGTATCGAGTTCTGTACCATTTGAATAGTGCCCGACTTAATCTCAAAGGTGTTGACTGCTATCGCTGGTCTGACTATACTTGACTGCAATCCATATATTTGGCATCGAATAATCTCTTAAAGCCCTTTGTTCCTCCCTTTGCTCTTCTCTTTGTTCTGCGGCTGCCATATTAGATGTTGTGGTTTCTAACTCCGCCTGTATATTTCTACGTGCTCTTGATTTCCAACCCCTACCATTGATGTTGTCTGTAAAAGTCATTAACTCGGTATTGGAGGATCGAGTCTTGGCATATACTATATATCTGAGTGCACTAAATAAGAAACAAAAATAGAAATGAGACAAGATTAGAATTGTCTAAGTCATACAATTTAGCTTAAAATTGATGATAATAATAATAAAATTAAACGCCTTTCCCCGGCAACGGCGCCAAAAACTTGTTGCCTCTTTTTTAGTCTTAACAAAAGGACTCAAACTCATGCAAGCATACATAGGTCAACAAGTAGTACAGAGTAAGAACAGTATCGATCCACGGAGAAAGGTTTTAAAATTAAACTACCATACACCAATAGTATCACTATTTTATATGCTTAAACAAATACTTCACAATGATGCTTGATAAGTGGATTTTATGTACACGAATCGATATTCATTTTAAGTTTAAATTCGTAGTTATCTTCATGTTTTGTGTTCGTTTTTACTCGTTTTATGTCATTTTATGTGTAGGGTGATCATGGATGCAAGTGGTGAGGAAAGGTGGTATTTGTGGCGCAAAGTGGAAAAATGTTGAAGAAGACAAAAATTGAAGTCAGAGTACTTTTGGCGTAAATGAACTTAATGCTTATACCCCTCGTAAGTAAGTCTGGGTCTGAGTGACTGCCTGCATTTGATGTCTGTTGGTGCTCGAATTTTGGGACTTTTGTGGTGCGCTTGGACTCTAATAAAAACATATTTCGGCCAGGAGAGAAGGAGAGCTTGCTATTACTTGAAAAAAAATAACAATCTTACACACACGGAGCATAATTCAAGAGCGATTTCCAGGGATTCAAGAGAAAACTTTGGAGAAGTAATTTTTAGAGATTGTCACGACGGTTGCGAATCAAGGCTACGTGAAGGGGTTTTCATTATTCTTCTTCTCTTTAGTCTTATTTGTAATTGGAAGGATGTTTTCAACAAATTATTTAGTTTTTAATTCATTCGTTATGAACTAATTTACTTATTAGACTTGTGATGGATCTTTGGGTGAAAGGATGATTCTATAGCTTTGATTTCCAATTCAATAAGATATTTTTAGTTTATCTATTTTAATTTGAGCGTGAATTTATGAATTTTTGTGTGGATTTGAAAGGAATCGAGAGAGGAGATTCGAATCTAGACCTAGTTAATATAGCATGTGTCAGGAATTTTGTCAATAGCAGCTTTTTGATTATTGTTAAGGTAGAGATACGCTTGACATCACATGTAATTGTATAGAGAGCTTAAACTTCAACTTTCTTTAATTGCAGTTCACATAGAGATATAGTGAGTTGGTTAATTTAGGTGTTTAACGGATTTCTATCTTAATTGTGGATTGATGTTAATACGGTATTAGTGCATCGAGAGGTGGCTCTTACTACGTTCGTGTTCTTAATTAATAAACTGGGATATTAAATTGAGTTGGAATAAAGGTTTGAAAATCAAAGTGAAGCTCAGGGTGAAATCATAAGTCTAATTCTCCATTAATTGTTTGAAATTTCGGATTTTGATATTGGTGATTGTTTTGTGATAATTTATTTATTTATTTATTCACTTAGTTTCTATAATTTAAAACCATTGAATTGATTAGTTTAATAAAATTAAGAATAATAGAAAATTGATCATTGTGAAGTTAGAATTCTTGCTAATTTGTCTTCGTGGGAACGATAATCTATTCATTACTATATTACTTGTTGACCATGTACACTTGCATGTTTTGAGCGTATTGATTTTACCCAACAAGTTTTTGGCGCCGTTGCCGGGGATAATACAGCCGAGATTTTAATTTTTTTTTACGATATCAGTTTAATTAGTCCAGTTTTACTTAAACATTTTTTTTTTGTTCTTGTTTCTCCTATTTCAAGTTTTTGATATTGGTTTATGTAAACGCGATCCAAACATCCAGACTTGCTTCCTTTTGAGGACGACATTGAAAGAAGATTTCAGAGGTTAAGCAAGTGGATCGAGGACACAAGGAGCGAATTCGAAAATTCTGATAAGGAAGAAATCATGGCTGCCGAAGACCAGAAAGCGTTGAGGGATTTTGTAACACCTAGGGTGACTGATCTGCAATCGAGCATTACTAGGCCTGCAATAGCTGCAAACACTTTTGAAATTAAGCCTGGGACCATTCAGATGATGCAGAACTCATGTCAGTTTGGGGGAATGGCAAATGACAATCCGAATGAGCATTTGATCAGTTTTCTGGAAATGTGCCACACGTTCAAGTACAATGGGGTGTCAGATGAGGCGGTGAGACTTCGTTTGTTCCCATTCACTTTACGGGACAAGGCGAAGAGTTGGTTACATTCTCTTCCACCGGGGTCGATCACTACGTGGGAAGACTTGGCTCAAAAATTTCTTGCCAAATTTTTCCCACCGGCGAAGACTGCGAAAATGAGGAATGACATCTTAATGTTTGTGCAGCAAAATGGGGAGTCACTATATGAGGCATGGGAGCGATACAAGGAATTACTCAGAAAGTGCCCACATCATGGATTGCCGAAGTGGTTACAAATGAACACCTTTTATAACAGGCTACATGGAAATGTCAGAACCAGCATTGATGTGGCATCGGGCGGTGCATTCATGGCTAAGAGTTACGAGGACGCTAGAATTTGATCAAAAAAATGACGGCAAATAACTACCAGTGGCCCACAGCAAGAATGACACAGGCAAAGGCGGCTGGGATCTTGGAATTAGATGGAGTAACAACTATACAAGCACAGCTTTCTGCACTATCCATGAAGTTTGATACTATGAATGATAGGGTTAATCGATGTGAGGGCTCAAGTTCAATGAAAGTTGGTAGTATGTGAATTATGTGCGGGTGATCATCCGACAGAGCAGTGCGCAATAAATCCAGCATCCGTTCAGTTCATAGGCAACTACAATAGAATTCCGCAAAATACATACCAAAACACCTACAACCAGGGGAATAGGAACCACCCAAACCTCTCGTGGAGCAATGGCCAGCAAAATCAAGCTCCACGACCATCATATCCCCCTGGTTTTTAGAGTCATCAACAACCGGTTCAACATCAGGAAAGGAAATTCGATTTCGAGGAAATGGTGTCAAAGTTCATAACCAGCACTGATGCATTAATAAAAAATCAAGCAATGGTGATGAAAAGTCAAGAGATGTCAATCAAGAATTTGGAAAATCTGATGGGACAGGTGGCGTTAGCAATGAATAATAGACCACAAGGAACATTACCTAGCAACACTGAGAGAAATCCGAAGGGTAAACATGAGCAATGTCAAGCAGTTATGTTGAGAAGTGGAAAACATCACGTGGGTAATAGTGCAGAAAATTCAACAACACTGGAGGAAAAAGTTGACGACAGTAACGTGGTGGAGGGTAACAAAAATAAAGAAAACAATGAGCCGATTGTTTATCCTCCACCGCCGTTTCAGCAAAGGGTCCAAAAACAGAAATCAGATAAGCAGTTTGCAAAGTTTTTAGACGTGTTCAAGAAACTCCAAATTAACATCCCATTCGCAGAGGCCCTAGAGCAAATGTCGAGTTATGCAAAGTTTATGAAGGGAATTCTGTCGAGGAAGAAGAAATGGGAAGAATTCAAAACAGTGGCACTAACAGAAGAGTGTAGTGCAATGTTACAGAAGAAGCTACCACCAAAACTCAAAGACTCAGGGAGCTTTACTATCCCGTGCACGATCGGGAAGATGTCGTTTAACAAATACTTGTGTGATTTGGGGGCAAGTATAAACCTGATGCCATTGTCAGTGTCCTCAGAATTGGGTTTACCCGCGCCAATGCCTACGAATATTTCATTGCAGTTGGCGGATAGGTCAGTCACATATCCGAGAGGAATTGTAGAGGACATTCTGGTAAAAGTGGATAAGTTTATATTCCATGCGGACTTTATCATACTGGATTTTGATGAAGATAAGAACATCACGATCATCCTAGGGAGACCTTTCTTGGCTACGGGAAGGACACTCACTGACGTGCAAAAAGGAGAACTTACTATGAGAGTCCAAGACCAAGAAATAAAATTCAATGTGTTCAAGGCCATGAAATATCCTACGAACGAGGAAGAGTGTTTTCGAATGGATTTAATTGAGCAAATTACCAGCGAAGATATGAGCAAGAGTTTGATCAACGATCCGTTAGAAACAACTTTATTGGGGGATGAAGAAAAATACGACACAAAATTTGTGGACTTATTATAGATGCTAGACTCGTTGCCACGAGTTAGCTGATTCAGAGCACCGGTTGAACTTCTGCACACCGAGGAGACAGCTGCAGAAAAATTGAAACCATCATTGGAGGAGCCACCAACATTGGAACTTAAGCCACTCCCTAAACATCTCAGGTATGCATATTTAGGCAATTCAAATTCTTTACCTGTAATTATTTCTGCTGCACTTAACGAATTGCAGGAAGAAAAGTTGCTGAGGGTGTTTAGGGATCAGAAATTAGCGATTGGATGGACGATTGCGGATATAAAAGGCATTAGCCCATTATTTTGCATGCACAAGATTCTGATGGAGGATGACGCAAGTCCATCGGTGGAGCATCAACGTCGACTTAACCCAATCATGAAGGAAGTGGTCAAGAAGGAAATTCTGAAATTATTAGATGTCGGTATCATATATCCAATTTCCGACAGTAAATGGGTAAGTTCAGTTCATTGTGTGCCAAAGAAAGGGGGAATGACGGTGATACAGAATGAGGACAACCAGTTAATTCCAACAAGGACAGTGACAGGTTGGAGGGTGTGCATCGATTATAGGAGATTGAATAAGGCAACCCGAAAAGACCATTTCCCGTTACCTTTTATCGATCAAATGTTAGACAGGTTAGCGGGACATGAGTTTTACTGTTTATTGGATGGATACTCGGGCTATAATCAGATTGCCATCGCTCCTGAGGATCAAGAAAAGACAACATTTACATGCCCTTACGGCACATTTTCAATCAGGAGGATGTCATTCGTGCTATGCAATGCACCAGCAACTTTTCAACGGTGTATGAAGGCTATTTTTTCAGACATGGTGGAGAAGAATGTTGAAGTCTTCGTGGATGATTTCTCGGTCTATGGGGACAATTTTGATATTGCCCTAGAGAATCTGGTCATGGTGTTTCAGTGATGTAAGGATACAAACCTCATACTCAACTGGGAAAAATGCCACTTCATGGTTGAAGAGGGTATAATTTTGGGGCATAAGGTGTCGTCTCAAGGATTGGAGGTGGACAAAGCAAAGTTGGATACGATCGAGAAATTACCTCCACCAAGCTCAGTTAAGGGTATTAGAAGTTTTCTGGGGCATGATGGGTTCTACAGGAGGTTCATAAAAGACTTCTCTAAGATTGCAAAACCTCTATGCAGTCTTTTAGAGAAGGATACTACTTTCAGCTTTACAGCGGAATGCAAGTCCGCGTTTGAATTGTTGAAGAAGAAATTAACTACAGCCCCCATGATAGTCGCACCGGACTGGAAAATGCCATTCGAGCTTATGTGTGATGCAAGAGATTATGCGGTTGGGGCTATTTTGGGACAATGAAGAGATAAGGTGTTTCACGCCATATACTATGCAAGAAAAACACTCATAGAGACTCAAATGAACTACACTACCACAGAAAAGGAATGCTTGCAGTGGTGTACGCGTTCGACAAATTCCGGGCATACTTGATCGGGACTAAGGTAATAGTCTACACGGACCATTCGGCGATTCGATACCTAATAGCGAAAAAGATGCTAAGCCACGCCTTATCCGATGGATTCTCCTACTCCAAGAGTTTGATTTAGAAATTAAAGATAGAAAGGGGACGGAGAATCAAGTTGCCGACCATTTATCAAGGCTGGAAAATCCAAAGAAAAAGGATGAAGATAGATGCGCGATCAACGAGTCATTCTCGGATGAGCAACTATTTGGGTTAAATGCAGAATTTCTGTGGTATGCAGATTTCGCGAATTTTGTGGTAAGCAAAATGCTTCCCCCGGATCTTACACGACAACAGAAAAAGAAGTTTCTTCATGACGTCAAGTGGTACATTTGGGATGAGCCGTATCTATTCAAGCAGTGCGCCGATAAGATGATTCGACGATGTATCCCTTACAGTGAAGTCCATAACTTACTACAAGAATGCCACTCATCGGCATATGGTGGACATTATGGGAGTGAGCGCACCGCGGCAAAAGTGCTTCAATCCGGGTTTTATTGGCCTACATTGTTCAAAGACGCCCACCAATTTGTGAAAACATGTGATAGATGCCAAAGAGTGGGAAACATATCGAAACGGAATGAGATCCCCTACAAACAATTCTTGAAGTGGAAATTTTTGATGTATGGGGCATCGATTTCATGGGACCATTCCCTTCGTCTTTGAGCAATCAATATATTTTGCTCGCGGTGGATTACGTCTCAAAATGGGTCAAAGCTGCAGCGTTACCATCTAACGATGCCAATGTGGTCCTCAAATTCCTACAGAAAAACATTTTCACAAGGTTTGGTACACCAAGAGCAATAATTAGTGATGAAGGTAGTCACTTCTGCAATAAGTCATTTACAGCTCTTTTGGCTAAGTATAGGGTCAACCATAAGGTGGCTACATCATATCACCCTCAAACAAATGGACAGGCTGAGGTTTCGAACAGAGAAGTTAAGAAAATTTTGGAGAAAGTCGTAAATCTGAGTCAGAAAGATTTGTCACTTCGGTTGGACGACGCATTATGGGCGTATCGGACTGCTTACAAAACACCAATCGGGATGTCACCTTATCAACTCTTGTACGGAAAAACATGTCACTTACCGGTGGAGCTACAGCACAAGGCTTACTGGGCCATACAGAAATTGAATTTTGATCAAACCGCTGTAGGAGAAAAGAGGCTACTCCAACTAAATAAGCTCGACGAATTCCAACTCCAAGCCTACGAGAATACCAAGCTATATAAAGAAAAGGTTAAAAGATGGCACGACCAGAAACTGGTTCAACGAACATTCGAGCCAGGCCAATCAGTCATCTTGTTCAACTCAGGGCTGCTATTGTTCCTGGGAAAGCTTAAGTCGAGATAGTCGGGACCATTCACTATAAAAACGAGTATTTCCTCATGGCGCCGTTAAACTCTACAGTCGTAATCCATTAGAAACGTTCAAGGTCAATGGTCAACGTATAAAGCATTACTGGGGTGGGGAGTCAAACTGGGATGCCGACGACATTACCCTCGTCGATACACAGAAAAACAGGGAGTAGTCAGGCTGAACGACTTAAAATCAAGCGCTTATTGGGAGGCAACCAAACTTTTCTTTATTTTTAAAAGTTCATGTTTAATTGTTAGGATGTAGTTCTTATTACGCAATAGTTAGATCTTAGCAAGTACAAGTTTTAATAAAAATTTCAATGAAACTCCAAGTCATCATTAATCTAACATATTGCATGTTTATGGTTGCAGGAGGGGTCCAAAGTGAGTAAGAGCAACAACGGGCAAGAAAACAAGCAAAAATTGGGGAATTTTGATCTTCACTTTTTGAAGCACAAAAGTTGAAGTCAGTGGCACCCACCGGCTTGGAAGTGTTGTTTAAAGCCTACTTTTCCGTAAATGGGTCCTGAATCTGGTAGATACACGTTTTTAAACGCACGCCCCTGCCTTATTTCCCCCCACACACAAGCCTGGTGCCATCTCAGTTTTCTCTCCTACACACAACCCACGTTTGACATCTCCTATCAACCTCTTCAACCCATTACCTACATCAAATCCTCATCCCCAATACAACCACTACCTAAATCCATTACACCCACCTTCTACCCCATGAATTCCATCATGTAGCCTCCATCACGTCCACCACTTCCTCTCCCCCACATCACTCTTATATAAACGCTACCTCATACTTCCCATATTCAACACCATTAAACTCGAATTCTTCAATAAATTGGGAAACACACACTTAAGAGTAAGTTGCGTCATGTCAAGTCTTTATCTTTTCTCAACTCCATAAAACCAACCTAAGTTTGGGGGACGAACGAGCTGTGCACACAATGTGTTTGATAAATTAACTGAAACGCGTTTTAGGGGAAGGTAGGGTTTGCTAGCAAGTGTTCCCATCTGAAATTCAATGGCTTCTCAACCGACATCCAAACGCCAACGGGGGGCGAGTTCAAGTGTCGCTCAACTGCCATAAACCTATGATCGTCGAAAATTTGTGAGTGTCGCCGCCGTCGATCGGTATGAGTACATGCTAACCAAGGCACTTACGCCAGAGCGGGGATTGGCCCCCGAGGGGAATGATGGGGAGTTGATGTCTCAAATTTACCAAAAGGGGTGGCTTTACTTCACTGAACACCCGCTACCCGCCGTTGTTAACATTGTCAAGGAATTCTATGCAAACGTCGAAGATAAAGCTCCTTTCAAAGCGTTTGTGTGGGGTCACATGGTTCCGTTCAGTGACGATGCCATTAATGCTTACTATCAGTTACGGGTGCCACGACATTGTCAGTATGCCCAATTGAGGGATTTTGACCCGGACTATGAGGAAGTTATTACAAACATGACAAAGCCGGACACATCTTCGATCAATGGTAGAAGGGGAGGAACGGTGTTCAATAGCAAGGACCTTAGCCGGTATGGAAAGATATGGTACACATTCTTATGCGCAAAATTGCTCCCGTCCCAACACACTTCGGACGTCACAAAAGAGAAGGCGTTACTGTTATACGCCATTGTGCAAGATTTCATTATTGATGTCGGGGCCATTATCAATTTCTCAATCCGATGGTGCTTACGTTGAAATTTTTTGGGCGGGTTGCCTCACCCATCACTTATTTGTGCGTTGTGCCACAACGCCGGGGTGAGATATTCTGATGATGAGCCCATTCAAGTACCGCTCACTTTGCTTGATTCCAGAATGATTGTGTGGTATTCAGTTTGGGCATGAGGAGAGTCACATCCACGAGGTTTGGGTTTTATTTTTCCATCGACGTCAGAAGATGAGGTCGATGACGAAGATACCTCGGGGGATGAGGATGAAATGATGGGAGACCAAGGAACTGAGAAGGTACCGCAGACCAAGGCAATATCTAGTCCTCAGTTCATTGAGTTCCAAAATCAGATGAATGCGCACAATAGGGCAGCACGTCGGGAAATGCGGCGATTGGCGATGCGCCAAGATCATATGTTCGATGCAATGAATGCATCCTTCGCTTCATTCAACACAACACTCCAAAGTTTCAACCCGGTGGCTCAATTTCGATATCAACAACCCGGACCATTACCTCAATTTTCTCCCAGTGATTCCGATGAAGAAGAGCACCAACTACCTCCCCAGATTTAGACGATTCCAGGGAAGTCCTCATGCACTTAATTTTTATCCAATGAGGGCATTGTCGTATTTAAGTTTGGGGGATTTATTTGTTAGTTGCATTCATTTTGTTATTTTTATTTTCATATCAAGTTTTGCATTATAGATTAGGTATTTGCATAGTAGTTCAGATTTTTCATTGTTAAAAAAAACAAAAAAATTAGTTAAATAGAGTGTTTGCATATTTCCAATGGTGTCGCATTTTACAGTTTATTTTGGCCAATGATGAGATTGTGAACAAGTTAACCAATACAGTCAGTTATGTATATTTAGAAAAAAAATAAGAATAAAATGGGAAAAATGTAAATAGCCCCTGTGTTGAAAAAAAAGAAGAGAAAAATAAGAAAGCATAAGTATCCTGCATGTACCCTTGAATTTGGTTTTGTTTAATTTTAGTTGAGTTGTGCCTATCGTTGAATGTTTTAAGTTTGCACTGTATGATTCCTTCTCTAATGTAGCTTATGTATTGAATTTGGGTCCACATCAGTTATCTTAGATGTTGATCACACATGCACGCTATACCAGTGATAAGTGTTCAAGATTTGAGAATTAATACGTAGGTGTGGATTGGTTTTGATAATTTGTATTGTAAAGTTGCTTGTTTTCTCTGAGGCCGATGGGATAAGTTAGTTTATGCGATGTTGTTGGATTTTTAGGCATTTAGAATGTAATTTCATTTCATTACATTGCATAGCATGTAGTTTGTTTTGTGCTCGAGGACTAGCACGGTTTAAGTTTGGGGGATTTTGATAAGTGGATTTTATATACACGAATCGATATTCATTTCAAGTTTAAATTCATAGTTATCTTCATGTTTTGTGTTCGTTATTACTCGTTTTATGTCATTTTATGTGTAGGGTGGTCATGGATGCAAGTGGTGAGGAAAGGCGGTCTTTGTGGCGCAAAAGTTGAAAAATGTTGAAGAAGACAAAAATTGAAGTCAAGAGCACCCCGGGTAGTGCTTTTTTATTATGTCTTGTACCCCGTAGGGTGGGGGTCCCGATTCTGAGTGACACATTACTGCTTTTGATGTCTGCTGGTGCTCGGATTTTGGGACTTTTGTGGTGCGCTTGGACTCTAATAAAAACAGATTTCGATCAGGAGAGAAGGAGAGTTTGCTATTACTTGAAAAAAATAACAATCTTACACACACGGAGCATAATTCAAGAGCGATTTCCAGGGATTCAAGAGAAAACTTTGGAGAAGTAATTTTTAGAGATTGTCACGACGGTTGCGAATAAAGGCTACATGAAGGAGTTTTCATTATTCTTCTTCTCTTTAGTCTTATTTGTAATTGGAAGGATGTTTTCAACAAATTATTCAGTTTTTAATTCATTTGTTATGAACTAATTTACTTATAAGACTTGTGATGGATCTTTGGGTGAAACGATGATTCTATAGCTTTGATTTCTAATTCAATAATATATTTTCAGTTTATCTATGTTAATTTGAGCGTGAATTTATGAATTTCCTGATCAACAGTTCTTTGTGGATTTGAAAGGAATCGAGAGAGGAGATTCGAATCTAGACCTAGTTAATATAGCATGTGTCAGGAATTTTGTCAATAGCAGATTTTTAATTATTGTTAAGGTAGAGATACGCTTGACATCATATGTAATCGTATAGAGAGCTTAAACTTCAACCTTCTTTAATTGCAGTTCACATAGAGATATAGTGAGTTGGTTAATTTAGGTGTTTAACGGATTTCTATTTTAATTGTGGATTGATGTTAATACGGTATCAATGCATCGAGAGGTGGCTCTTACTACGTTTGTGTTGTTGATTAATAAACTGGGATATTAAATTGAGTTAGAATAAAGCTTTGAAAATCAGAGTGAAGCTCATGGTGAAATCATAAGTCTAATTCTCCATTAATTATTTGAAATTCCAGATTTTGATATTGTTGACTGTTTTGTGATAATTTATTTATTTATTTATTCACTTAGTTTCTATAATTTAAAACCATTGAATTGATTAGTTTAATAAAACTAGGATTAATAGAAAATTGATAATTGTGAAGTTAGAATTCTTGTCGATTTGTCTTCATGGGAATGATACTCTATTCATTACTATATTACTTGTTGACCATGTACACTTGCATGTTTTGAGCGTATTGATTTTACCCAACAATGCTTAATCTATATTCAATTAATGAATAAAACACAAAACTAATTTAATGAATCAAATTTGGAAAGAATGGGATTCTAACTTCATTTCATATTTCATCTAAACATTGCCATCATGCACAATCATTCATTTATCATGGAAAGTTAGCCAAGAGCATAAATATAGACAATCATTTTTCAATGAATTATGACCTATTTACATAACATCCACATTGCGATAGAAATCATGTAATCATCAATAAAACCAAAGTCACTATATTTCTATGTGAAATTGCAGCAATATTGAATTGAAGCCCAAGCCCTTATATTGCTACACACGGTGAAACAGTATATTCCTATCTGGTCCACAAAATGCGAAGCTAAACATTTCAGCATCATAGACGCATGTTATCATGATTATAACCAAACTCACATGTTATTTTTCAATTCGAAATAAGCATATAGGATGAATGATGATCAAATATTCATGCAATTCAATCAATCACGACAGAAATCCCAATGATAGAAGAGTGATCAAGCAATCAGGCTATTAATTATAGATTACATATCAAAATCCGTTAGAATCCCATAATGGAGTTTAGTTCATTTCTTAACCGAAAGCCATTATTGGATTATAGCAAATCATGGAAAATAAAAGAAAACAATTGAGAGTGAAGATAGAATTGATCAAACCCAATTGCAGATTACGTTCCAAGATGTTAATCAAATCTCCAATCGTTTCCAGCAAAAGAAAATGATTACTTATATAGTAAATGAATTCAAGAGAAGATGCAGAAAATATTGAATCTAAGCTCAAATCCTCTCCAGAAGTAATCTATGCTTGGAACCCTAGTTCCTTAATTGAAAAACAGATAAAAACGTACATAATTCTCGTCTGGTACTAACCAAATTAGTTTTTAATGAGACCACATTTGAATTTCAAATTCAAAAATAAAATTCAAGTAACTGCTGCATATAACGCGAGCGGTCGCGCGTGATCTCCATACAAACTAGGCGCGGGCGTGCGATTAAGCTATGAGGGCGCGCGAGGTGTGTTTCCGGCCTGGCTGATGGCGCAGCACGCAATTCCAACTTGTTCAAATATGGCAACATGCCACCGTGTCCTCTGCATACTTGATACTAGTGTTCTGTTGTTGTTTCCTTTTGTTCCACATGCTTGTTGCTTGCTCTTCCATCACTACTCACTTCCGTATCTCCACTCGTTTCATGTGCCACACCTTTGATATTCTCATAACGCCTGCCACAGCTAAGCTTATGCCATTTCCTGCATTTTCACACTAAAGGAGTTCTAATTACAAGTAATGCAAAAAAAAAAAACAAATGTAACTAAAAACATACTAAAGTGTGGTTGAGATGAACATAGTTATCATGAATTGATATCCAATAAGTAGGTATAAAACCAACTTATTACCAATCCCCAATAGAAACAACATGTAACCGGCAATCATCCCCAGCATGTTGGGCAACAACCCCGCACCCATGCATTATACATTTGCATCATGTTGATGTACATTTCATCATATTTATCTTGTTGCATTTCAAGTGTCTAGGATTCATTATCCTATTATGCACACCTGTTACTGACATTGCAGGAGGGCAGATTCGTCTTTCAGAGATAACCCTGGAAGACAGCTCATATCCAGTCTGGATACTACCGGATGTTCAGTATCAACCCCGGAACACACACTGTGAGTATCAGTTCCAACCTCAGAGATAACCTCGAGGCATGCAGTTCCAACATCAAAAATTCCACCGGAGAAGACCGATCCATCTTGGAGATAACCCCAAGATATTCAGTCTCAGTCCCAACACTGGGAGTAGCAGTTACCAACCTTGGAGATAACCCCAAGGAATGAAGTTTTGGAGATAACCCCGGAAATGCTTGTTTTAAATGCAATGAGCTTCAACCTCGGCACTTACACCGAGGCACTCAGTACAAGACCAGGAGATAACACCGGGAAGATAGGCACACCTCAGAGATGACACTGACGACCTTCAACACTTGCAGCATTCCAATCTCAGAGATAACCCTGAGCAACATCTGCTTTATCAGCCCAAACCGGCGATAACCCCGGTGAGGGGCAACGTCGTCATCTTGCCACCTTGATGCCACATCGCGTTGTCTCAACATTTCATACATACATTTCTACACAGCAATGTCCCACAAGAACTAAGAATGTCCCATCCCGAGTGACTATTACACAGGATAACGGATAGAATTTGAAGCTTGAAGACCGGAGGGCATGGAACCATCTTCCTGACTTCATACAACCTCTAATCCCATGTCATTGCATAACTCTCGACAACGGCGGTCCGAAATAGGTCTTACATACCTCAGTCGGATGCCCGGATTACAATTCTAAAAGTTTGAGCGGACATTACAATGCATGCATGCACGTACTTCGAGACGACAGGACACGCAAAGCCTGGGGCAACCCAGCCAGCCGCAGGTACACTTGCGGCTCCCCCCCTCTATAAATAGAGGGCTTGGGGTGGCCATTTTGTAAGAGAAAAAGGCGAGGAAGCCCTGTCAAATTTGCACTTTACTCACCCTACACTGAGTGCTTTCTTATTTTAAACACTTGTGAGCTCACATATAGCTACTTTTTGTACCAGCGGGAGACGAGTGTTCATCCCTTTAAAGAAATAGAAGTCTTTTTTGGCAGCCCACTGTAAGCCTTCTCACACACTTTAAAGCCTTTATCTTCATCTTTGCACACACCATTCTTCACGTTGAGAGTCGTGTTGCATGTGTTTTCTCGAACTTCGGTCCGTGGTTTTATTTTAGTTTGTACATACACACATATATATATATATATATATATATACTTATATATATTTTTTTATATATGGACTAACATTATCGAGTTATGCCTCGATTGAGCCTGAACTTGATGCAGAGCGTTTATTTGCTTTCGTATATATATATATATATATATATATATATATATATATATATATATATGATATGTAATGTCGAACTTTGTTCGATGAGCCCAGATTTTACATTACGAAGCGCTTCTCGCTTTAATATATATATATATATACTTATAAATATCAACTATTGATGGACTTTGTTCGATGAGCTTGGATTTTACATCCAGTGCGTTTACCACTTATATATATATATATATATATATATATATATTTACGTTTAGTCCCTTTGATTTTTACTTAAATTGGCGATTGGCCTTTTACTGACTTTCCTTACTTTTTGTCCCGCCTGGAGTTTACTTCGTGGCGGTTGATTGCTTTTACAGATTTATTTATATTTTTGATCCCCCATGGAGGTGCTTCGTGGTGGTTGATCATGTCTGTATATATATATTTACAGCTTTTATATATATATATATATATACATGCTTATTACTTTATTATCAATTGCGGCATCATGTGAGCCTAGGAATCATGTGATCACAGATCCAGTCTACTAAATCTAGATTCGGTTCCCGTGATGGAAATTTTTCATCTGTAAGTAGCTTGTAAATTTATACACGATGTTCGGATTTCCTTATATGGTTTTCATACCCACGAGGAGTTCGGCACTATTTTGTACATTATTTTCTCGAAGATGCTTCGCATCTCAAAAATTAAAAACAATCAAGCCGAATACTTAATATAAAATGGGAGTGTAAAAGATCGCAATTACTATTGAGAGACTAGGTGCAACTTTTAATCTCATTTCATAGCTAACTAATCCATGAATATATGTTATCATGTTTAGAACCTTAAGTACACAAATTACTTTAAGTTCGTTCTGAAAGTTTCAAGTTTTCTTTAGAAATTATTTTCAACTAAGCTATTGTAAGTTGACAATAAGTAAAGCAACTTTAAATCACTTCTCATTCTTAAGTATACTCATAACTCAACAAGATGTATGTGTTAAAATATCATAACTTCAAAGACTCAAGGTTAGTCAATATTCATTTTCCAAAACGCCAAGTTTATTTTCAAAACACATACTAAGCCATGCTAAAGCATTCTATAATGAGTAATGAAATCTTATATTTCATGTCTATTATCTCGCATATATATGTTTTATCACTTAGAATAACATATTCCATCGTCGGGAGCACTATACTTGCGTATGTGCTCGCTCGACGCCCTCCGATGGCCTTTGATTACATAATAGTCACAAAGATGACTATTTTGACTCATTCTAATGACCTCAAATTGAATTACTTAAAGCACAAAAGTTGTAGGTCTATTCGTTCTCTTTCCGGATCATCTTGAATCACCTCAATCGGAGTTCGTATGAAAATGTTATGCCCATTTTAATAAAGCATGATCTGTCAGATTTTCTAAAACATTTGTAGTCAAACCACCCCCCGTCGGGGCGGGGGTCTTGCCCTATAAATAGCCCTCCAGGGCGGGCCTAGCTACTGTAAATGCACGGTTTCATGCTCTGCTACAAAATAACAAGCCAAACTACTTTCTAACCATCATAATTTGAGTTATACATGTTTAAATTAGTCCATTTTCGATTCTATAGATTCGTAATTAATAGAACTATAACATACTATAATACCCATCAACTAACATAACATTAACTAACCCAAATATGAATCATTAACTCATGTTCATGCAAATATTCATGTTTTGGACAATTTAGCGAAATCATTCACTACGAATTCGATTTTAAACCAAATTGGTTCGTTTAACTTCCGTTGATTTTGTATTTGATTATATTAACAATATCTAACAACAATTCATGGATTATAACAATCCTTAGCCATCAATTTTGTGACTCAAAAGCAACTATTTCATGACATTCTTGAGAAATTGAAACTTAGGAAATCAAAAGCATAAACATTTGATTCATTACCTCTTGATGGCTTTAATTTGCTATCTATATCTTTTCAATCCTCCAATTGCTCTCTATTCTACTATCCTTCCATAACCAAAATCTCAGACATCTCAACAAAAGAGAAATAAGATGAGGGAGTCTCTATTTATATGAAATCCATTGACCATGCCAAGCCATTGTTCAAGAAATCAAACCAAGGGATTGAAGAATTGCATGAAGGTTAACAAGGAGTTGTTGGAGGTTAGTTGGATTGCATCATTATGCCCACTCCTTCCATGATCATGATCTAGCAAGCTTGGAAGAAAATAAAGAACTTATGCCTTAGCCTTTTTTGTCTACACACGTGACTGAGATGTGAGGGAGCAAATGGGACTCTCAATTTGGGACAATATAATATCTCAGCATTCTTGTATACTCCTACACCTTCTCACTCTTATGTTATATTTTTAATACACATATCAACTATATTTTATAACCTAATGTCACACTATGACTTAACATTTCAAGGTAGTAGGTGTGATGGAATATACATATAATCCATGTATATTTTATGTTAATGTCTACCCATATGTATATTGTTACATACACATTTCATAATGTATTTATCGCATACATGCACATGAAAATTAATAAATCACTTATCTTATCAATTAATTAATAGTATTAATTAATCCATTCCTCGTAAATCAATTATTAATCTCTATAACAATTGATTAAGCGTTTATATAGTTAATTATAAATATAAATCTTATAATATTTATAACCAAATACTTATTATAATGTTATCACTCGCAATAATAATAATTCAATATACTATCAAATAATTACTAGATACTAGTATATTGTCCATAACAATAATTAATACTATAAGACAATATATCTCATTACTGTGCCACACAAGGCATATTTCACAAGCTCGATCTTAAGCTTCTCTAATTCTCCACACTTATTATTCTTTCAATATAATATTTGTGGGGAAAAAGCACTTTTACACCACTGTGGTTGTAGTATTTTAAGCAATTAGCCATTGTGCCTTTAAAATATTCAATTAGCCCACTATACTTTAAAAAATTTGTTAATCAGGTCATTCCATCTAATTTCTTGGATGGACATTAAGTTCAATTGTATATTTACATACGTGGCAGCCAGAAAAAAAAATATTTAAAGACTGGGCAACGAATTATCCTACGTGTCTTTTTCTTTTCCTTTTATTTCTTTTCCAAATAATATTCAAATTTTTTGTATTACTGAGATCTATTACAACATTATGAAAAAGAAGGAAAATAAAATATAAAAATAATTTTATTTTAAAATTTTTTATAAGTACTTTAAAATATAAAAGTATTTTTATTTTTATTTTTAAAATAAAACATACATATTATAAATATTATAATATTAATTTTTATTAATATTATACATATTATAAATATTTAGGTAAAGAAAAAGAAAGAAAATAAAACATAAAAATATTTAGGGTTTCCTTGACCTTCTAGTCGGAATTCATGGAGGAGTGATTTAAGTCCCTTTGTATAAATGTATAAATTTATATTAATTTCTTTTAAGTAAATAAAGAAGAAGAACTTGGAAATAATAGGAAAATGTTATTTAGTTGCCAAATCATTGCCTGTCATTAAATATTTTGTTATTTCTTTTTTTTCTGGCTGCCACGTATGTACATATACAATTGAACTTAACGTCCGTCCAAGAAATTGGACGGAATGACCTGATTAACAAAATTTAAAAAGTACAGTGGGCTAATTGAATATTTTAAAAGCACAGTGGCTAATTGATTAAAACACTACAACCACAGTGGTGTAAAAGTGCTTTTTCCCAATATTTGTGTGACTCAAGCATTTAAATGCTAAACAACCTTAATTGATTATAAGTATAACCTTTACGCTTATAATAATTAATATATACTCCATTAGTTATTTAAATGATAACATCCACGATAAAATAATAACTTAAGTTATTTAATATATTAAAATAACTTAGTTTTCTTTCATTAATTAACTCCTTGAAAATACATTAGAAATTATGTATTTTGTCATAACATAAATATTATGTTTTCTCCGAATAAAGACATTTACAATTAGAAATTAATTTGCTTATTGTCTCAAGATATTATTCTTAATATAATATCAATTAACTATATGTACGACACATGTACATATATTATATATAGAAAATAGATAATAAGTTAATTTTCTATTATAATAAATTATTTCCATTTATTTACATATATAGCAAATACGTTTTAATATATTTACTGTGACACCCCCAAATCCTGGTACTTCATTTCCTCCAGATTTGGTGTTCACTTAATCAAAACATTCATTTCTAACTACCCAATCATAATAAAATTGAGTAATAAAAACCTGCCCATACAGGATTAAACTTAAATAAAAATCTCCCAGGTTATCTAACCTTTAATTACAATCATTCAAATGCGGAAATTAAATTAGTACATCATCATTTAAAAGTTTATAACAATAAATTAAAATTACAAGTCTTCGTCACTTGTACATTTTCCCTTTCCCTTGCTAGTAGTAGGTTCATTGACCTTCTCAACCTTAGCTGGAAGAAGTATATATACAAGAGTGAACAAACAAGACTCACTTGAAATAAGAATGAATAACTTTATAACATTACAACATTTGCCAGAAATAGGCTCATTAGAACTGAATGATAGGTTCTATTAACATTTTAAAACGTACTACTGAGGGTCTAATGAACATGAATCATGTCCACAGGTATATGTAATCTTTTAACTTTAACTTTAACAGTCATAAGACTATAAGGACTCCACGTACTTAGGGGGATCAACCCTTCGTACAATGTATTGTACACAACCATTTCAACGCTAAGCGTAAACCTCTAATAAAAGAGTTGTTCATCTCAGTATTTAGAATACAAGTCCGCACCAAAGTAGGTTTGGTTTGGATACATTACAGGGTAATTTAGAATTCAACGGTCATCAACTAAGGATTAGTTGAATACAAAAGCAAAAACTGTATGCTATGGAACAATCATAACTGAATCAACATTTATAAATTAGTACCATACTTTAGGAATAATCTAATAGCATAAACATTGAATAACCATAATATAAATTTCTTGAACAATATTAAGTCAAGGTTATTGAGAATTGGATACTAAGCATGCATAGTGAATAGTAATTTGAACGATAAAGTTGTTCAATACTAGAATATTAAAATAGAACAACTTGCATGCTAAATCACAAGTTACATATTAAAGAAACTTGCTCAATAATAAAATATAAGATTTGGAATACTTGCATCCTCATGAACCAATAGATACAAGAGCTTTATCAATAATAAACAATCTAACTCTACGAAAGTATAGAGTTAGCAACTTGTGTAATTGAAATTGAATTAAAAGCAATAACGTACTCAACGAAATTAAACTTGCACCATGAAGTTTTAGAGTTAGAAAACTTGCCTTTAGCACAAGCTAAACCTTACAACTTGAATAATACCCTATACATATGTGATCATGACATAATTAGTCATTACCAACATTTTATATCTATATAAACAAATATATACATCATGTAGGACAAATCACCCACTCACATAATTAAACTATGTTAATACTAGTTAACACTTGATAACATGCTCATTCATAGTTTATTGTAACGAATGAGTGGTTTGAGTTGTGATTCTGAGGACAGAATCCTTGTAAGGAGGGAATGATGTAACAATCCAGATTTTTAATTAAATATTTAAATATTTATTGAATTATATAAATATTTAATGGTTGTATTTATCGTTGAATAAGTATTTGTTTAATTGATTTGATGTGATTTTATTATTTATTTGTTTAATAAATAATTGAGTTAAGGAAAGTAATTATTTTGAAATAGTAATCTAATTTAATTTAATAATTAAATTAGAGAGTTTATAATGATTAAATAAATTATTATATTATGCGATAAATTGTTATTAGAATTAATTAAATTAAGTATGAAAACTTAATTAATTAGAAGTGTGACAAATAACTATATTATAAGTGGTTATTAAAATAATTTAAAGTAGTTTTAATTTATTTTGCCAAACAAGGCTTAAATATATTAAGTCTTTAAATTTAAATAATTTTGCCAAACAAAGCCCTATGGCTTTTGGATTTTTAAATTTTATTTATTAGTAATATAAATTAAATTAAACAAAATATAAATATAATATATATATATATATATATATTATTTTGGTAACTGATAATTTATTAGTATATTAAGTATAGAGTCGGTTTAGACGTTTTAAAAATCGTACGTTGTTTGTGTTTTTATTTTACGTATATTCTATTTGGCTAAAGCCTAAGTAAGAAAAGAGAAGAAGTTTTGTCAAAAAAAAAACTTAGAGACATGAGAGTTTTGAGAGAGACTGTCAAGGGTTGGAGAGAAAGTTCTAAGTTTTAACAAGTGGTGGTCAAGCAAGTGAAGGTATGTTATATAAAACTTAAAACATATTACGGTATAATTTTATTGAATATCACTGTGTATGTTATAAAGTTTTACAAAAATTGTATGGAAATAATGTTTTAATAATTATGTATGATATTATGTGTATTTGTAACTGTATTTGTTATATTAGCACATGTATGTATATATGAGAAGTATGCTAGCATTCACAGATAAAGAAGAATTGGTTTTTACAGTGAAAACGTGTATGAACTTGAGTTGTACAAAATCAAAGGTTATAGATAAAATTGTATGCTAGTTGTGAAATTGAAAGTCGGGTATGTTAATTGGATATGAACTACAGAGAATTGTAGTTTAAAAGTAATCAAATTGGTGGTTGGTAGGATTTACAGTATACACTGTGTTTAACAAATGTCAAACATGGAGTTTTAATTTTAAAACATTGTTTTCTGGTTTAGTCTTTCTAAATTTGTTGTTCAGTAGTTTTAAGTTAATATATGTATGCTTGGTGAGGTTATGTGTAAATTACATCAGTTATATGTATGTAATTATTTGATAGAATTTCTTAAACTGACCGAAAATGGTCTTCGTGCTCGGTTCTGTTAGTTTTTGGCGCCCCAGCGCCAAAAATGGATCCCCATCGCCAAAATTCGTGCCTGACATCGAAAATTCATGCCCAACGTTGAAATTTATGCCTAACGCCAATGTCATATTCTGTGACATATCAGATGATGACTTAGTTCGCGCCACGTCACGTCATTTGGAAATCTGAGTCAGACGATTTTGGCCTCCTGTAGTAAAATAGCCATAAACTTTCTCATACGAACTCTGATTGAAGTGATTCAAGATGATCCAGAACGAGGACGAGTAGACCTACAACTTTCGTTCTTTGAGTTTTTCAATTTGAGGTCTGTACCAGTAGTCAAAATGGTCATCTTTAGGACTGTTATGTTTTCGAGGGCAATCAGAGGGCGTCGGGCATGCACATATGCATGTGTAGTGCTCCTGACCATAAAAGATGATGTCCTAAGTTTTAAAACATGAATTTTAGTAAATATAATGATGTTTAGCATTAATAAATAATGTATTAGATAAGTTATAGAAGCATAGTAAGCATTCACAAGAGAGGTAAACACCATAATGATGTTTGAGTTGTGACGAATGAACGTCGAAACGTCGTGCCAAGTGTTAATGAATATAAAAAGTGTTTCAATTCAATTTAAATGAATATGATAAGATATGTAATGGATTTAATATAAAACCAATAAGTAGTCCTAGCAAGACTTAAGCACTTGAATGAACTTCGAGTTTGAATAAGAAGAAATATAGTGAGTCATAAGTCGAAAAGTTAACACAATCTAATTGAACATTGTATGCTAATTAATAGGAAAGATTATGAGATGAGGAGTAGAGTTTACATTACAATTACTATGTGTTGTTATGTGACTAATAGTTGATGTGTATGGTTATATAATTGTGTAGGGCACGTGAAGTGCAGATAATTGTAAGCTGTTAAACTGTTATTGGTAAACAACAATCAAGGCAAGTCTTTCGGTTTCTATTTTCTACGTGGACTTGATGAACTGTTTTAAATTGTATGATATGTTATACATGTTGAAATCATGAAATGTTAAAGTCAATTTATGACTGCATTATTTTGGTTAAAAAAGGAGTATTGAGTAAGGAACTCAACCTTTATATTTGCTATGTAAATTAAAAGAATGTATGTCATGTTACTTTAATGAGATGTATATCGGGCATGTTATTATGTGCTATGTGATGCATGAAAACTGTTAGACTTTGTTGGGTTGTCGAGCTCACTCTTGCAAATAACCACTTTTGCATGTCAAGATTTTAAGGTAAAGATATGTGCTAAGTGAGTTATAGAGATCTATATTCATGAAGATTACTTATGTTTTATGAGAAATGTATTTCATATTTTGAACGTAACATGTTGTTGAATTGTAAGTTGAGCTATCCAATGTATATGGATATGTAGTTATGATGTAAGACTTTGTATAGTCATTTTGTTGTAACGATTCATGATATAAGATTGAATCAAAGAGATGTAATGTAAAGGTTGCAATTCAGGGCAAGAAAGAAGGAAATGTATAAACATTTTAAATATTTCGCAATTTTAGTGTTTTTAATATCGAATAATGATGTAAAATTAGAGATTTAATGTTTGGTTAACGACCGAAGTTGAGATTTAAATTGTATGGATTTTGGGGTCATTACAGTTTAATACTACTGAAATCATCATTTAGCATTCCTATTATTAACACATAACATTTATTTTCAAAATTTGTGTAATAAACTAAAACGGTCAGACCATTCTGCTAACTCGCGTTGTGGCGCCACAATTTACACTATGGTTGGTGCTGTGTTGGGTAAACTCAATACGCGCAAAACACGCAAGTGTACGTGGTCAACAAGTAATATAGTAGTGAATAAAGTATCGTTCCCACGAGGACAAAATATCAAGAGTTTTAACTTCACAATTATCAATTTTGTATTAATCCTAATTTTATTAAACTAATCAATTCAATGGTTTTAAATTATATAAAAAAAACTAAATTAATAAAGAAATAAACTATCAGAAAATAGTCACCAATAACAAAATCCAGAATTTCAAACAATTAATGGAGAATTAGACTTATGATTTCACATTGAGCTTCACTCTGATTTTCAAAGCTTTATTCCAACTCAATTTAATATCCCAGTTTATTAATCAAGAACACGAACGTAGTAAGAGCCACCTCTCGATGCACTAATACCATATTAACATCAATCCACAATTAAGATAGAAATCCGTTAAACACCTAAATTAACCAACTCACTATATCTCTATGTGAACTGCAATCAAAGAAGGTTGAAGTTTAAGCTCTCTATACGATTACATGCGATGTCAAGCGTATCTCTACCTTAACAATAATCACAAATCTACTATCGACAAAATTCATGACACATGCTATTAACTAGGTCTAGATTTGAATCTCCTCTCTCGATTCCTTTCAAATCCACAAAGAATTGTTGATCAGGCAATTCATAAATTCACGCTCAAATTAACATAGATAAACTTTAAATATCTTATTGAATTGGAAATCAAATTTATAGAATCATCGTTTCACCCAAAGATCCATCACAAGTCTAATAAGTAAATTAGTTCATAACGAATAAATTATAAACTGAATAATTTGTTGAAGACATCCTTCCAATTACAAATAAGACTAAAGAGAAGAAGAATAATGAAAACCCCTTCACGTAGCCTTGATTCGCAACCGTTGTGGCAATCTCTTAAAATTACTCCTCCAACGTTTGCTCTTGAATCCTTGAAATCGCTCTTGAATTAATGCCTTTGTGTTGTATGATTGTTGTTTTTCTACGTAATATCGAGCTCTCCTTCTCTTCTGGCCAAAATCTCTTTTTATTAGAGTCCATACGCATCATTCAAGTCCCACAAACCGAGCACCAGCAGAAGTTGAAATAGAACAGGATACCCAGAAATCGGGACCCCACTTCCGTGAAAAATTCTGATCTACCAACCAGGCGAATCCGGCGAAGGTGCTCTTGACATCAAGATTTTCTTTTCTCAACTTTTTTCCACTTTTGCTCCAAAAAGACCGTCTTTCCTCACCACTTGCATCCATAACCACCCTACACATAAAATAACATGAAACAAGTAAAAACGAACACAAAACATGAAGAAAACTACGAAATTAAACTTGAAATGAATATCGATTCGTGTATATACTTTATTTTCTTTTTTTTACACGGGGGATTTTTGCTCTTTTCCCATGATTATTTTCCTTTTCTTTTTCTTTTGATAGATGGTTGGTGAGTGCATTTTACGCTCCATCTCACGCTTGTGTTTATGGGGAGTGTTTCTCCTCAACCCACCACAAGACTCAACATGTTTCATTCTTTCTCTTTTTCTCTTTTTTTTTTCTTTTTGTTTAAACAAGCTTATATATCCCACATATATTCCCCCAAGCTTAGGTTTTTGCCTAAGTTAAGCCTTCACTGCTTATCCTTGTCATTTCCTAGTTCACGCTAGCATTATCCTTTATAAACTTTTTATGTGTCAATTTGAACTGACCAGTCAACAAAGATGTTATTAGTGCTACCCTTTTTATAACAGTTTCAAATAAGTCCAAGAATTGATTCATAACAGAAATTATATCATAGTTTTAATAATCCATACTATATTGGTTAACTTGTTCACAATCTCATCATTGGCCCACAAAAATAACATGAAAAATGCGACACCGTTGGACATATGGAAACACATTATTTAACTAATTTTTTTAATTTTATATATATATATATATATATATATATATATATATATAGATAAATGAAAACAATGCAAAATCCTAACTACTATGCAAAAACCTATTCTATAATGTAAAACTAGATATGACAACAAAAAGTTAAAAATATATGTATGCAACTAAACAAATTACTCCCCCAAACTTAAATAAGACAATGCCCTCATTGGATAACAATAAAGTGCAATAGGACTTCCCTGGAATCGTCTAAGTCTGGGGCGGTGGTTGGTGCTCTTCCTCATCGGAATCACTAGGAGGAAATCGAGGTAAAGGACCGGGTTGTTGATATGGAAATTGAGCCGTCGGGTTGAAACTTTGAAGCGTTGTGTTGAATGAGGCGAAAGATGCGTTCATGGCATCAAACATGTGATCTTGGCGCATCGCCAATCGCCGCATTTCCAGGCATGCTGCCCTATTATGCGCATTCATTTGATTTTGGAACTCAAGTAACTGAATACTAGAAAATGCCTCAGTCTGCGGAACTTGCTCGGTTCCTTGATCTCCCATTGTTTCATCCTCATCCCCCTAGGTATCTTTGGCATCGACTTCGTCTTCCGACGCGGATGGAAAAATAAAACCCAAACCCCATAGATGTGACTCTCCTCCACCTCACACTGAATACAGTGCAATCATTCGTGAATCAAGCAAAGCAAGCGACAGTTGAGTTGGCTCATCATCAGAATAACGCACCCCGGCATTTCGGCACAATGCACATATAAGTGAAGGGTGTGGCAAACTGCCCAAAAAATTTCCACATAAGCACCGATGGATGGAGAAACTGATGATGGCCCCGACGTCGATAATGAAATCTTGCACAATGGCGTATACCAGTAACGCCTTCTCTTTGGTGACGTCTGAAGTGTGTTGAGACAGAAGCAATTTTGCACATAAAAATGCGTACCATATCTTTCCATACTGACTTAAGTCCTTGCTATTGAACACCGTTCCTCCCTTCCTACCTTTGGTCCAAGATGTACCCGGCTTAGTCATATTTTTAATAACCTCCTCATAATCCGGGTCGAAATCCCTCATTTGGGCATACTGACAATGGCGTGGCACCCGCAACTGATAGTAAGCATTGATGGCATCATCACTGAAAGGAACCATTCGACCCCGCACAAACGCTTTGAAATGAGCTTTTGTCTTCGGTGTTTGCATAGAATTCTTTGACAATATTAACCACGGCGGGTGTCGGATGTTCGGTAAATTTGATCCACCCCTTTTGGTGAATTTGGGACATCATCTGCCCATCGTTCCCCTCTGGGGCCAAACCACGCTCTGGCGTAAGTGCCATAGATTGCATGTACTCATCTGATTGGTACGGTGGCACTCCACAAATTTTCTAATGATCATGGGTGGTTGGCGGTGGGCGGCGCTTGAACTCGCCCCCCGTTGGCGTTTGGGTGTCGGTTGAGAAGCCATTGAATTTCAGCAATGAACTCTTGCTAGTAAACACTTCCTTTTCCAAAACTTGGTTCAAGCACTTTATCAAACACTTGGTGTGCGGTTGGGGTAGGTTACACAATTTGTGAAATTTGAACTTGGAAATTGGTGTATATGGTAGAGATGAGATGAAGTCCCAAGTACACACTAGAATCTGCTCTCAAAAACAACCTCTCCAAATGCCGAATTCAAAAGTTTGAATGTGGGAAGAAATAGAGATGAGATGGAGGGATATATATAGAAGTGGTGTGGTTGGGAGAATATGTGAAGGGATGTTTGGGGAGTGGAGATCATGGGAAGTAGTAGTGGGGAGGAGGTTTGTGATGTGGGTAATGGGTTGGGTAGTAGTGGTTTGGTAGGAGATGGCAGAGTGAGAGCAAAAGACGTGTATGGGCGTGAGAAAAAAAAAAAGAAGGGTCGTGCCTTAAAACAGTGCGGTGCACTTGAGATTCAGGACCCCACCTTGGCGGCATGCCCTCTCTTATTAAAAATTTTAGCCAAAAATTTTTGAGATGTAAAATTCTCCGATTTTCCTCCATTTCATAGTCGTTGTTGCTCTGACTCACGTTGGACCTCTCCTGAAACCAAAAACATGCAATATATTAGATTAATGACGACTTGAAGTTTCAATAAGATTTTTAGTACTTTTCAGAGATCTTTTTAGCAAAATTTATAATTGACAAGGCCTAACTACTACTTCATAAACTATATCCTAACAAATTAAACATAAACTATGAAAAATAAAGAAAAGTTGGGTTGCCTCCCAATTAGCGCTTGATTTTAAGTCGTTCAGCCTGACTACTCCCTGGTTTACTGTGTATCAGCGAGGGTAATGTTGTCGGCGTCCCAATTCGACTCGCCACCTCAGTAATGCTTTATCCGTTGACCATTGACCTTGAACATTTTTAACGGATTACGACTTTAGAGTTCAACGGCACCATGAGGAAATACTCGTTTTATAGTAAATGGTCCCGACCATCTCGACTTAAGCTTTCCTGGAAATAATCGTAGCCGTGAGTTGAACAAGAGGACTGATTGGCCCGGCTCGAATGTTCGTTGCACAATTTTCTGGTCGTGCCATCTTTTAACCTTTTCTTTGTATAGCTTAGCATTCTCGTAAGCTTGGAGGCGGAATTCGTCGAGCTCATTTAGTTAGAGTAGCCTCTTTTCTCCTACAATGACTTGATCAAAATTCAATTTCAGATGGCCCAATAAGCCTTGTCTTTGTAGCTCCACCCGATAAAGTGACATTGTGAGACCCCAGTTTTATCAATAAAGATTTAAATTTTGTCGAAATAATTTTTAATATTATGGTGTGAATTTGAGATAATATTATAGTTGTGGGTAGTATTTATAAATTTTGCAAAAGTATGCAAGTGGTTATATTATATTCGATTGGTGGGGAATATTCGGTTTAGCGGGGAATATTCGTACAACTACTCAATCATTGGTGGACCCATAATGTAATTATTGTCGGATTGAGAAAACGACAAAAATATTTTATTGAAATAACGGCGGAAGTTTTACCGCTGATCTTGTTGAACTACTTTCGGTAGTAAAAGTACGATGTCGTGTGGTTTGCATAGTAGCACTACGGTATTGATTATTGATGCTTATGTGAGAAGTCACTCGGTTTGATTCCATTATTATCGATTAATAATATGAATTATTATAGCGATAATGACGTTTTGTTTTATTAAGTATTATTAACGTAATAAAATGAAACATCTTTTTATATAAAATGAATACTTTATTAAAGTTATTCTATAAATAGAATATATTATATTTTATTATGCATAGTGTTGCATAGTGTTTTTTGCATAGTGTTTGCATAGTAAAATATTTTTATATAAATAGAATATATGATATTTTATTTAAAAGATTTTGCTTTAAATATGGACCGTCGATTAAAGTAAATCAATCTGGACCGTTCATGGATTAATTACTATGCATTCTATTTTCCTATAAATAGAAGCTCATTCCTTCATTATTTTCTTACGAATTCACTTTGAAACTCTGAGGGAGAAATTATAGAGAGAAGCTATAGAGAAAAATCTATAGAGAGAAAGAAGAAGTGTATTCGGTACTTCACTACTTTGATATCCAAAGTGTCTTTTACGGTAAGGGAATTATTTGTTGTACTCGTAAGGGTGTTATTCTTTCTTATTCATGAAGAGAACTTACATTATTCCATTCATTATTATTACATTTGGAATAACTTTTGTAAAAGTGGTATACCTATACATAACTTTTGTATATGCGGCATACCCTATACTTGGTGAAATCCTTATGTTATTCCATTCTTATTTATTACATTGGAATAACTTTTGTATCGCTTGAATCCCTATACTTGGTGATCTTCTTCTTTTATTCCATTCTTTATTATTACATTGGAATATCACATGCGTGTGTTTTTTACACCGACAGGTTCCATTATTTATTATTCCGCATTTATTATTACATTTGGAATATCACATGCGTGTGTTTTACAGGACACAGTTCCATTGTTTATTATTCAAAGATTTATTATTACATTGGATCATCACGTCCGATGTGAATTTCACCGACTGGTTCCGTTATTATTATTACATTGGAATAACTTTGTATGCCTGCAATCTGCATGCATGGTGATTTCCTTTGTTATTCCATTCTTTATTATACCTAGTTGGTTATAACTTTGACTTCTATACTCCATGAAATTAGTAGAATATCCTTGATATTTGCGTTTCATCCAGTATCTTTTCATGGAAATATTCTTCCGATCATTCTTGAATTTTACTCTACAAAAGCGGTATCTTGTTGACAATTTGGGCGTTACTAATTCACGGATAAAATAATTCTTGAACTTGTTTTATTGAATTATTATGTCATTGTCATCATCCTCATGTTATATTATGTTATCTTTGGCTTACGTGCATAGATGAACTAAGTATGATTATGACCAGGGATCATTCGGTATAATCATGGCTTGTTATAAATGATGTGATAAAAGTCCTCAGTGGCCTGTAATGCATTGATGGATAGTTTTTGGTATGATTATGACCGGGGTGATTCGGTATAGTCATGACCATTGATAATTTGATGAAAATCCTTGGCCAGTGAGTACGGGGATGATTAGATATTGTGGTTTATTCATTAAAGCTGAGTCTCAGCTATAACAGTGATGAAAAACCTTTTAAAACCTAAAAGATAGTAGACTTTATTTTCTACTTGACTCTTTTAATGGATTGCATATTCATTGCAGATTAAACCGGTTGTCTATTGTATTTTATCGGTTTAACATTGTTGAAGGCTAATGATAATTGATTACGCATTATCTTAGTCATAATATTTCTTCTTGGGCTAGTTTGAGCTCACCATTTCTTTCACCGTTCTCTTGAAATGAGAACATATTTGGGACGAGTCGGGGAGCGGAGTAATGGTCCGAGGATAGCATTAGTAGTCCTCACTATTACGTGAAATAGTGTGATAATAGTTGTAATGAGGACTCCTTTTAAGTTTGTATAATATCTAGTAGACAATATTTGTATTCAAACTCACAGTTTATGTCGTATTGTACACGACAGTTATGTTAGTAAGTTGTATTTGAATTTATGTACCATGTAAGTGGCGACCCAAGATGGGTGACGTATACCTAATTTTGGGGGCGTCATAGTTGGTATCAGAGCTTAGGGATATGATCCCTGGCTAAGATGTGAGATAAGAACTAGGAGGGGAGAGACGGGGAATTCCTTCGCTAGTATGACCTACCTAAGTTTATTTGGTATTTAATTGGTCGGTCAAAGTATAGGGATAATATGTGATATGTTAATTAACCCTTGTTTTATGACAGTGTTTGTATTCAGATGTTGTGAATAGGGCTCAATTGTTGGAACGCGATAATGAGTTAGCATAAACAAAAGGTAACGACCAACAACACGATAATAATTATACTGGTGGCAACGGCTATCAGAACAATGATAACCATCGTGGGGGAAATTATCATGCTAAGAATGGTAACCACTTCGGTGGTAATCATGGCAAAGATAATAGAAGTGGAAATTGCAAGAAAAGAAGGTCATTTAGCTCAATTTTTTTGTGCACCAAAGTCAAGTCTAGCTGGGACGGTGGCACCAAAGGTGGATATAGACAAAATAAAGTCGTTGGTTTTAGGAAGTGCATTTTTCATGACTTCTCAAAAAGCGAGTAAACCGAACGAAGTTAGCACGGGTTAGTTAATTATAAATTACGAAGTCTATACCTTATAAGATACCGGTTCTACCCATTATTTTATCTCTCTTACTTGCGTTCAACGTTTAAATTTGACTCCGAAGAAGTTAAACTTTGACTTATTGGTTGAAACTTCGTTAGTAAGAGCCTTCGTTACCGCTACTATTTTTAAATATTGTTTGATTCAAATAAACATTTTCACGTTACCTGTCGATCTTATCTTTTTGAAAATATTTGCCTTTGATGTGATTTTAGGAATCAATTGGTTAACTACTCATCATGCTTTTAAGTAAGGTTGTTAGCTTTTATATTCATAACCAACTTGTTGTGCGAATTCAAGTAACCAAACTACTAAAGTCAATTATTGTCATATCAAGCCATAAGTAAAGAGCCCGAACCTTTCGTTGTTGACTTCCTTGTGTGGAATGCACCGAAGCCAGACTTTCTGTAGGCGACATCGTGAATGAAGATGGCAAGGTTATAGGTATCATTGTGAGGTGCTATCTAGGTTAAGGGATAGAAGTCACAGTTGGTATCAATGTGATGTACTATCCAAGTCTTGGATGAGAGTCACAGTTTTGAATGATATTTCTATTATTAATAAATTTCCTGGCGTATTCTTGAAGACTTCTTAGCCTACTTAGAGCGTGAAATCGAATTTTGTATTGACCCCAGTACAAAACCCATTTCTTAAACCCTCAAATATTTCTTCAACTAAAATGAACAATTTACGTGGTTTATGATGAAAGTCATAATAAAAGCATTGGACTAATGAAAATCATGGGTATTCGTGGTATTAGTAAGTGTTATGATGAGTTATGTTGGTTAGTATGTGAAAACATGAAAGTTTCTTAGAAATCACAAAGAGTTGAAAATCAGATTTTGGTGAAAAACGTAACATGAAATTCAATTGACTAAATCTCTTATTATATTTTGAATTTTTGAGTGTGGTCAAGTCCTAGAGTTAGATCTATGAGTTACCTAACTAATCCAAGTGGAATTATTGGAAAAGGTGTTGTAGATTTTTGTGTGGACTGATTTTAGTAAAGGAGTGCAAAGCTGTAAAAACCAAAAAAGCTGCTGCCATGATTTTAGAGGGGCTGTTTCTGCCACTTAAATTATGAGAAAAATTCTGGCCTTTTGGGACATGAAAGTATATGGTATAAAGTACCTCCTGTCCAAAAATGAGCTCATTCTGACTTAAAATGAGCAAGTTATGACTATTTCAATATTTAGGTTTTTCCGACGAAAAACGCTATAATTGGAGTTCTATAACTCCGATGACCATGAAATTTAAACTGGAAGCTCACGTTAACATGTGTAAGATTCTGCCAAGATTTGGGAATTTTTGGAGTTATCTTTGAGGTAGCTAATTTCTTAAGGAATTAATTAGAAATTGATTTTTGAAAAATAGTAAATGAATTTTAAAAATTCCGAGAAAAATATATTTTCATTATGGGACTATATTATGCTAAATCCCATAAAATAAATATTTTTGGGACTGATTTGGTATTTTTCATGAAAATAGTTTAATTCTGAAACATATGAGTTAAATATGTTATGTGAAGTAACAAAGTTGAAAATAGGATTTTATGATTAGAGAATCCTATATAGAGTATATGCATATTTTTTTGAGGGATTTGATAATTGGTGATGATATCTTATGAGTGTGGCATTTTTGAATGATTAAATGCATTATATGGTAAAGCGTAAACAATTGAGATAAATTGTTTATAAATTTAAGAAGTGATTAAAATATTGTTATAATATTAATGATATTAGATTATGAGATTATTAAGTGATTGATAACATGGGGATATTCTTGAATCTGGATAAATTATATTATAAATGTTTAATATTTATTCTTTATCTCATTTGATTGATTCTTTATATCATTATCCTCATGTTTATATTATGTTGAAAGTCATCTCGTGGCTTTTGTAGTGCATAGATGGACTTGGTATGATTATGACCGAGGATTGTTCGATATAATCATAACCGTAATTGAAAACACGATTATCTTTGGTAGTAGTGCATGGATAATTTGTGGTCGTGATACTAATGAATACACGATTATCTTTGGTAGTAGTGCATGGATAATTTGTGGTAGTGATACTAATGAATACACAATTATCTTTGGTCGTAGTGCATGGATAATTTGTGGTCATGATACTAATGAATACACGATTATCTTTGGTAGTAGTGCATGGATAATTTGTGGTCGTGATACTTAATGAATACACAATTATCTTTGGTAGTAGTGCATGGATAATTTGTGGTCGTGATACTAATGAATACACGATTATCTTTGGTAGTAGTGCATGGATAATTTTTGGTCGTGATACTAATGAATACGCAATTATCTTTGGTAGTAGTGCATGGATAATTTGTGGTCGTGATACTAATGAATACACGATTATCTTTGGTAGTAGTGCATGGATAATTTGTGGTCGTGATACTAATGAATACACAATTATCTTTGGTGCGTAGTGCATGGATAATTTGTGGTCGTGATACTAATGAATACACGATTATCTTTGGTAGTAGTGCATGGATAATTTGTGGTCGTGATACTAATGAATACATGATTATCTTTGGTAGTAGTGCATGGATAATTCGTGGTCGTGATACTAATGAATATCCTTGGCTTTTGTAGTCTTTGGGATGATTCGATGATATGGATTAATTATTGAAATGAGTCTCGTGAATGAAATATTAATTCATGGATGTGGTAAAAGTCATCTTTGGTAGTAGTGCATTGATAGACTTGGTATGATTATGACCAAGGATTATTCGGTATAATCATGGCCGTAATTGAAAACACGAAATACCCTTGGCGATGGTGCATGGATAATTAAATGGTCGTGATACTATTAAGTCGCTGCGTCTCGGCATTATTGGTTTTACGCTTGTATATCTTTGGCACATGGTGCAAAGATGAGTTGTTAATAAATATCTTTGGTAGGATTAGAAGGTGAATTTAATATTTTTTTACGATAAAGGTTTTCAAGGTATCCTCACCTCTTTATCATACCGTGTCATTACCTTAATTTCGAGGGCTGAAATTCCATAAGGAGGGAGATTGTGAGACCCAGTTTTATCAATAAAGATTTAAATTTTGTCGAAATAATTTTTAATATTATGGTGTGAATTTGAGATAATATTATAGTTGTGGGTAGTATTTATAAATTTTGCAAAGTATGCAGTGGTTATATTATATTCGATTGGTGGGGAATATTCGGTTTATCGGGGAATATTAAATGTAAACTGGCTCAATCATTGGTGGACCCTACAATGAAATTATTGTCGGATTGAGAAAACGACAAAAATATTTTATTGAAATAACGGCGGAAGTTTTACTGGTTGATCTTGTTGAACTACTTTCGGTAGTAAAAGTACGATGTATGTGTGGTTGCATAGTAAGCACACCAGTATTGATTATTGATGCTTATGTGAGAAGTCACTCGGTTTGATTCCATTATTGTCGATTAATAATATGAATTATTATAGCGATAATGACGTTTTGTTTTATTCGTATTATTAACGTAATAAATCGAAACATCTTTTATATAAAAAGAATACTTTATTAAAGTTATTCTATAAATAGAATATATTATATTTTATTATGCATAGTGTTCATAGTGTTTTGCATAGTGTTTGCATAGTAAAATATTTTTATATAAATAGAATATATGATATTTTATTTAAAAGATTTTGCTTTAAATATGGACCGTCAGATTAAAGTAAATCAATCTGGACCGTTCATGGATTAATTACTATGCATTCTATTTTCCTATAAATAGAAGCTCATTCCTTCATTATTTTCTTGCGAATTCAATTTGAAACTCTAAAGAGAGAAATTATAGAGAGAAGCTATAGAGAGAAAATCTATAGAGAGAAAGAAGAAGAGTATTCTGGTACTTCACTACTTTGATATCCAGTGTCTTTTACGGTAAGGGGTATTATTTGTTGTACCTGTAAGGGGTATTTTTTTTTCATATTCATGAAGAGAACTTCTGTTATTCCATTCTTTATTATTCTGTTGGAATAACATGTATACGCGGTTTACCCTATACTTGGTGAAATTCTTCTGTTATTCCATTATTTATTATTCTGCTGGAATAACCTGTCTATGCAAATTACCGCATACATGGTGAAATTGTGTTATTATTCCATTCTTTATTATTCTGTTGGAATATCTTGTGTGTGCGTTTTACGCCGGACCTGATTCCGTCTTTATTATTCTGTTGGAATATCTTGTCTATCGTTTCTACGCCGACTGAGTTCCGTTATTTATTATTCTGTTGGAATAACTTTTGTCTGTCTGCAATCTTGCATGTATGGTGATTTCTATTGTTATTCCATTCTTTATTATTACATTGGAATATCACAGCCGGTGCGTATTACGCTTTGACACAGTTTCGTTATTTATTATTCTGTTGGAATAACCTGTCCATGCGAAGTACCGCATGCATTATGATTTCTTTTGTTATTCCATTATTTATTATACTCAGTTGGTTAAAGTTTTGACTTTTATATTCCATGAAATTAGTGGAATATCCTTGATATTTGCGCTTCATCTAGTATCTTTTCATGAAAATATTCTTCTGAGCATTCTTGAATTTTACTCTACAAAGAAGTATCATGTTGACAATTTGGACGTTATTAGTTCCTGAATAAATTAATTCTTGAACTTGTTTTATTGAATTCTTATATCATTTTCATCATCCTCATATTTATATTTTGTTGAAAGTCATCTGTGGCCTGTAGTGCATAGATGGACTTGGTATGATTATGACCAGGGGTGATTCGGTATAGTCATGACCATTGATGATTTGATGAAAATCCTTGACCGTGGTACAGGGATGATTAGATATTGTGGTTTATTCATTAAAATTTGAGTCTCGGTGATAAAATTGATGAAAACCTTTTAAATTATAAAAGACGATGAGACTTTATTCTCTACTTGACTCTTTTAATGGATTGCATATTCATTGCAGCTTAAACCGGTTGTCTATTGTATTTTATCGGTTTAACAACATTGTTGAAGGCTAATGATAATTTATTACGCATTATCTTAGTCATAATATTTCTTCTTGGGCTAGTTGAGCTCACCCTTTCTTTCACTTTGTTCTCTCCGGAAATGAGAACATAGTCGGAGACGAGTCGGGGAGCGGAGTAATGGTCCGGAGGATAGCATTAGTAGTCCTCACTATTCTGTGAAATAGTGTGATAATAGTTTTAATGAGGACTCCTTTTGAGTTTGTATAATATCTAGTAGACAATATTTGTATTCAAACTCACAGTTTATGTCGTATTGTACACGACAATTATGATAGTAAGTTGTATTTGAATTTATGTACCATGTAAGTGGCGACCCAAGATGGGTGACGTATACCTAATTTTGGGGGCGTCAGAGACATGCCTTTCCGTACAAGAGTTAATAAGGTGACATTCCGATTGGCGTTTTGTATGCAGTCCGGTACGCCCATAATCCGTCGTCCAATCGAAGTGACCGATCTTTCCGACTCGGATTTATGACTTTCTCCAAAATTTTCTTGACTTCTCTGTTCGATACCTCGGCTTGCCCATTAGTTTGAGGGTGATACGCTGTAGCCACCTTGTGGTTTACCCCATACTTAGCCAAAAGAGCTGTAAATGACTTATTGCAGAAGTGACTACCTTCATCACTAATTATTGCTCTATGCGTGCCAAACCTCGTGAAAATGTTTTTCTGAAGGGATTTGAGGACCACCTTGGCATCGTTTGATGGTAATGCTACAGCTTCAACCCATTTTGAGATGTAGTCCACCGCGAGTAGAATATACTGATTGCTCAAAGACGAAGGGAAGGGTCACATGAAATCGATGCCCCATACATCAAAGAGATCCACTTCAAGAATTGTTTGTAGGGGCATCTCATTCCATTTCAATATGTTTCCCACCCTTTAGCATCTATCACATGTTTTCACAAATTGGTGGGCGTCTTTGAACACTATAGGCCAATAAAACCCAGATTTAAGCACTTTTTCCGTGGTGCGCTCACTCCCGTAATGTCCACCGTATGCCGATGAGTGGCATTCTTGTAATATGTTGTGGACTTCACTATATGGGATACATCATCGAATCATCTTATCGGCGCATTGTTTGAATAAGTACGGTTCATCCCAAATGTACCCCTTGACGTCATGCAGAAACTTCTTTTTCTTTTGTCGTGTAAGATCCGGGGGAAGCATTTTGCTCACCACATAATTTGCGAAGTCTGCATACCACGAAAATTCTGCATTCAACCCAAATAGTTGCTCATCCGAGAATGACTCGTTGATTGCGCATCTATCTTCATTCTTTTTCCCTGGATTTTCCAGCCTTGATAAATGGTCGGCAACTTGATTCTTCGTCCCCTTTCTATCTTTAATTTCTAAATCAAACTCTTGAAGTAGGAGAATCCATCGGATAAGGCGTGGCTTAGCATCTTTTTTTGTTACTAAGTACCGAATCGCCGAATGGTCTGTGTAGACTATTACCTTAGTCCTGATCAAGTATGCCCGGAATTTGTCGAACGCTTACACCACTGCAAGCAATTCCTTTTCCGTAGTAGTGTAGTTCATTTGAGTCTTTGTGAGTGTTTTTCTTGCATTGTATATGGCGTGAAACACCTTGTCTCGTCTTTGGCCCAAAACAGCCCCAACCGCATAGTCGCTCGCACACACATAAGCTCAAATGGCATTTTCCAGTCTGGTGCGACTATCACGGGGGCTGTAGTTAATTTCTTTTTCAATAGGTCAAACGCGGACTTACATTCCGCAGTAAAGCTGAAAAGTGGCATCCTTCTCTAAAAGACTGCATAGAGGTTTTGCAATCTTAGAGAAGTCTTTTATGAACCTCCTGTAGAACCCAGAATGCCCTAGAAAACTTCGAATACCCTTAACTGAGCTCGGCGGAGTTAGTTTCTCGATCGTGTCCAACTTTTCCTTATCCACCTCCAATCCTTGAGCCGACACCTTAGGGCCCAATATTATGCCCTCTTCAACCATGAAGTGGCATTTTCCCAATTTAATATGAGGTTTGTGTCCTTACATCGCTGCAATACCATGACCAGATTCTCTAGGCAAGTGTCAAAAGTGTCTCCATAGACCGAGAAATCGTCCATGAAGACTTCAACATTCTTCTCCACCATATCTAAAAAAATAGCCATCATACACCGTTAGAAAGTTGCAGGTGCATTGCATAGCCCGAATGACATCCTTCGAAACGCAAATGTGCCGTAAGGGAATGTAAATGTTGTCTTTTCTTGATCCTCAGGAGTGATGGCGATCTGATTATATCCTGAGTATCCATCCAATAAACAGTAGAACTCACGTCCCGCTAACCTATCTAACATTTGATCGATAAAAGGTAGCGGGAAATGATCTTTTCGGGTTGCCTTATTCAATCTCCTATAATCGATGCACACCCTCCAACCTGTCACTGTCCTTGTTGAAATTAACTCGTTATCCTCATTTTGAATTACCGTCATTCCCCCTTTCTTCGGTACACAATGAATCGAACTTACCCATTTACTGTCAAAAATTGGATATATGACATCGGCATCTAATAATTTCAGAATTTCCTTCTTGACCACTTCCTTCATGATTGGGTTAAGTCGACGTTGATGCTCCACCGATGGACTTGCATCATCCTCCATCAGAATCTTGTGCATGTAAAATGATGGGCTAATGCCTTTTATATCTGCAATCGTCCATCCAATTACTGATTTGTGATCCCTAAGCACCCTCAGCAACTTTTCTTCCTGCAAATCGTTAAGTGCAGCAGAAATAATTACAGGTAAAGAATTTAAATCACCTAAATACGCATACCTGAGATGTTTAGGGAGTGGCTTAAGTTCCAATGTCGATGGCTCCTCCAATGATGGTTTCAATTTTTCTGCAACTGTTTCCTCAGTGTGCAGAGGTTCAACTGGTGCTCTGAATCGGCTAACTCTTGGCAACGAGTCTAGCATCTGTAATAAGTCCACAAATTCCGGGTCATCTTTTTCTTCATCCCCCAATAAGGTTGTTTCTAACGGATCATTGATCAAACTCTTGTTAATATCTTCGCTGGTAATTTGCTCAATTAAATCCATTCGATAACATTCTTCCTCGTCCGTAGGATATTTTATGGCCTTGAACACATTGAATTTTATTTCTTAATCTTGGACCCTCATTGTAAGTTCTCCTTTTTGCACGTCTATGAGTGTCCTTCCCGTGGCCAAGAAAGGTCTCCCTAGGATGATCGAGATGTTCTTATCTTCATCGAAATCCAGTATGATAAAGTCCGCAGGGAATATAAACTTATCCACTTTTACCAAAATGTCCTCTACAATGCCTCTCGGATATGTGACTGACCTATCCACCAACTGCAATGAAATATTTGTAGGCTTTTGTGCGGGCAAACCCAATTCTGAGTATACTAACAATGGCATCAGGTTTATACTCGCCCCCAAATCACATAAGCACTTGTTAAACGACATCTTCCCGATCGTGCATGGGATAGTAAAACTCCCCGGGTCTTTTAGTTTTGGTGGAAGCTTCTTCTGTAACACCGCACTACACTCCTCTGTTAGTGCCACCGTTTTGAATTCTTCCCATTTCTTCTTCCTCAACAGAATTCCTTTCATAAACTTCGCATAACTTGGCATTTGCTCCAGGGCCTCTGCAAATGGGAAGTTAATTTGGAGTTTCTTGAACACATCTAAAAACTTTGCAAACTGCTTATCTGATTTCTATTTTTGGACCCTCTGCTGAAACGGCAGTGAAGGATAAACAATCGGCTCGCTGTTTAACATTATTTCCTCATTTTGTTACCTCCATCGCATTCATCACATCAACTTTTTCCTCCAAAGTTCTTTGAATTTTCTGAACTATTCCCACCGAGATGTTTTCCACTTCTCAACATAACTGCTTGACATTGCTCATGATTACCCTTTGGATTTCTTTCGGTGTCGCTAGGTAATGTTCCTTGTGGTCTATTATTCAATGCCAACGCAATTTGACCTATCTGATTCTCTATGTTTTTGATAGCAATAGCTTTATTCTTCATAGCCAAATCGTTGCTAGTCATGTACCTTGCCCATGTTTCCTCCTCATCGGATTTCTTGTCCTGCTGTTGAATCTGTTGCGGATGACTATGAAAACCAGGGGGATATGATGGTCGTGGAGCTTGAGTTTGCTGATTATTGCTCCATGAAAGGTTTGGGTGGTTTCTATTCCCCTGGTTGTAGGTGTTTTGGTAAGTATTTTGCGGAATTCTATTGTAGTTTCCTATGAACTAAACGGATGCTGGATTTATTGCACACTGTTCTGTCAGATGATCACCCACACACAATTCACATACTACCATAACTTGCTGAACTTGTTGAACTTGAGCCTCTGCCATCATATTTACCATCTCATTCATCGTATCAAACTTCATGGATAATGCAGAAAGTTGTGCTTGTATAGCTGTTACTCCATCTAATTCCAAGATCCCAGCCGCCTTTGTCTGTGTCATTCTTTCTGTGGGCAACTAGTAGTTATTTTTCGCCATTGTTTCTATTAAATTGTATGCGTCCTCGTAACTCTTAGCCATGAATGCACTGCCCGATGCCGCATCAATGTTGGTTCTGACATTTCCATATAGCCCGTTATAGAATGTGTTCATTTGTAACCACTTGGGCAATCCATGATGTGGGTACTTTCTGAGTAATTCCTTGTATCTCTCCCATGTCTCATATAGTGACTCCCCATTCTGCTGCTCAAACATTGTGATGTCATTCCTCATTTTCGCAGTCTTCGCCGGTGGGAAAAATTTGGCAAGAAATTTTTGAGCCAAATCCTCCCACGTAGTGATCGAACCCGGCGGTAAAGAATGTAACCAACTCTTCGCCTTGTCCCGTAAAGTGAATGGGAACAAGCAAAGTCTCACTGCCTCATCTGACACCGCATTGTACTTGAACGTGTCGCACATTTCTAGAAAACTGATCAAATGCTCATTCGGATCGTCTTTTGCCATTCCCCCAAACCGACATGAGTTCTGCATCATCTGAATGGTCCCAGGCTTAATTTTAAAAGTGTTCGCAGCAATTGCAAGCCTAGTAATGCTCGACTATAGATCAGTCACCCTAGGTGTGGCAAAATCCCTCAACGCTTTCTGGTCATCGGCAACCATTGTTCCTTCCTTATCAGAATTTTTGAATTCGTTCCTCGTTTCCTCAATCCACTTACTCAACTTTTGAAATCGTCTATCAATGTCGTCCTCAAAAGGAAGCAAGTCTGGATGTTTAGATCGTGTTTACATAAACCAATGTCGAAAACCTGAAATAGAGAAAACAAAATAAAAATGTTTAAGTAAAACTAGACTAAATAAACTGATATTGTAAAAACAAATATTAAAATCTCGGCTAAATTGTCCCCGGCAACGGCGCCAAAAACTTGTTGGGTAAAATCAATACGCGCAAAACACGCAAGTGTACGTGGTCAACAAGTAATATAGTAGTGAATAAAGTATCGTTCCCACGAAGACAAAATATCAAGAGTTTTAACTTCACAATTATCAATTTTGTATTAACCCTAATTTTATTAAACTAATCAATTCAATGGTTTTAAATTATATAAAAAAACTAAATTAATAAAGAAATAAACTATCACAAAACAGTCACCAATAACGAAATCCGGAATTTCAAACAATTAATGGAGAATTAGACTTATGATTTCACCCTGAGCTTCACTATGATTTTCAAACCTTTATTCTAACTCAATTTAATATCCCAGTTTATTAATCAAGAACACGAACGTAGTAAGAGCCACCTCTCGATGCACTAATACCATATTAACATTAATCCACAATTAAGATAGAAATCCGTTAAACACCTAAATTAACCAACTCACTATATCTCTATGTGAACTGCAATCAAAGAAGGTTGAAGTTTAAGCTCTCTATATGATTACATGCGATGTCAAGCGTATTTCTACCTTAACAATAATCATAAATCTGTTATCGAAAAAATTCATGACACATGGTATATTAACTAGGTCTAGATTTGAATCTCCTCTCTCGATTCGTTTCAAATCCACAAAGAACTGTTGATCAAACTAACATAGATAAACTATAAATATCTTATTGAATTAGAAATCAAAGTTATAGAATCATCGTTTCACCCAAAGATCCTTCACAAGTCTAATAAGTAAATTAGTTCATAACGAATGAATTAAAAACTGAATAATTTGTTGAAGACATCCTTCTAATTACAAATAAGACTAAAGAGAAGAAGAATAATGAAAACCCCTTCACGTAGCCATGATTCGCAACCGTTGTGACAATCTCTGAAAATTACTCCTCCAACATTTGCTCTTGAATCCTTGAAATCGCTTTTGAATTAATGCCTTTATGTTGTATGATTGTTGTTCTTCTATGTAATAGCAAGCTCTCCTTCTCTTCTGGCCGAAATCTCTTTTTATTAGAGTCCATACGCATCATTCAAGTCCCACAAACCGAGAACCAGCAGAAGTTGAAACAGAACAGGATACCCAGAAATCGGGACCCCACCCCGTGGGGTTACAATCTGTAAACAGGCCTTCCCGTGAAAAGTCTTCTTGACATCAAGATTTTCTTTTCTCAACTTTTTTCCACTTTTGCTCCAAAAAGACCGCCTTTCCTCACCACTTGCATCCATAACCACCCTCTACATAAAATAACATGAAACAAGTAAAAACGAACACAAAACATGAAGAAAACTACGAAATTAAACTTGAAATTAATATCGATTCGTGTATATAAAATCCGCTTATCACTTATTGCGGTATTGAGTTGAGTCTTTATCACATGCCAAAGATCAAGATTGGCTGCTATGACAGCGTAACTTGTCTTCTTTGGGTCACGCATGCGGCGCGAGTCCGAACTTCGGTGACCAAGCTCTCAACAAAGACATGAACAAAAAGCCAAATTGGCCTACAAGCTCCAATCTAATAAGCTAATTAACATGTAATTCATATATAGACTTCATATAAACATAATTTCGATACTCTTAACATGTTTTAACACATATAATAACATAAACATAACCATTACAACAACCAATTTCATTGTTTTTGATAAAAACTCCATTTTTTATGTTTTCAATGAAAATCAACAATGTGATTTTGTTTTTCAATCAAAATAGTAAATTCAAAATACCATAGTTATGATTATACATACTCTATCAAATTCAATAGTCAATTTATATATATTAACAATTAATCAAACTTTAATTTCATTTTAAACTAAGCCATACTCATATATTTTTCATATGAACACTCTTTAATATATTTTGCTTCACAAATTGTATACATACATCAATTCATTGACTATGCTCATATATAAACTACTGAAAATAGTTTCACAACACTAATTTATCATATAAAGCCATATATAACCAACAATTTATCCTTCATGAAGTTGTTTTTACAAAGAACTTTTAGAAGAGGAAACCTAAACTATAACAATAAAAAGATTGAGCTCCTACCTTTGATTTAGAAGATGATAGTTATCTTAGATTCTCAAACTTCTTTTCCCAATTTATTTCTCAAATCCTCTCTAGAATCTCTCAAGTTCTCTATCTTTTCTTCTTTTCTTTCTTCTTCTTCTTCTTCTTCTTCTTCTGAGTTTCTCTTCTCCTAACTCTAGTTTACATATTATCATATAACGTATAATAATAATAATATAGATATTAATTATAGGATTTTAATTGACATCAATTATAAAATTTTGAAAATCAAAAGACATAAGGCTTGTTTGGCTAGCTAACTAAAAATAACCCATTAATCCCTACACCTTGTTTGGTAAACCTAATTAAAACAATTGGATTAATCCTTATACCTTGTTTGATAAAACACTATTAGATTAAAGACCTAATATGCATTAAGACTTGTTTGGCCAAAACTAAATTAAACTCCTTTAATTTATTTTAATAACTCCTCTATAGCAAGGTTATTTTTCACACTTCTAATAAATTAAATAATCAATTTAATCAATTCAAATACTAATCTATTAAATTATTTTAACACATAAATCATTATCACAAAACTATAATTTCTTTATAATTATAATTTTATTTAATCCAACTAACACCTTATTTTAATTACAAAATCTAATTAAAATATTATAATTCATTTAATCATTATTAGCTCTCTAACTTAATTATTAAATTAAATTAGTATATAACCTCATAACAATTAATTTTCTTAGCTCCTTAATTATTTATTCAACAAATAATTAACTAAACCATATCAACTCAAATTGAACAATTATTTACTCAATAATAAACATATCCATTAAATATTTATATAAATCAATAAATATTTAATATTTAATATTTAATTATTTAATCAACAAATAATTAACTAAAGCACATCAACTCAAATTAAATAATTATTTATTCAACAATAAACATATCCATTAAATATTTATATAAATCAATAAGTATTTAATATTATAATTTAAAATTCATGAATGTTACATTTACTATATTATTAATCATACCTCATACAAAAAAAAATACAAGGTAATGTTATTATTCAAAATAGCATTTCTACCTTTTATTAAAATAACTCAATATTAGAAATTATTTTAATATCCTCTATTAGAAATATATAATTATTATTTCTCTCTCCCTCTATAAATTGTTCCCAAAATAATTTCTTCAAATATTAAATATCCATTTAAAGATATAATGATTTATGTCTCCCTTTAATAACGTATATATATATTTAACGTTATTCGTACATTAGACTTTCTCACATATTACCATTCCGAGTAACATATATAAAGTATCACATATTTAACACACATATTAATTCATTCCTTTACTTAAATAAATTAAACCTTGTACTATATTACCATAGTTATTTAAGGTTTAACATACACATTATATTATTCCATAACATAACTCTCAACTATCAATTAACCAATATTTATTCTTATTAGTTAATTCTCTCAACTAACCCATGTTTCACTATCCAAACTCATTCGCAGATAACTTACGTACTATCAATAACTTATATTATAATCATACCAGTTATTAGTACGCATACACAAGGAAATGACAATTATACATTATTGTCATCCACTTACTATAATAAAATAATCATATACACTATTTAATATCGATAGGAAGTTTTTGTTAGGTTTGTAATATTCAAGAACGCAATCAAATTGCATAAAAAGTGCGGAAACGTGTAAAATTCAGAGTTTAAAATTTTTTACAAACCATATACCCGGATCACCCTTTATGCACAATTATTAATTAAACGAAAAGATAAAGAATAAAATCATACCCTTGAAGATCGAGCTTCCTCAGGTACAAGTTCACCTCCAAATCCTTTCGCGTTCAACTTGAATTCACTGGGTTAGGTTCCTTCCTTTGATCAACGTTAGCCACCCAAGTGTTTGGCCTCTAGAGGTGATCCACCAAGGAAAAAGAATTTTCAAGAAGAAGGGTTATTGGCTCAAACCCTAGTTTTTCCTATCTGTATAGAAAAAGGGCATACTCCCCAACAATTGGAATTATTACGTATATCTGATATCTGATATAAGACTCCTCTTATAAAGATATCAAGTAACCCTATTAAAAATAAGGTATTTTTAATTAAACTCTTTTAATTAAATGGGCTCCCTAATCTTATTAGGGATAATTAATTAAACTCCTTTAATTAATTTTCCCTCCTAATCTTATTAGGAATAAATGAGAGTACTTATATTAAATTAATTCCTAAACTCTTTTAAAAATTAAAATAATAATAATAATTGTAATAATATTAATAAGACTCCTCTTATTAATTTATATTTAATATTTCTAAAATATTAAATAATAAATATTAAGCTATTTAATTTATTCTATCACCATAGATTAAATTAAATATACTTAACATATTATTACGATTATGCCATTAACTTCTTAAATAATTATTCTTCCTTTTATGGTGTGACCCTTTAGGTTCTCCATTTTAAACCTAGGTTGTGAATAAATCAATTAGAATAATTCTAATCTTATTTAAATAAATAAATTAAACAATTAATTTATTTAAATAAATAATATTTATTCTACAATAAGGATAAGCCTCCTAGCGATCAACGACTTTCCGAGATAATATAGATTTCAACATTAATCGTAAAAGAACCTTTGAGTAAATAGTTACCGCATAAATTCAATCCTTCCACCATACAATGTCCCAATTAAATATAAGACATGGAATTCTTCACAAGTCTTATTTTATTTAATTATATGTATTTCGATCCTTAAATGCATAACTCCAAATAATGCAAATTAGAAACTCCTTTCTAATTTCATTCTGCCTTGGCCAAGGACTACTGGGTTGTCATTTATCGAATCACATAGGACATTTCTCTTCTTTTATTAGAAGTGGTAGATTCTTTATTGATCATACATTATCTCCATGTACAACTTATTATACCCAAGCATACCCTTTGATATACCCTAAGGGTCTTAAGGAATAAGTCAAAGTATAACTCATCATACATAAGATACTATGATGATCTCAAGTCCAAGGATTACTTGTACTACTATCACTACAGGAATTCCTATTAACAGACAAGTAAAACTCCATTAGGTATTCCTTAGCGAGCCACGTTCAGTGAACTTATTCTCTAATAAGCACCTACATCCTTGCTTTAGTGTCTCCACACAAATGATCATGAGATCAATCATCCTCATCCAATGAGCAAGCAACGTATGTACCAATCTATCCAGATTCACTAATCCCTAATTTAGTGATCCAATGATTGGGAACTATTTTAGTTTTAAGCTTTCTAAGAATTTAGATCTCATTAGAATGATCATCATCATTATTCTAAAAGCATTGCTTAAAACTATGGGTTTATCACATATTATAAAACAGCATCATGTATATAATTAAAAGCCTTTAATAAATTAATACTTTTTATTAATAAATGAATAAGATTGTTACAAAGTATATGCTTTATCATCAAACATGATTGACTTGTGTGCATACTACTTTCAATCTCCCACTTGCACTAAAGCCAATCGTCATGGTATCTCATACTCTTCTTCTCTAAGTGACGATTATCCTGTTGTTTGATAAGCTTTAGTTAATGGATATGTAATGTTGTTCATGAGAGTCCACTATCTCTATAGTGATTTCCCATCTTTCAATGATTCTAATAATCAAATGAAAGTGCCACAACACATGTTTAGATCCAAGATGAGACTTAGGAACTATTCCTAGTTCTATAATGAACTTTTCATCCAAAAAATCAACTTGTAGCTTCATTTATAGGTATATATATTTTCTTTATCACTAAACCAACAACTCTTTGCTATTTGAAACCTTTCCAATTCATTGCACCACCGTTCAAGGTAACACTTTACCTTAAAGTGGATTTTCTGTCGTCTTGAGTGCATGTCTCGAAAACTTGAGTCATTAAGCCCTCTAGTTTTAATTCGCACCCACCATGTATGATCACATCCTTAGTGTTTGGTTAAGAACTTTAAGATGTTTTTCAACGACTCACAAAGGAACTTCTCCGAATATGACCGATCAACATCAAGTCTCGTATATTTCATTGCATACATGATAGTTACTTACTCGTGATCTCTCTTTTTGAGTCTTTGGGGACTATTAAGAGAGATACACTCCATAGCTCATCAACATGAGACAACTCTTGGAGCTTGCCATGCTAAACGACTTTAGCATCAAATGAATATACATTCCTTGGGTTAAGTTGAGCATCCTTTTAAATCTATCTATATAGATTTATATCCCCAATTAAGATACTCTTCCAAATCATACATGGAGGAATGTTTAGACAACTTTATCTTTACTGATTGTAGCATTGGTATGTCATTCCTTATCCGTAGTATATCAACATATAGTACTAGGAATGTCATGATGCTCCCACTGACCCTTTTGTACACACTAGGTTCATTCTTATTTTTGATAAAATCAAACTCTTTTGATTGCCTCATCAAATCGAATGTTTCATATTTGAGAAACTTGTTTCAATCCATTTCTCTGAGTGTCTACAGCACTTACCGCATCGTATGTAACTCTGGATCATCATCTTCTATGATGTGTACCTCATCATCATCATCCATGATGAATCCATACCTCCTAGGTATCTTTGGTACTATTCCGATTTACGATTCTCTATTAGGTAATACAATAGGTTATCTACGTGTTCCTCTTATTTAACTTATAGTGTTTTGTGGTTCTTGAACTCTTCAAGATCTATTATCCTCCCACTAGCCCCTTCAATGATAAACACCTTTATCTTAGAAGGCAGTGTGTTTCGCAATAAACACCTTTTGCTATGTAGGATTATAGAACATATGCCCTAAACTTACTTTAGGATGTCCCACAAATCTGTACATGTCAAATTTTGTCCCAAGCTTATCCTTCGAAACCTTTTCACATAAGTTGGACAACACCTTATCTTAACATACTTAAGATTAGGAATCCTCCCTGTCCATAACTTTTATGGAGTCTTGGGGCTGGATTTTGAGGTTACCTTTTCGTAGATATGCAGCCATGTCTAGGACATGATCCTAGAAGGATACTGGAATGTCGGTAAAATCATTTTGGACCGTACCATGTTCAACAAGGTATGATTTTTCCTTTCAGATACATCAATCAATTATTACGTATCATGAGGTGTCCATTATGAGAAAAACCATTTGAGATGATCTAGAAACTTATTGCACAAGTATTTATTCCTTGATCTAATCAAAGAATCTTAATACTTTGCCAATTTGTTTCACTTCTGAATTCTTTGAACCTTTCAAATAATTCACACTTGTATTTCAACAAATACATACAGTCAACTCTTTGAATGATCATCTCCTTTTCTTATACTAGTTTGTTTAATTTACAAAATAATTTTTCACGTAAGTCAAGTATACATAATCCATTAAGTAATCTTTCAGTTCTATACGAAACATTATTCTTATAAATAGAACAACAATTGTTCTTAATTATAATACCAAAAATTTTATTGTCCAACAACAAAATAGAAATAATATTTCTAACAAGAATTGGAATACAATAACAACTTATTGACTTAATAGATTTCCCCGTAGGCATTGCTAAACTATAAGTTTCTATGGCTAATATGGCAACCTTTGTTACATTTCCCGCACATAGGTTTACTTATATTTGTTTAGCTTTCTACTTCTGTTTGGTCCCTTCATAAATCTATATTTATGATAACCAAAGTCGATATCCAATACCCAAGTAGAACCTTGACTTAAAGAAAAATTTATTTTAAATCATGAACAAATTTGTATTTGTAACCGAAACTTCACTAAGCTTCTTTGGTTAGCCTCTGCAAGATGCTTCTTGCAGTTTCTTTCCAGTGTCTAGGCTTATTGCAATGGAAGCAAACTCCTTTGCTATCCGTATCAGTTTTGTTCTTATTATCCTTTATTTTTGCCTTTCTATATACTTTCTTTGAATCGTTTTCTTTTTTCGGAAGATCCTTTGGCCCCTACCAAGAAGACTTGATCTTTCTTGGTTGAAAGTGACTCTCAAAATTTTTCAATATGTTAAGCAAATCAATGAGGTGATATCTAGCTTGTTCATATGAAAATTCACAACAATTGTGAAAGGAGTACGGAGTGAGTGCAAGATCAAATCTTGGCTCAACTCTCCATCCATGACAAAACTTCGTTGTCCTAAATGATCAATCAAATTGATAATGTTAAGGACTTTTATCCGCATCTTGTAGTGTCATCTGGTCATTCTAGATCGGAAGAGCTCCTTAGATATCTCGATATCTATCACCCCACTTTCCTCACCATCAACTACTTGATGTGCGGGAATATAGTAGGAGCATCCATAGTTTCATCTTGTCGACGTCAAGCTCGTTACTCATGGATACGAGCATGATGCATTGAGCCAATCAGGCATCATCTTGCCACTTTCTAAAAGTAGCAATGTCTTCCTCGAGGCATTATGCGCAACCATTGCAGGATAGGCATATTAAGGATATAAGATAGCTTTTCAAATTGTGAGAACTATTCTCAATTTCCTTAACCAATCTATTTAATTTGGTTCGGTTAATTTAGCATCTAATATGCTTTCTGTGATGATAGTAATTTAGACATTGTAAAATTCAGTAAATGAATTTGTAATTAACAACATTTTAGCATACATTCTTTTATTAATTACCAAAATAAATTAGGTCTTGTTTTAAATTGGTATCTCCCACTATTTTCTTCAAACTATATTACCTCACTTATATAGTTCGGCAAAATTTAATTAAAGATTTGCTAGTGAGAATAAGGATCCCATTTCAAATGTATATAGCCTTGTGGTGACACAACAAACTATATATAAATAAATAGGTAGACAACTTTTGTCAATTACATCAACTATGCAACTCCTTGTATTTTGCCTCTTAGATTATTTTGATCAAGTGGTGGCACATCCAAATCAAAATTATCCAAGTTAAGTCCGACCTAGCACTCCATATATTCAAAAAGAAAATATCATCCTTGTGATGACACAACAAAACAATATTGTTAAATTTTCTTTATAAGCATCAAATGTGATAAATTAACATCTTAAATACTTAATACTTGCCTTGTGGTGACACAACAAACTCATATTAAATATTTAATACTCTATTAATTTTATCATGCTAAAAGGCTTACGCTCGATATTCCAAATATCTTTGAACGCTTAGGACTTAATATAAAAATTTGAGGGGTTTGTTATTAATTTGTCTCTCATCTTGTTTTGCATGCATTTATATATATATATATAAAATACGCGTATATATAATGAACATGCGAAGCATGTTTGCATAATATATAATATATATAGTATAAGCATGCACATATAGAATACTATATTCTACTCCGAATTGATTATGGACTTTTATTCTAGTTTGGTTCACTAGAGCCACCAAGTGAACCAAAAGGTCAAACCCTAGGGTGCAAGAAATAATATTTAAATATAACTATTACATTTAAACCCTGCTCCATTACAAACGGATCTTCATCTTCATGCGCTTCTTGTCCTTGATCTCCAATTCTTTAAAATAATTCTAACTATTCCTATTACAAAACTATTTAAAATAAATAGAAACCTTGATCAGCAGTCAAGTGGAAGTACATAGGAGGGAGATAGAATTTACATTTAGAAAAATTAGAGAAGACGAGGTACGCAGATTCCCCATTTAATAAAAAAACCATACATTCATGCATCCAACTAAAATAAAATCCAATCACATCGGGTCAATAGTCCATAATCAATCCCATTTATTATCATACACATCACCATATGTATCAATAAATAACATTCATCTTATGAATAATAAACATTTAATATATATATATATATATATATATGATATCATTTAATGGGCAAATTTAGTTAGTATAAAATCTAATTTTGAATTAAAATAAACTCCTTTATTTTAATCCAAATTTAAATCAAAATAAAACTATTTTATTTTAATTTATCCAATTTTGAATAAAATAAACTATTTTATTTTAATCAAAATCTTTAATCAAAATAAACTCCTTTATTTTAATTAATTATGGAATCCAATTCCATATAAAAAAAAATTATTAAAGGAAACACGGATTATCTTTCCTATTCACAAATAAACTCCTTTATTTTGAATAATATGAAATCTTATTTCATATCTAAATAAACTCCTTTATTTAAGGAAAGACGATTCTTTTTCCTATTCACAAATAAACCTTTTATTTCTAATAATATGAAATCTAATTTCATATCAAAATAAACTCCTTTATTTAAGGAAAAATAGAATCCAATTTCAACTCCAATTAGTTATCATGGAATCCAATTCCAACTCTAATTAGTTACATGAAATTTAATTTTAAAATTAAAATAAATCTTTTTATTTTAATATTAAAATAAACTTTTATTTTAAGATTAAAATTAACTTTTATTTTAATTATAAAATCATTATATATATATATATATATAATAATATATATATAATATATGTATTCAATTTCCTGACTCTCTTTTTCAAGCACGTGATATCCTTTTTTTTTTTCGACTTATATAATATCCGTACTAATTCACGCGTACAAAGTTCCTGCAAAGCCTCATTATCTATATTACTAGTAACCTGTTAATATGGTAACATGAATTTCGCATGGCCACCAAAGCATGTGATATATGTTTTCCTGAAGCTTTAACGTGGTCCCCTTGAGAACGTGATTTCCTTAAATCACGAATTCCACAAAAAAAAAATAGTACCGATTTTTAAAACAGGCTTTGGTTTTTTTTTTTTTTTTAATAAATTTTATACAATAAAATTATGCCCAATTAAATTGTTCTAAACACATATCAATATACATATCAAATTAGACAATTAATAATTCACATAAAGGTTTGGCTCTGATGCCACTGTTAGGTTTGTAATATTCAAGAACGCAATCAAATTGCATAAAAAGTGTGGAAACGTGTAAAATTCAGAGTTTAAAATTTTTTACAAACCATATACCCGGATCACCCTTTATGCACAATTATTAATTAAACGAAAAGATAAAGAATAAAATCATACCTTGAAGATCGAGCTTCCTCGTACACAAGTTCACCTCCAAATCCTTTCGCTCAACTTGAATTCACCGGTTAGGTTCCTTCCTTTGATCAACGTTAGCCACCCAAGTGTTTGGCCTCTGAGGTGATCCACCAAGGAAAAAGAATTTTCAAGAAGAAGGGTATTGGCTCAAACCCTAGTTTTTCCTATCTCAGATAGAAAAAGGGCGTACTCTCCAACAATTGAATTATTACGATATCCGATATCCGATATAAGACTCTCTTATAAAGATATCAAGTAACCCTATTAAAAATAAGGTATTTTTAATTAAACTCTTTAATTAAATGGGCTCCCTAATCTTATTAGGGATAATTAATTAAACTCCTTTAATTAATTTTCCTCCTAATCTTATTAGGAATAAATGAGAGTACTTATATTAAATTAATTTCTAAACTCTTTTAAAAATTAAAATAATAATAATAATTGTAATAATATTAATAAGACTCCTCTTATTAATTTATATTTAATATTTCTAAAATATTAAATAATAATATTAAGCTATTTAATTTATTCTATCACCATAGATTAAATTAAATATACTTAACATATTATTACGATTATGCCATTAACTTCTTAAATAATTATTCTTCCTTTTATGGTGTGACCCTATAGGTTCTCCATATTAAACCGGTTGTGAATAAATCAATTAGAATAATTCTAATCTTATTTAAATAAATAAATTAAACAATTAATTTATTTAAATAAATAATATTTATTCTACAATAGGGATAAGCCTCCCTAACGATCAACGACTTTCCGGATAATATAGTTTTCAACATTAATCATAAAAGAACCTTTGAGTAAATAGTTACTGTGACAATTCAATCCTTCCACCATATAATGTCCCAATTAAATATAAGACATGGAATTACCGTCAAGTCTTATTTTATTTAATTATATGTATTTCGATCCTTAAATGCACAACTCCAAATAATGCAAATTAGAAACTCCTTTCTAATTTCATTCGCCTTAACCAAGGACTCTACCGGGTTGTCATTTATCGAATCACATAGGACATTTCTCTTCTTTTTATTAGAAGTGGTAGATTCTTTATCGATCATACATTATCTCCATGTATAACTTATTATACCCAAGCATACCCTTTGATATACCCTAAGGGTCTTAAGGAATAAGTCAAAGTATAACTCATTATACACAAGATACTATGATGATCTCAAGTCCAAGGATTACTTGTACTACTATCACTACATGAATTCCTATCGACAAAAAGTAAAACTCCATTAGGTATTCCTTAGCGAGCCACGTGCTCAAAGAACTTATTCTCTAATAAGCACCTACATACTTGCTTTAGTGTCTCCACACAAATGATCATGAGATCAATCATCCTCATCCAATGAGCAAGCAACGTATGTACCAATCTATCCGGATTCACTAATCCCCAATTTAGTAATCCAATGATTGGGAACTATTTTAGTTTTAAGCTTTCTAAGAATTTAGATCTCATTAGAATGATCATCATCATTATTCTAAAAGCATTGCTTAAAACTATGGGTTTATCACATATTATAAAACAACATCATGTAGATAATTAAAAGCCTTTAATAAATTAATACTTTTTATTAATAAATGAATAAGATTGTTACAAAGTATATGCTTTATCATCAAACATGATTGGCTTGTGTGCATACTACTTTCAGTTTTATCCACTTCTTTTATCTCAACTGAATTATCTTTGCAATCAATAACAATATATAATAATAATATATTTATAAATCACAAAATCAAATATTACATATTACATAGTTCATATTACCCTATGTAACACATTCCTACATACTTCGTATCACATAAATGTTTTTATTCGAACCCATTTCACACTTAAGAATTTTATTTACTAAATTCTTATTTTAATATTTTCTAAAAATTTGGGTTCTTACATCATCTCCCCCTTACAAGGATTCCGTCCTCGGAATCACCGAAACCTCCTCTACTCGGTTCCTTCAGAAGAATAAGAATCTTCCACAATTTTTCAATAATCGGGAAGCAGTATGAAAAATCTTAGATTCCAAATTCTGCTAAGGGGTCACAAGACCGTGAACTCTTCTCTAGGTTTACAAGTGCTTCAACAAAATCCTTCACACTTCAAACCAGAGTGTTTATCAATCACAAAGACTGAAAATGTAACATTCTAGAATTTTAAATGTAATATTAAATATTTATTGATTTATATAAATATTTAATTGATGTGATTATCGTTGAATAAATATTTGTTCAATTGATTTAATTTTGTTTAGTTAATTATTTATTAAAAAAATAATTGATGAATTAAGGAAATGATTATTATATTGATATTTCAATTTAAAGGATTAATTATTTGTATTGTGTTATGTGATTAAATGATTTATTTAATTAGTTGTGATTTGCATTAATTAAAATAAATATGAAAGCTTGATTAAATATAGTGTGATAAATAACTATATTATAAGGAGTTATTAAAATAAATTAAAGTAGTTTAATTTAGTTTTAACAAACAAGGCTTAATATATTAATTCTTTAATATTTAAAGGGTTTTGCCAAACAAGCCTTATGGCTTTTGAGATTTCTAGTTTATTTAAATTAAATAAAATAATAAATATAATATATTTATATTATATACGTTTAAGTTGGTAACTGATATATTTAATATATGTATTAAGGCTATATCAGTTTTTTTTTCATTTTGGTTATTACGCATACTGGCTATCAAAGCTTCATTCTAACTTTGCTAGTCTAGAGGCAATATAGAGAACTGAGAGTTGAGAGAAATTGAGAGAAAGCTTAGGATTTTCAACAATTCTAGTGATCGTAGCAAGAATTACACACTACTTGAAGTTATGTTCACAACCTTAGAGTTATATATTTGTGTATATACATGTATATGTATTTCACGGCAAGAAGTTTTCTCATGTTCTGTAAATTTCATCTCTTCAAATTATTGTTAGATAATTGGTTACTTGTGATTATATGAGTATATAGTAATTAGAGATTATGTTTAAACAACAATTGCATGCTAAAATTTGTTTGCCAATAGAAGAAAATAATCGATACTGTATGTTTGTATGTATTATTTATATGGCTTAGGAAAGTACCAATTTTGAGGGTCAAATTGCATTCTAAAATGTTAATTGAGTTTTGTTTATGCTAGTTTGTTGAAATACGAGCATAACGTAATTAGAATGGAGTGATTTGGCCAAATAATGAATTCACAGTGATGATTTTTGGGATGAATATCAAAAAATTGGAGTTTTATGTGAAAACATGAAAATTGAGAAATCAAAATAGTGTTAGTAGTTGTTAAATTGTGTTAAGTGATTGTATCTGTTAGCAAACATGTTTATGATAGTTGTATATTTGTTTTACATGTTATTATCATTGTTTGATGGGTTAAATTCGTGTTAGCTGGCTTAATAAAAAGTGCCAAAATTTCGCTTTCGCAAACCGAAGTTCGCAAGTCGCATGCAAGCATAAGAACCCTTCATGGCGCGCAAGGCAGGTAAATGTCATGGGGCTGGCATGGCATCCCCATATAAAACTTCATGCGCTGCATGAAAGTGGCCATTTTCGCATTAATCAAGTCTGCTTTATTCTGCAGACTTTGGTTGTTCATTTTATCTTAGCTTAAGGTTATGGAATGTTAGAATCATAGAACAACAAGGTTAAATAGAGTCATGTTATATGGATTATGAATTCAAAATTTTAATACTTATTAGTAAATCAAGAACGCGTTATGTGGTAATTTAGTATACATAATGAAAGTTAGACAAGTGTTGCGAAGTAAAACACTTAAAGTTTCTGAAATGTGAATGGTAATGAACATGTTATGATATGTTAGCATGTCTAATAGGTATTGTGGTTCTAAAATTATGTGTAGGTGATCGTGAGTTTAACTTTATAGCTTACGCTCAAAGAAAGTTTTCTAACTCTACACTTTCGTTGAGCTAGTTCATTTATTACATTGTGCATGTTTTATAACTCTACATTTTAGTTGAGTTAGCTCTATTATTATATTGATTCATTCTAACTTGTTTACAATTAAGCAAGTTTCTTAAGTTCTATTATTGTATAATGAGCGTAGTTATTGAACTCTCGTCTCAATTATTGAACTGTTTTAATTCCTTGCATGAGTTAATACATTGTTGGGCAAGTTTTTAGTTTCCAGCTTGCTATCAGTTAAATGTACGTTCATGAATATCATTCTAATGTTATAAGACTCGAACCTTAGCTTATTTTACTGTTCAAGCAAAGGTTAACCATTTTATTCATTTTATTGAATACTTATGCTCTATAGTTATTTCAAGCATGAGTTAGATATTTAGAATCAGTTCATTTATGATTCTAAAATTTTCTAAGTTATGTTGTTATTAAACAACTGTTGTATTATCAAGCATTGTTGATTCAACTAGTTCCCTAGTTGATGATCATTAAACTTCAATTACCCTTGAAAGCTTATCCAAACCAAACTTTCTTTGGTGCGGACTTGTACTCTAAATACTGAGATGAACAACCCTATGTTTAGGGGTTTACGCTTAGCGTTTAAATGGTTGTGCACAATACATTGTACGAAGGATTGATCCCCCTAAGTACGTGGAGTCCTTATAGTCATATGACTGTTAAAGTTAAAGTTGAAAGATTACTTATAACTGTGGACATGGTTCATGGTCATTTGACCCTCAGTAGTATATTTAAGAATGTTAATAGAACAAATCATTCAGTTCTATTGAGCCTATGAATTGGCAAATGTTGTAATGTTAATAGAACATATCATTCAGTTCTATTGAGGCTATTATTTGGCAAATGATGTAAATATATTTATTCTTATTTCAAGTGAGCTTTGTTTGCTCAGTCTTGCATATTTATACATTTATTGCATCTATAGTTGAGAAGGTAGATAAACCTACAACTAGCAAAGGAAAGGGAAAAATGTACAAGTGATGAAGACTTGTAATTTTTTTATCATTATGAAGATAAACTTTTAATAATGACGTGATGTAATAATTTAATTTCCGCACTTGAATGATTGTATTAAAGGTTATAGAACCTGGGAGATAATGTTTTTATTAAAGTAATCTTGTATGGGTAGGTTTTTATTATTCAATTATATTATGATTGGGTAGTTAGATATGAATGTTTTGATTACGCGAACACCAAATCCTGAGGTAATGAAGTACCGGGATTTGGGGGTGTCACAAAAAACACCCTCCACGCGTACACTTGGTGGCTAACCTATTGTACCACTACGTTTGGCCGCAACGTAGTGTTTTGTAACGACTATATGTGTTACGCCCAGAACCATTGTCCTCGAAAACATGTCCCTTATAGGGTTGTTCACCTCAACTTTTCAACAACTGAATCTGCACCAGAGCAATCTGGTTTGGCACAAATGTTCAGGAATGCTTGAATTTCACAAATATTTTTTTTCTCAACATTCGTCTAGCCGAATCAAATAGCTTAGACTTTTATCAACAACTCGAACATCAATCGAAATAATTTAGCCAACTTAATCGACCTTCTTCATAATCTAAAAGAAAACCAAAAATTCATTTATGACGTCATGATACCGTACCAGATTAGTAGTACGTTGAGGATTCTTCCATTATGTGACTGTGTCATATTACATCATACCATAGTGGGCTGACGATCTTTCCATCACAACCAACACTAGGTTCGACTGTATTGATGACTTCATCGTTTAACATTTTTACACCATATCAAATGTTGCACATGGTTAGAAATACCTTTTTGAAAATTTTCAAATCATTTTTGTCTTAGCCTAAACAATTAGCATAGACATATGGATAACGGTATTGTTTTTAAAACATCATTGGTTCAATCACATGATCCAATGTTTTTTAGGAAAATAGAAGTGTAAATATCAGCACGAAGTCAATAAATTTTGAAAATCTAGCAGAGCTAGAGGATTTAGAAAATCCATGTTTCTCCATCAACTTCAATCTTTATTATACCAAATTTTCTAACTTCATAACATATATATCCGATACAGTTCATCAAATATATCACACTTTGGAAATCCAGGAACTTGCCATAATCATGTGAGTTTAAGAACTTATCCTAGTCAGACCATAGGAGTCCATTCGCTGAGGGGTTCAAAAACATTTCATATAATTATGAGTCACAAACGTACCATGTGCATGAGTTTTAAGAACACACACCTAATCTTAATATTTTCTATCTTAATCTTAATAGTCTCTATCTATCAAATATAATATGAGAAAAGAATCACCTTCTCACCATAAGCATATCGATAGCGCGACACCGACATTCCATTGATTATCATTGTGAGGAACCGAGAGTGAGCACAAAGCCTCCGCCCACACAAAGGTTTGTACAGCTCAGCTCTCAAATGAGTCCTTAACTGAAATCTAACTTAACTCTATCTCACTCTTAACTTGCTCTTTGCTCGATACGAATTCTTCGTATCTCACCACATACAACTCCTCATGAGTTCATATCATTCCATTTCATAGTACAATCTCTTATAGCATCAAGCTATACACACTTAGTCGTTACAAACTATTATCACTTTATAGCTTAATCTGATCACATCGTGATCATCAATTTACCTTAGGGTTCTTTCCCTATTATCAACAAAACTCCACTCGAGTTCATTCTTATTATCTTTGTCATATTTATCTTATAGACATCATCTTATCATTTTTATTAATGAGTTAGAAACTCCCAATTATCATTCTCTTAGATACTTCAAGATTCTTCTTTGAATCTTCACTTATACATTTTAATCTTTATCTTTCTCTCTCTCAAAGTTATAGCCTAAGGTACACTTACCTAAAGTTTATAACCTATGACTTTGATATTAACTCATGACGCCCAAAATCCGTGTTCCTTTAAACCCTGGATCCCATTCACCACGATACTACTACCATCAAACTATTTATATTTTTCATTCATAACTTAATGAATAAAACTTTACTTATTACAATTTAGAATATAAATTCATTCCATTTCTAGGATCTGCACAATGACCCCAAACTTTTATAAGTTTCTAATCTCGGTCATTTATTATTCCCTCAGATTACATCACATTCGATATTATAAAACGCTTAATAATTTAAACTTTTTCAATCTCTTGAATAAAATCTTTTATTGATTTCATAACTTTGAACCAATTACAATTCTTGAATCAATTATATAATATGGTTTAGTCTATTGGAATTACTGTATAAGATTTTACATCTTCATTCGATATCCTCTATGTATTAACTAATACATCCTTACAATACAACAAGTATTAAACATCGTAAGTATATATCAAGTACACTCCTAGAACCTAAACATGGTTCAAGTAATAATCTAAATAGTATCCTTCGTTGCGAAACTATCTACTTTGTCAACCATGAAGCACGAAATCTTTACCGTTATTCCTTAACCTGCAAAAGTGGTTATTTACAAGGGTGAGCTCGATAAATTTCAATTCTCTATCGGGCCATGCAAAGATATAACATATAATAGCATATTCAGTTCATGCATTTATAATCAATTAATATTGACTACGCATGTTACTTCACACATAACATGCATAGAAATTTACTTCACAAACATATTGTAAGACCCCAACTTTTTAATGAATAAAATCAAATTTCCTTTATTTATTACTGTGAATAATAAGGTATTAATTTGATATAATAACTTTGGTTATGGGTGAAATGTGAAAATTTTGGAAAATAAACAAGTGGTTATAAAATATTCATTTTGTTAGTGGAATATTCTTTCTGTCGAGGAATATTTGTAGGACGGCGCAGCCAATTGTGGGCCCCATAACGGATAACGGTCGAATGAAGAAAATGACAAAATTAAATAATGGCGTAGTTGTTATTAAGCTAACACTTGTTGGAATACCCGGTGGTTAAAGTAAAGTAATGCGCGTTGTTGTCAAGACAAGATAGCATACCAGATTGCATGATATTGTTGAATTATTGATCCTTACGTAAGAAGGCACTACTCAATAATTGTCACAGTAGTTACTGTTCAATATTTTATTTTATTGATTCAATAATTGTTGCATTGATATTTTATATTATTGTTGTTTCAATTATCGTCACTACACAGTATCTCCTTTATCAGATCAGTAATTCAGATTATTTGGAATAATATTATTAGATAACATTATTGGCAATGTCTAGAAAGTTCTGTCAAGGAGTGGTTTGGTCACCTAATTGTGCGCTAGTAAGGAGAAATCCTTATTGGAAAGCCCCCTCTTTCCTGGGAACAGCCTGGTTGTCATAAATGTGATTCTGTAATATTATTTGTGAATAATTAATCATTGATTCATATGATAAGGAAATATTTATTTTATGTGGATATAAATGATGGATTTATTTATGTGGTCATAAATGAAGGAATTAATTTTGAGGTGTTTTATTAGTATTTTGTCAGATTATAGGTATTAAAAATCAAACCAGTGTTTTTTGAGATATATTGCGGGAGTTATAATTTTTAATCCGACCGTTGGATCGTTGTAATTTTGGATATGTTATACATATATAAGTTGAGTATATGTCAACAAAGTTTGAACCGTTAAAAATGAGCGTATGATTTGTTATGAATTTTAAGAGGTGGCTGATTCAGAAATCTGGTTATAAATCATTTTGGTGGAAAATTTTAGAATTGGTGGGCCCCGCTCTTAGTTGGTGAAGAAATGTGCTGAGATTTTTATTCAAATGTGGTGGGTGGGAATAGTAGCAGGTAAAGCCATATGGTTGTAGGTTAAGTCTGCTTCGGCGTGCTAACATTTTCCTATAAATAGAGGGCTAAGTTAGAATTGAAAATCACACCAGAAACAAGTTTTCTCTCTTTCTCTCTCTAGATTATTGAGTGTATTTTGTGAGTATTTAGCTACTTTATGAGTTTCTGTTAATCAATGCAAGTTTCCTTCAGCCTTATACCGATATTCCGATCAGAAGTACTGATATTTTGAGGTAAGGGATATTATCTTCTTCTTAAATGATATTTTCTTCAATATCATTATCTTAGAAATATTGCTATGAACTTTTATTAAATTTGGAACTTTTTGTGCTCTGAGTTACTATTCACGTATACGATTAACTATTCATGTATACTGACACTATTCACGAATACGGACTATTCAATTTAAAATGAAATTTTCTTCTTTTTTGTCCAAGTTATCTATTATGATTACTATCTTTGATCAGATCCATGTTTTGATCATTATTTTTGAATTCGCTTCAAAATTGGTTATTTCGAATATTATTTAACTTGGATAAACCGTAATACTAATCCTTAATATTTGAACCGTTATCTCACCGGATTCATTTTCTTTAAAATATTTTTCATCATCCTCACCCTAAATGATGATACAAATGAATATCTTTGGCTCAGAGTGCAAAGATGAATGATTACCTAATGAATATTGTTGGCCAAGAGTGCAAAGATGAACAGTGTTGAGATGAACACTGACCAACCGGTGATATAAATGAATATCTTTGGCCCAGAGGTGCAAAGATGGATATTTGATTCTAGATGTATATCGATTGATGTTACAGGGATAAAATATTGATGATGGACTTTTAAATCTTAGAAGATAGTAGAATTCTTTCTTTACTTGACTCTTCTAATGAATTGTTGTTTTCCGCTGCAGTTGTTGATCTAAAACTTGTTGTCTATTATATTTTATCGATTATTCCTATCAAGAATAATGATAATTTGTTGATATTATCTTAGTCATAATATTCTTTATCGGGCTAGTTGAGCTCACCCTTTTGTTCCATTTTTCTTCTCGTGAGGTGAGAACATAGCAGAACTAGTTGGGGTAACGGAGTGATGGTTCTAGAAAGTTGTTTTAGCAGTCCTCACTATTTTTAAAATAGTGTATCAATAATTGTAATGAGGATTCCTTTTGAGTTTTTATACTCTTTATTTGTATTTAAACTCACAGTTTAATGAAGTTATATTTGTTTTTGTACCATGTATTTGGCGACTAAGAATGGGTGATGTATACCTATTTTGGGGGCGTCACAGTTGGTATCAAAGCTTAGGGATATGATCCCTGGCCGAGATGTGAGACAAGAACTAGGAGGGAGAGACGGGAATTCTTCGCTAGTATGACCTCGACTAAGTTTATTTGGTATTTATTTGGTCTCACGAGTATAGGATAATATGTTGCATGACTTTTAACCATTGTTTTATGGCGAGATTTAAGAATGGCAAATGAGAACGTTAATAATTGAGTGAATCGCATCTGTGGAGACACCTTTGATCACTACCTGTGGAACGCAATGTAAAAGGCAATAATCCTCCAGAAACAACGTTATCAACAAATGATGAATGATGGGATGTTTAGAAACTTTTGCAGTTCATGAAAACCAGACGAGGGAGACTCGTGCACAAAATACGGGTGGAAATGCTAGCAATGTGTGGCTTGTCACAGCCAAGCAGTTCAAAGAGTTGGGACCACCAGAATTTAAGGGAAAGCCGGATCCGATCATGGCGGAAACGTGGGTCAAACAAATTACCAAGATATTCGATGTCTTGGGATGCACGGAGGAACAGAAGGTTCCATTCGCCACCTTTATGTTCCGCGGTGAGGCGGACTCACCGGTGGGAGTCTCAGGAGCGCACTCACCAAATTACCGCACTCAAAGATGTCTTGGGAAACATTTCAGAAACTATTCAATGACAAGTATTTTCCTGATAGTATTCGTCATATGAAGGAGGTGGAGTTTATTAGACTAGAACAAAACAACATGGCGGTGTCCCTATACGAGGCGAAGTTTATAGAGTTATCCAGGTTTGCACCTCATTTGGTCGAAAATGAGGAACAAATGACGAGGATGTTTTTGAGAGGTCTAAAGCCCGAGATTCGACAATATCTTATCTCTCATAAATTTTTTTTATATTCAGATGTTGTAAACAAGGCTCAATTATTAGAGCGAGATAATGAGTATGTTCAACTGAGGGAACACAACCAGGGTCATACTGGTGGTAGCGGTCATCGGAGCAATAACAACCAGAGGGAAGGAAAGCATTCGAACAAAAGCGGTAACCACTCTGGTGGTAATCGTGGCCGTGATAATAGAAGGAACGAGTCAGGAGGAGAATTCAAAAGAAGAAGGTACAACAATGATAGCGTAAAGACATCAGCACCAACTGTTTCTAGGGGAGGAGAACGACCACCGGTCGTATGTTACAAATGCGGGAAAGAGGGACACATCAGCCCAAACTGCCCACAACAATCCAAGGTGTGTTATAACTGTGGAAAGGAAGGTCATACAGCTAGAGATTGTCTAGTTGCGAAACCAAGTTCAACAGGGATTGTGACTCCAAAGGATGTCCCAGACAAGTTAAAGTCGATGGTTCTTGGAAGGGCGTTTGTCGTGACTACCCAAAACGCGAGGAACCCAAAAGAGGTGATCACGGGTAAGCTAATCATAAACTCTTATGAAGTTCATACCTTATTAGATACCGGTTCTACCTATTCTTTTATCTCTCCTGTTTCTGCTCAACGTTTAAACTTGACCCCGAAGAAATTAGACTTCGACTTATCTGCTTGAGACTCGCTAGAGAAACTTTCGTTATATCTACTATTTTTAAACCTTGCATGATTCAAGTCAGTACCATCACATTACCTGCCGACCTTATTTCGTTGAAAATTCTTGCATTTGATGTGATTTTGGGGATTGATTGGTTAACCACACATCATGCTAAAATTGATTGTTTTCGTAAGGTTGTTAGTTTTCATATTCCTAACCAACCTATTATGCGAATTCAAATATCCAAACCACTAAAATCATTCAATGTCATATGAAGCCATAAAGCTATTCGTTTATTGAAAAACGGATGTCAAGCTTTCTTAGCCCATGTCACGGACTTGAACAAAAACACGTCAGATTTGAATACTATTTCTATTGTTAGTGAATTTCCTGAAGAACATCCCGCCTACCCCTGAATGTGAAGTTGAATTCTTTATTGACCTTGAACTCCGGTACAAAGCCCATTTCTAAAACCCCATATCGAATGGCTCCTATTGAACTTCAAGAGTTAAAGGTCCAACCACGATGAGTTGTTGGACATCGGTTTTATTCGGCCCTAGTACATCTCCTTAGGGGTGCTCTGTGTTATTCGTAAAGAAGAAATACGGGAGTATGCGACTTTTTATTGACTACCGAGAGTTGAACCATGTCACTATCAAGAATAGGTATCCGCTACCTCGCATTAATGACATGTTTGACCAGTTGCAAGGAGCACAATTCTTTTCAAAGATCGATCTTCGTTCTGGATATCATCAGCTGAAGATTAAAACTGAGGATATTCCAAAGACTGCCTTCAGAACTCGGTACGGGCATTATGAATTCTTAGTCATGTCTTTTGGATTGACTAATGCTCCTGCTGCTTTCATGAATATGATGAACCGTGTGTTTAAAGAATACTTGGATCAGTTCGTTGTTGTCCTTATTGATGACATCCTCATCTATTCCAAAAGACGTGAAGATCATGAGCACCATTTGAAGCTGGTACTGCAAAGGCTTCGTGATAAGAAGTTGTATGCCAAGTTAAAAAAATGCGAGTTCTGGCTTAAGGAAGTAGCATTCCTTGGACACGTGGTGTCAAAAAATGGAGTATCTGTCGACCCAACGAAGATTGAAGCCATACAAAGTTGGGAGCAACCAAAGTCGGTGGATCAAGTACATAGCTTTTGGGCTTAGTTTGGTTATTATCGAGATTCGTGGAAGGATTTTCTCGAATCGCTACTCCGCTAACTCATAACTCAGAAAGATATAAAATTTGGTTGGAACGAGGATCATGAGAAGAGTTTTCAAGAACTCAAGAGAAGACTCATTTCGCACTGCTTCCGACAATACCATCCGGGTTCTGGATGGATTTGTTATCTACAAATGATGCTTTAGGCAAAGGGTTAGGATATGTTCTCATGCAACATGGGAAAGTCATAGCCTATGCCTCACTAAGAACTCAAAGAATATGAGTGGAATTATCCTACTCATGATTTGGAGTCAGCGCAGCAATGCTCGTTCAGCGTTGAAGATTTGGAGACACTACCAGTATGGGGAGAAAGTGGAGATCTATACGATCATAAAAGCCTCAAATATTTCTTCACCCAAAAGGAACTCAACATGCGGCAATGAATGACGCTACCGAAAGTTATTGAAAGATTACGATCACACCATCCAATATCATCTTGAAAAGCAAATGTGGTAGTCAAGCATTAAGTAAGAGATCATATCGCGAGTACGAGTGCAATGTTGTTAACACAAAGGTCCATTTTGTATGACTTGTAAAGGATGGAGATAGAGATGAAGGCTCCAAGTACCCACGTGATGATATCAAACATGCGAGTAGAACCGACTTTTAATCGATAAAGTTAAAGTCGCTCAAGCTACTTGACATGGAGTCGATGCGTATGAAGAAGAAAGTGCAAGAAGGTGCTATTCCGTAAGCAAGAATAGATGAAGAAGGAATACTTCGAGTCACTCCAGACTTTGTGTTCCTAATGATTCTGACTTGAAGCATAGAATCATGATGGAGGCACACAACACACCGTTTGTAATCCATCCTGGGAGTACCAAAATGTATCATGATCTTCGACATACATTTTGGTGGAGCAATATGACAAAAGAGATCGCGGAGTTTATCTCGAGGTGTTTAACTTGTCAACGTGTAAAGGTGGAGCATCAAATGCCAAAGGGTCCATTACAACCACTTGAGATTTCGAAATGGAAGTGGGAACACATTACTATGGATTTCGTTACGGGTCTTCCCAAGGTTTCTCAAGGCATAGATGCGATTTGGGTTATTGTTGATAGATTAACCAAGTCTGCCCATTTCTTGCCCATACGTGAGACTTATTCCCTTGAACATCTTGCTAGTATATACGTGAACGAGATTGTGAGATTGCACGGCATGCCAGTATCCATAGTTTCGGATTGTGACCCAAGATTCACTTCACAATTTTGGGTTAGCTTACAGAAAGCTATGGGCACGGATTTACGATTCAGTTCGGCATATAATCCTCAAACGGATGGACAATCATAGAGGACTATTCAAACTCTTGAAGATCTATTAAGACTCTGTGTCCTAGATCTCAAAGGGAGTTGGGATAAGTACCTACCATTGGTGGAATTCTCTTACAACAACAGTTATCAAGCGAACATAGGTGTGGCTCCATTCGAGGCGTTGTATGGAAGAAAATGTCATTCTCTCTCAAGATTATTAAGTGTATTTTGTGAGTATTTAGATACTTTGTGAGTTTCTGTTAATTAGTGCAAATTTCCTTCAGCCTTATACCGATATTCCGATCAGAAGTACTGATATTTTGAGGTAAGGGATATTATCTTCTTCTTAAATGATATTTTCTTCAATATCATTATGCCAAAATATTGGTATGAACTTTTTATCAAATTTGGAATTTTTTGTGTCGGAGTTACTATTCACGTATACGACACTATTCACGTATACGGCACTATTCAATAAAAAAATGAAATTTTCTTCTTTTTGTCCAAGTTGTCTATTATGGTTACTATCTTTGATTGTATCCATGTTTTGATCATTATTTTTGAATTCTGCTTCAAAATTGGTTATTTCGGAATATTATTGAACTTGGATAAACCGTAATACTTAATCCTTAATATTTGATCTGTTCTCACCGGATTCATTTTCTTTAAAATATTTTTCATCATCCTCAGTCCTAAATGATGATACAAATGAATATCTTTGGCCTGTAGTGCAAAGATGAATGATTACCTAATGAATATCTTTGGCCCGTAGTTCAAAGATGAACAGGTGTTGAGATGAACATGACCAACTGGTGATACAAATGAATATCTTTGGTCTATAGTGAAAATATGAATATTTGATTCTAGCTGTATATTGATTGATGTTACAGGGATAAAATATTGATGATGGACTTTTAAATCTTAGAAGATAGTAGAATTCTATCTCTACTTGACTCTTCTAATGAATTGTTGCTTTCTTCCACAGCTTGTTAATCTAAAACTTGTTGTCTATTATATTTTATCGATTATTCCTATCAAGACTAATGATAATTTGTCAGATATTATCTTAGTCATAATATTCTTTATTGGCTAGTTTAGCTCACCCTTTTGTTCCATTTTTTCTCGTGAGGTGAGAACATAGCGAGAACTAGTCGGGTACGGAGTGATGGTTCTAGAAAGTTGTTTTAGCAGTCCTCACTATTTTTAAAATAGTGTATCAATAATTGTAATGAGGACTCCTTTTGAGTTTTTATACTCTCTATTTGTATTTAAACTCAGAGTTTAATGAAGTTGTATTTGTTTCTGTACCATGTATTTGGCGACTAAGAATGGGTGATGTATACCTATTTTGGGGGCGTCACACATATCATCAAAGATCAACTTTCAAATTTCATACATAGCTCATATGCATTTCATATATATACATCAACATTCTCATGGCATAATATAGCTCAACTAATAGTTATAGAATTCATATATCAAATAGGAACTGAAAGACTTGCCTGATTCGTAGTTTATCAACTACGACTTAACTGCTTAAAGCTTATATACACTGCGTGTATGCCTACACAGTTATATAATCATGGATTCATATCCATTAGTTATACATTTCATACGTTCTTATAACAATAAATATTACATCATTTCTTAACTAGGTTTGTAAAACCATTATTTCACTTTCTCATCGTATTTTTAGAATTGTTATGTATGTATAAGTATTCCTTAACCATCCGTACTTGACATCCACTTCATATACATTTATCACTCACTTGACTCGCTATGTGTTCGACACATATTTAAAGTTTATAGATACGTGATCTACGTCGTTCATATTCAAACTACTTTGTTTCATAATGATATATTTCAATCAATAAAGCTTAACAACTTTCTTTAACAAGATTCTATGTTATAAGCTTTTAAACCATATATTGGTACTAATAAGCCTCTACTAGTATGCTTCACATAGACATAGCATAGTTCATTATTTGAAAACATATTTTAAACCACACTTGAAACGTCCAATTCATGCTTAGCTAAAAGATGAACATAATCGTTATGTCTAGGGGCATAAGGCGTTCAAGTTCAATTTTAAAAGTTATTCTAGGCCAAGGTAAAGCAACTAGGTTCAACTTTTAATCTCATTTCATAGCTAACTAATCCATGAATATATGTTATCATGTTTAGAACTTTAAGTACACAAATTACTTTAAGTTCGTTCTTAAAGTTTCAAGTTTTCTTTAGAAATTATTTTCAACTAAGCTATTGTAAGTTGATAATAAGAAAAGCAGCTTTAAATCAGTTCTCATTCTTAAGTATACTCAAAACTCAACAAGATGTATGTGTTAAATTATCATAACATCAAAGACTCAAGGTTAGTCAATATTCATTATCCAAAACTCTAAGTTTCTTTTCAAAACACATACTAAGCCATGCTAAAGCATTCTATAATGAGTAATGAAATCTTATATGTCATTTCTATTATCATGCTTATTTATGTTTTATCACTTAGAATAACATATTCCATCGTCAGGAGCACTATACTTGCGTATGTGCTCGCTCGACGCCCTCCGATGGCCTTCGATTACGTAACAGTCACAAAGATGACTATTTTGACTCTTCCTAATGATCTCAAATTGAAACACTTAAAGCACAAAAGTTGTAGGTCTATTCGTTGTCTTTCCGGATCATCTTGAATCACCTCAATCGGAGTTCGTATAAAAATGTTATTGTAAGACCCCAAATTATTAATAAATGAAATTTAATTCCTCTATTTATTATTTTGAAATAGTAAGGGTTGATTTGATTAATGTGGTTAGTTATGGGTAAAATGTGAAAATTTTACAAAATAAGCAAGTGGTTATAAAATACTCATTATTGTCGGAGAATATTTGTTTGGTCGTGGAATATTCTTGTTGTCGGAGAATATTCGTACAACGGCGCAGCCTTGTGTGGGCCCATAACGGAAAGCGATTGGATGAATAAAACGACAAGTATAAGTTGTTTATAACTAATGGCGCAGTTGTTACCGTTAATACTGTTGGAATACCCAGTGGTTAAAACACAAGAATAACGCTGTTATTGCATAAGAAGACACACTATTGCACCAATTATTGATTCTTACGTAAGAAGGCACTACTCAATAATTGTTACAGTAATTACTGTTCAGTATTTTATTTTATTGATTCAATAATTGTTGCGTTGATATTTTATATTACTGTTGTTTCTATAATTGTCACTACACAATATTTTTCATTATCGGAGCTATAATTCATATTATCTGAATAATATTATTAGATAACATTATTGGAAATGTCTAGAAAGTTCTGTCTAAGGAGAGGTTTGGTCACCTAATTGCGCGCCAGTAAGGAGAAATTCTTATTGGAAAGCCCCCTATTTCTTGGGAACGGCCTGGTTGCCAGTACTATGATTCTATAATATTATTTATGAATAATTAATTATTGATTTATATGATGAGGAAAATATTGATTTTATGTGGATATAGATGGAGAAAATTTTTAAAGTGACAATTGTTAAAAATTGATATGTTATCTTTTCTGATAAAATAATATTTTATTATATTATTATAATATAATAATGATGATATTTTTACAATGAATGTGAGATATATGAGTATATGAGGAGGAAGAGTATTTTTGTTGCAAAAGTTGTTTAAAACATGTTAAACATGTCTGTGGGTCCATTTCTTGACTGAAATTTGATTATAAACATGTAAAAAAATCGCCTGCCATGGATTTCTTGGCCAATTTCTATTTTGAATTTGGAAAAACTTTCTTCTACAAAGTTTTAGAGAAATGAATTTCCTATAAAAAAAGTCACGTGATTCGAATTTTGTGATAAAAGGGCTATTTATTATGAATTATTGAAGTTCTGAAATTCTGAAATAATTGATTTTTGGAAGTTTTAATTATTATTTTTAAGAAAAACGTTTTTTTTACATTGTGGGCCTCATTAAACATGTGCAAGATGGCTGAGTTCAGATGGTCTTGAGGTGGGCGTGAATTTTGTTTATAAATATATTATTATATTAAATTTTCTGCTTTGGTGTTCTAAGCAATTTCCTATAAATAGGGTACTTAGGTTAGAATTGAAAATCACACCAGAAACTAAAGTTTTCTCTCTTTCTCTCTATATATCGAGTTTATTCTTGTGAGTATTTTAGTACTTTGAGTATTGCTATACTGTAAGTTTTTTTTCAAAGACTATATCCAAATATTCCAAATCGTAAGTACTATCTTTTTTGAGGTAAGGGATGTTATTTTCTTCGTAAGTGATATTATTTCTTCAATATCATTATGCCGAAATATTGGTTGGAACTTTTTATCAAATGTGGAACTTTTTCATGTCGGAGCTACTATTCATGAGTTACTATTCATGAGTTACTATTCACGAGTTACTATTCACGAGTACTATTCACGAAGCATGATGATTTTTTTGTGAAATTTCTATCTCTTAGTGTCGGAGTTACTATTCACGATACTAAGACTATTCACGAATCATTTACACTATTCACGTAAAAATTAAATTTTCTTTTCTCGTGTCCAAGATCGTCTGTTATGATTCCTATCTTTGATTGGATCTATGTTTTGGTCTTCATTCTTGAATTTTACTCCACTCTGGTTATTTATGAAGTATTTTTGAACTTGGATTGTTTAAAGTGCTAATCCTTAATATTTATTCTTTTGTTTCACCGGATTCGCTTTTTTTTTAAAATATTTTTCATCATCCTCACCCTAAATGATGATATAACCGAATATCTTTGGCCCAGAAAAAGATGAATGATTTCTTGATGAATATCTTTGGCCCAGTAGTGCAAAGATGAACATGTGTTGAGATTTAACACGACCGATCGATGAATATCTTTGGCCAGTAGTGTAAAAGATGACTATTTGATTCAAGATGTATATTGATTGATGTTACAGGGATAAAATATCGATGATGGACTTTTAAATTCATAGATGATAGTAGATTTCATTCTCTACTTAACTCTTCTAATGAATTGTTATTTCCGCTGCAGTTGTTGATCTTAAACTTGTTGTCTATTGTATTCTATCAGATTTTTCCCTGTTGATGACTAAGGATAATTTGTTGTACATTATCTTAGTCATAATATTCTTTACTGGGCTAGTTGAGCTACTGTAAATGCACGGTTTCATGCTCTGCTACAAAATAACAAGCCAAACTACTTTCTAACCTTCATAATTTGAGTTATACATGTCCAAATTAGTCCATTTTTTATTCTATGGATTCGTAAGTCATAGAAATACAACATACTATAATACCCATCAACTAACATAACATTAACTAACCCAAATATAAATCTATAACTCATATTCATGCAAATGTTCATGTTTTGGACAATTTAGCGAAATCGTTCACTACGAATTCGATTCTAAACCAAATTGGTTCGTTTAACTTCCATTGATTTCGTATTTGATTATATTAAGAACATCTAACAACAATTCATGGATTATTACAATCCTTAGCCATCAATTTTGTGACTCAAAAGCAACTATTTCATGACATTCTTGAGAAATTGAAACTTAGGAAATCAAAAGCATAAACATTAGATTTATTACCTCTTGATGGCTTTAATTTGCTATCTATAGCTTTTCAATCCTCCAATTGCTCTCTATTCTACTATCCTTGCATAACCAAAATCTCAGACATCTCAACAAAAGATAAATAAGATGATGGAGTCTCTATTTATTGGAAATTCATTGACCATGCCAAGCCATTTGTGACGCCCCCAAAATTAGGTATACATCACTCATCTTGAGTCGCCAGATACATGGTACAGAATTCAAATACAACTTAATAATACAACTATCATGTACAATACGAAAAAATATAAACTGTGAGTTTGAATACAAATATTGTCTACTAGAGAGTATACAAACTCAAAAGGAGTCCTCATTACAATTATTATCACACTATTTCACAGAATAGTGAGGACTACTAATGCACCATCTAGACCATCACTGCTCCCCGACTACCCCAAATTTCGCGCTCATTTCCTGAAGAGAACAGTGAAAGAAAGGGTGAGCTCAACTAGCCCAGTAAGAAATATTATGACTAATATAATGCAGATCAAATAATTTATCGTTAGCCTTCAACAGTGTTAAACTTATAAAATATAATAACTATCAAGTTTAACTACAGCGGAATAAGCAATCCATTAAAAGAGTCAAGTAGGGAATAAAATCTACTATCTTCTATGATTTAAAAGGTTTTTCATGACTTTTATCACGAGACTCACTTTAATAAATAATCCACATCACAAATCATCCCCAGACTACAAAGCCAAGGATATTCTTTAGTATTACGACCACGAATTATCCATGCACTATGGCTAAAGATAATCATCTTTTCATCAACGGTCCTGATTATGCCATAAAACAATTCATCTTTGCACTACGGCCAAAGAGAATCCATAGCCATAATCATACCAAAAACTGTCCATCAATGCACTACGGGCCAATGAGGACTTTTTCCACTTCATTTGTAACATTACGGTTATGATTATACCGAATAATCCCTTGTCATAATCATACCAAGTCCGTCTATGAACTACAGGCCACATATGACTTTCAAAAAAATAAACATTAGGATGATGACAATGATATAAGAATTCAATAAAACAAGTTCAAGAATTAATTTATCTAGGAACTGATAACGTCCAAATTGTCAACATGATACTGCTTTGAAGAGTAAAATTCAATAATGCTCAGAAATATATTTCCATGAAAAGATACTGGATGAAGCGCAAATATCAAGGATATTCCACTAATTTCATGGAGTGTAAAAGTCAAAACTTTAACCAACTGAGTATAATAAAGAATAGGATAACAAAAGAAATCACCATGTATGCGGTACTTCGCATAGACAGGTTATTCTAATAGAATAATAATTATTGGAACCAGTCATGCGTGAAAGCATGCATGTGATGTTCCAACAGTAATAATAATAAAGACGAAAATTCAGCCTTTACAGAAAACGCATGCATGTGATATATTCCAAATGTAATAATAAAGACTAATAATAGAATAATGTCACCGAGTATAGGGTAGCCCGCGTATACAGGTTATTCCAACAGAATAATAAAGAATGGAATAACAGAAGTTCTCTTCATGAATACAAAAGAAATAATACTCCCTACGAGTACAACACATAATATTCCCTACTAGTACAACAAATAATATTTCCTACCTTAAGAAAGAAGAGTACTGGATATAAAAGTAGAGAAGTAGCATAACACTTTTCTTCTTTCTCTCTATAGTTTCTCTCTCTAGAGTTTTAGTGATTTCGTAAGAAAATAATGAAGGAATGAGCTTCTATTTATAGGAAAATGGAGTGCATAGTAACTAACTCATGAACGGTCCACATTGATTTACTTTAATCTAACAGTCCATATTTAAAGAAAAATCTTTTAAATAAAATATAATATATTCTATTTATAATCTAATAAAACGAATAACTTTATAAAAGATTTTACTATGCAAACACTATGCATAATAAAATATAATATATTCTAATTATTGTCTAATAAAACAAATAACTTTATAAAAGTATTTTGTTTTATATAAAAAAGATTTTACTACGCAACACTACGCATTATAAAATATAATATATTCTATTTATAGAATAAATTTATAAAAGTATTTTGTTTCATATAAAAAGATTTTATGTATTATTATATTAATAATATCAACAAAACTGAGTGACTTATCACGTAAGCATCAATAATTAATATCGTGTGCTACTATGCAACCACGCGTATTACTGTACTTTTAACACCGGGTGTTTCAACAATTAACGGTAAAACTTCCGTCGTTATTTTCATAAAATATTTTTGTCGTTTTCTCAATTCGACAATAATCCCGTTGTGGGGTCCACCAATGATTGTGCCGTTGTACGAATATTCCCCGATAAAAAGAATATTCCCCGACCAATCGAATATTATATAACAACTTGTGTACTTTGCAAAATTTATAAATATTAACCACAACTATAACATTATATCAAATCCACACAACATAATATTCAAAAAAATTATTTCGAGAAAATTAAATATTTATTCATAAAATCTGGGGTCTCACAATCTCCCCTCCTTATGGAATTTCGTACTCGAAATTTACATACGTACCTGGTATGCCGAAGAGGTGAAGATACCTCGACTTCATTTCAGATTCTAATTCTTGAGGTATAACCTTTGAGTGTTGAATATGATTCTTCTTATCCAAGATTTTAACACGTATCTCCTCAAACGTTAAATCATCCGCTATCTCGTCCGGTTCTAAATTAATAATGTGGTTCGGGCCGTCCACATATTTATGTAACATCGATACGTTAAAAACGTTATGAACACGCGACATACTTGGTGGTAAAACGAGTCTATAAGCCACAGTTCCTACTCGATCGAGGATTTTAAATGGGCTAATTAAATCGAGGGTTGAGATTTCCTCTCTGCGTCGACTCTTGCTTCTAGAATAATGCCCTTTTGAACATTTTTCTTCACATTCATCTACTCTGAGTATGTAGCTTGAGTAGCTTTAACTTTATTGATTAAAGTCGATTCTAATCATATATTCGTTATCTTCACGTGGGTTTGTATATTCGCACTTGTAACCGCGTACAATCTTTTACTCAATGCATCAGCTACCACGTTCGCACTTCCACGATGATATTGCATGGTACGATCGTAATCTTCAACAGCTCGAGCCAACATCTTTGGCACGTTATACGTTCGTTTTAGTTGAAGAAATATTTGAGGGTTTTAGAAATGGGTTTTGTACTGGGGTCAATACAAAATTCGATTTCATGCTCTAGGGGTAGGCTAAGAAGACTTCAAGAATACGTCAGGAAATTTATTAAAAATAGAAATATCATTCAAATTGTGACCCTCATCCAAGACTTGGATAGTACGTCACATTGATACCTATCAACTTGCCATCGTCATTCACGACGTCGCTGTAAAGTCCGGCTTTCTGCATTTCAACACAAGAAAGTCAACAACGAAAGGACCAGGGCTCTTTACTTATGGCTTGATATGACAATGATTGACTTTAGTGGTTTGGTTTCGTGAATTCGCATAACAGGTTGGTTAGGAATATGAAAGCTAACAACCTTACGAAAAGTATGATGAGTAGTTAACCAATCGATTCCTAAAATTGCATCAAAGGCAAGTATTTTCAAAGAGATAAGATTGGCATGTAACGTGAAAGTGTCAATTTGAATTAAACAAGATGTATAAATATTGGAGGTAACGAAGGTTTCTATTATCGAAGTTTCAACCAATAAGTCAAAGTCTAAATTCTCTGGGGTCAAATTTAAACGTTGAGTGCAAGCAAAAGAGATAAAAGAATGGGTAGAACCGGTATCTAATAAGGTATAGACTTCGCAAGAATTTATATTTAACTAACCCGTGCTAACTTCGTTCCGGTTACTCGCTTTTTGAGAAGTTACGAAAAATGCTCTTCCCGAAACCACCGACTTTTGCTTTGTCTCAGATCCGCTTTTGGTGCCACCGCCCAAATTGGACTTGACTTCTTCACTATACGACAAAATCGATCTAAATGACCTTCTCTTCTTGAAATTTCCACTTCTATTATCTCGCCATGATTACCAATCAAGTGGTTACCATTCTCGCATGATAATTTCCCCACGATGGTTATCATTGTTCAATGGCCGCTGCCACCCCAGATGATTATTATCGTCGTTGTTGGTCATTACCTTTTGTCGAGCTAACTCAACTGGCTCATGTGCTTCATTGCTTGTCTCAACATTTTCAGCTGCCATTTTCAAATACTGTCATAAAACTAGGGTTAATTAACATATCACATATTATCCCTATACTCTGACCAACCAATAAATATCAAATAAACTTAGGTAGGTCATACTAGCGAATGAATTCTGCCTCTCCTCCTAGTTCTAGTCTCACATCTCACCAGGATCATATCCCTAAGCTTTGATACCAACTGTGACGCCCCCAAAATTAGGTATACATCACCCATCTTGAGTCGCCAGATACATGGTACAGAATTCAAATACAACTTAATAATACAACTGTCGTGTACAATACAACAAAACATAAATTGTGAGTTTGAATACAAATATTGTCTACTAGAGAGTATACAAACTCAAAAGGAGTCCTCATTACAATTATTATCACACTATTTCACGTAATAGTGAGGACTACTAATGCACCATCTAGACCATCACTTTGTTCCCCACCAGGCCCCAATACCACGCTCTCATTTCCCAAGATGTAATAAAGGAAAAAGAAAGGGTGAGCTCAACTAGCCCAAGAAGAAATATTATGACTAAGATAATGCATAATAATTTATCGTTAGCCTTCAACAAAGTTTAAACTTATAAAATATAATAACTATCAAGTTTAATCATAATGAACAAGCAATCCATTAGAAGAGTCAAGTAGAAATAAAATCTACTATCTTCTATGATTTAAACGGTTTTTCATGACTTTCTATCACCGAGACTCAAATAATAAATAATCCACATCATCAAATCATCCCTACACTACAGGCCAAGGATATTCTTTAAGATCACGACCACGAATTATCCATGCACTACGCTAAAGATAATCATGTTTTCATCAACGGTCCTGATAATGCCATAAAATAATTCATCTTTGCACTACGGCCAAAGAGAATCCATAGTCATAATCATACCAAAAACTGTCCATCAATGCACTACGAGCCAACGAGGACTTTTTTCCACATCATTTGTAACATTACTAAGCATGATTATACCCAATAATCCCTCGGTCATAATCATACCAAGTCCATCTACGCACTACAAAATACGTATGACTTTCAAAAAATAAAACATGAGGATGATGACAATGATATAAGAATTCAATAAAACAAGTTCAAGAATTAATTTATTTAGGAACCGATAACGCCCAAATTGTCAACACGATACATCGCTTTGTAGAGTAAAATTCAAGAATGCTCGTAAATATATTTCCATGAAAAGATACTAGATGAAGCGCAAATATCAAGGATATTCCACTAATTTCATGGAGTATAGAAGTCAAAACTTTAACCAACCGAGTATAATAAAGAATGGAATAACAAAAAAATCACCATGCATGCGGTGATTTCGCATACACAAAGTTATTCCAATAGAATAATAATTAATTAAAACCAGTCATATGTAAAGCATAGTATGTGATGTTCCAATGTAATAATAATAAAGACTTTAACCAGTCCCACAGAAACGATAGTACATGATATATTTCAATGTAATAATAATAAAGATTTTAACTGTGTCCGCGTGAAACGCATGCATGTGATATTCCAATGTAATAATAAAGACTTTTAATAATAAAAGAATGTCACCAAGTATAGGGTAGCTCACAGATACAAAAGTTATTCCAATGTAATAATAAAGAATGGAATAACAGAAGTTCTCTTCATGAATACAAAAGAAATAATACTCCCTACGAGTACAACACATAATATTCCCTACTAGTTCAACAAATAATATTCCTTACCTTAAGAAAGAAGAGTACTGGATATAAAAGTAGTGAAATAGCAGAACACTTTTCTTCTTTCTCTCTATAGTTTCTCTCTCAAGAGTTTCAGTGAATTCGTAACAAAATAATGAAGGAATGAGCTTCTATTTATAGAAAAATGGACTGCATAGTAACTAACTCATGAACGGTCCAGATTGATTTACTTTAATCTGATGGCATTTTTAAAGAAAAATCTTTTAAATAAAATATAATATATTCTATTTATAATCTAATAAAATGAATAACTTTATAAAAGATTTTACTATGCAAACACTATGCAGGCACTATGCAAACACTATGTATACTAAAATATAATATATTCTAATTATTGTCTAATAAAACAAATAACTTTATAAAAGTATTTTGTTTTATATAAAAAGATTTTACTATGCAAAACACTATGCAAACACTATGCAACACTATGCATAATAAAATATAATATATACTATTTATAGAATAAATTTATAAAAGTATTATGTTTCATATAAAAAGATTTTCTATATTATTAGATTAATAATACCAACAAAACTAAGTGACTTATCACGTAAGCATCAATAATTAATACCGTGCTACTACGCAACCAATGCCAGACATCGCATTTTTTAACACCGGTGTTTCAACAGCTAATCTTAAAAACTTTCGCCGTTATTTTCATAAAATATTTTTGTCATTTTCTCAATCCGATAATAATCCCGCCAGGGGGTCCACTAATGATTGTGCCGCAGTACTAATATTCCCTTGACAAAAATAATATTCCCCGACCAATAGAATATTATATAATAACTTGCGTACTTTGCAAAATTTATAAATATTACCCACAACTATAACATTATATCAAATCCACACCATAATATTCAAAAAAATTATTTCGAGAAAATTAAATATTTATTCATAAAATCTGGGGTCTCACACCATTGTTCAAGAAATCAAACCAAGGGATGGAAGAATTGCATGAAGGTTAACAAGGAGTTGTTGGAGGTTAGTTGGATTACATCATTATGCCCACTCCTTCCATGATCATGATCTAGCAAGCTTGGAAGAAAATAAAGAACATATGCCTTAGCCTTTTTTTGTCTACACACGTGAATGAAATGTGAGGGAGCAAATGGGACTATCAATTTGGGACAATAAAATATCTCAGCATTCTTGTATACTCCTACACCTTCTCACTCTTATGTTATATTTTTAATACACATATCAACCATATTTTATAACTTAATGTCACACTATGACTTAACATTTTAAGGTAGTAGGTGTGATGGAATATACATATAATCCATGTACATTTTATGTTAATGTCTACCCACATGTATATTGTTACATACACATTTCATAATGTATTTATAGCATACATGCACATGAAAATTAATAAATCACTTATCTTATCAATTAATTAATAGTATTAATTAATCCATTCCTCGTAAATCAATTATTAATCTCAATAACAATTGATTAGCGCTTATATGGTTAATTATAAATATAAATCTTATAATATTTATAACTAAAGATACTTATTATCATGCTATCACTCGCAATAATAATAATTCAACATACTATCAAATAATTACTAGATACTAGTATATTGTCCATAACAATAATTAATATTATAAGACAATATATCTCATCACTGTGCCACACAAGGCATATTTCACAAGCTCGATCTTAAGCTTCTCTCATTCTCCACACTTATTATTCTTTCAATATAATATTTGTGTGACTCAAGCATTTAAATGCTAAACTACCTTAATTGATTATAAGTATAACCTTTACGCTTATAATAATTAATATATACTTCATTAGTTATTTAAATGATAACATCCACGATAAAATAATAACTTAAGTTATTTAATATATTAAAATAACTTAGTTTTCTTTCATTAATTAACTCCCTTGAAAATACATTAGAAATTATGTATTTTCTCATAACATAAATATTATGTTTTCTCCTAATAAAGACATTTATAATTAGAAATTAATTTGCTTATATTCTCAAGATATTATTCTTAATATAATATCAATTAACTATATGTATTTACACATGTACATATATTATATATAGAAAATAGATAATAAGTTTATTTTCTATTATAATAAATTGTTTCCATTTATTTACATATAGCAAATACGCTTTTAATATATTTACTATATTATTAATCATACCTCATACAAAAAATATATAAGGTAATGTTATTATTCAAAATAACATTTCCTCATTTTATTAAAATAACTCAATATTAGAAATTATTTTAATATCCTCTATTAGAAATATATAATTATTATTTCTCTCTCCTCTATAAATTGTTCCCAAAATAATTTCTTCAAATATTAAATATCTATTTAAAGATAAAATGATTTATGTCTCCCTTTAATAACGATATATATTTAATGTTATTCGTACACTAGACTTTCTCACATATTACCATTCCGAGTAACATATATAAAGTATCACATATTTAACACACATATTAATTCATTCCTTTACTTAAGTAAATTAAACCTTGTACTATATTACCATAGTTATTTAAGGTTTAATATACACATTATATTATTCCATAACATAACTCTCAACTATCAATTAACCAATATTTATTTTTATTAGTTAATTCTCTCAACTAACTAATGCTTCACTATGCAAACTCATTCGTAGATAACTTACGTACTATCAATAACTTATATTATAATCATACCAGTTATTAGTACGCATACACAAGGAAATGACAATTATACATTAATGGCATCCACTTACTATGATAAAATAATCATATAAACTATTTAATATCGATAAGAAGTTTTATCCACTTCTTTTATCTCAACTGAATTATATCTGCGATCAATAACAATATATAATAATAATATATTTATAAATCACAAAATCACATATTACATAGTTCGTATTCCCCTATGTAACATATTCCTACATACCTCGTATCACATAAATGTTTTTATTTGAACCCATTTCACACTTAAGAATTTTATTTACTAAATTCTTATTTTAATATTTTCTGAAAATTCGGGTTCTTACAGATGAAGTATGGGTTTAGATCTGATCTTAATAGCTTGTGTTTGTATGTTCTACATGATGATGGAATGTATGATTCATGCTTAGGATAGACATATATCGAAGCACCATTCATAGTCAATTGAGGACTTGGGCTTAAACCCTATTTATTTGTAAATTGTATAGACATATAATGGTTTAGGTAATGTGGGTGTTCATGTGTATTCTATCAATTATAGATTATATGTGATATGGATTTGGCACATCGAAAGATGGCCATGTCTTACTTTCGTGTTCTCGGCTAGTAATCTGTGATAATTGATTTGTCTTAACATGAGGTGTGTTGATTTACATGAATCAGTAGGTGTAATTGTAATATAGTGTCTTCATTATCTAGTCTTATTCTAGGGGTAGTTCGTATTATTTAATATAGTTTAAATATAAAATATCAAATCAATCGTTTAAATAAGATTGAGTTGGTTACGGGTTAGTGCTTTGTAAGCTTTATTAGTAATTCCTCGTGGGAACGATATTTTACTTACTCTTTATTACTTGTTGATCGTGTATACTTGCAAGCATATATTGATCGGGATTATGACCAACACTTTGGGCTTGATTTAACTTACATTGGGCCTTGATATAATTCATCATCGGGCCTCACTCATCATCCAATTGGTCTTGAAAAATTCTAAGTCCAATTGCTAAAGTCCATTAAGAATTAATTGTATAATCCTAGTATTCTCTTTGTATATACGTCGTACGATATTCGTATTATACGTCGTAATAATCTCCATACTATACTCGTATAATAACTAGTATTATACTAGTATTCCTCACGAATAATAACAATACTTACTATACATAATCATTTAGTTCTCGAATTTCACTTTCCCTAACACTTAGGTTTTAAGTCCACATGCAAAAACTTTGTTTGCCATAACTGAAATATTATTGAATATTTCATCTCATCTTAGCATTCTCTCATTACACATTTCTCAGAAATTCAAAATTAATTCCCGAGTAGAAACGGATGAATAGTATTTTTACGGAAATTTCTCAAAAAACTTTTATTTTCGTCTTGGAAATTCAAAACAATTAATCCTAGCATATAGCCAGAATCCTAACCACATCCGCACATTCTAGGTCATAGAACGACCTTACAATAGCTTACTCACTTTAATAAATAATTAAATTCATTTAATTCAAATAATCAAATAAAAATTTAATTCACATAAAATCCAATTTTTCTCGGGCGTTACATTACCGTTGGTACACACAGGCGTATGTGAACCTATGACAATGAATGCACGAGGAGGGTATTCTTATTTTATTACTTTCACTTATGATCATTCAAGATTTGGATATGTTTATTTAATGAAATAAAAATTTGAATCGTTTGAAAAGTTCAAAGAATTCAGAAGTGAAGTAGAGAAACAAACTGGCAAGAGTATTAAGATTATTCAATCGGATTGAGGAAGGGAATACTTAAGTAGTGATTTTCTCAATTGTTTCAAGGAAAATGGTATAATCTCACAATGGACTCCACCAGGGACGCTGTAGACACTCGAAATTTTACATTCCTATTACTAACCATGTAAGAGGGCAGAATCATCTTTCATCTTCCAAAGACAACCATAGAAGTCAAATCATCAAAATCCAGCCCCGGAGACAACCCCGGGATACCAAATTAAAACCCCGCGAGATCAAATCAAACCTCAAAAATAATCCCGGGATATCAAATCCAGCCCGGAGACAACCCTAGGATATCAAATCCAAGCCTTGGAGATAACCTCAGAAGATCAAATCCCAACCCTGAAGACAACCCCGTGATACCAAATCCAAACCCCAGAGACAACTCCGACAGATCAAATCTAAACCCCAGAGACAACCCCGTGAGATCAAGTCTAGCCCCAGAGACAACCCTGGGAGATCAAATCTAAACCCAGAGATAACCCCGGGATACCAAATTAAAACCCTGGAGATAACCCAGGAAGATCAAATCAAACCCCGAAGATAACCCTGGGATATCAAATCTAGCCCCGAAGATAACCCCGGGAGATTAAATCCAACCCCGGTGATAACCCCGAGAGATCAATCCAAACCCTGGAGACAACCCCTGGAGATTAACCCAAAACACCGGAGACAACCCCGGGAGATCAAATCAACCTCAGAGACAACCCTGAAGACTGTCAAAAGTCAACAGCAGTCCAATCTTGGAGATAATCTTGAGAAAAAACGGCTACAACTGCATCAAATACGGAACCAACTCGGAGGGGTAAAATATTAATTTTTCCAACTCAACACCAATTCAGCCCAAATCACTACAAAAGAGGTCATACATAACCATAACATTAATCTAGAGTGAAAATAACACAAGACAACTCAACGGATGGACTACGAACACTGAAGATCTGGTCATGGACCCATCTTCCTGAATTCAAAAAATGTCAAATAACATGTCATTGTGTAGTTCTTGTCAAGGGTTTTCTAGAAAGGTATAGCACACCTCCATTGGATTCCCGGATTGAAATTTATGAAGGTTCGAGTGGACAGTGTATTGGCCCAAGTGAACGTACTTCGAGACAACGGGATCCGCAGGGCCTGGGCCTACTCGGGCAACCGCGGGTAGACCCGCGGCTACTTTGGTCTATAAATAAGACACCCTATCAGCCATAAAAGGAAAAAAGGGAGAAAAAAGAAAGAAAACTATGTCCATTTCAACTCTTAACCTATCATATAGAGTTCCAAACTTTAATATTCTTCTTTTTAAACACTTGTACACATATACTGCGACATATCAAATTTTAACCGGTGCAATCTGAGTTTTTAAGCTTCAAAAGTAGTCTGAAGCCTTCTTTCCAACACACTATAAGATTTTTTCAGATTTGAAGCTTTCTCTCGCTTTAATATATATACATAAATATATATAAATATTTTAAAAAACATATTATCTTTACAAATATGAACTTTAGGCATTTTATATTTTATTTCCATTTGACTACCATTAGCAGAATTCAATCTTTCACTAGTTTTCTTATAGTACTTGGTAGGGATCAAACCTTCTTGAATACAATTCAGATATGTAGTAGTATCAACTAAGGCAGGAAGTTGTATTGTGAAAGTTTTATCAATTACCAAAGTAATAGAAATATACGATTTTTGAATGGTGATATCTTTAATTCTTTTAAGCGAAAGACCTTGAATGACAAGGTCTGACTCTTCTTTAGTATTTGACGATTCTGGTTCATCATGATTTTCATCACTAGTAGAATCATATACTTGAAGATCTGGTTTTTAAACTTCAATTTCTTTTCTTAAATTAGAAATATCATTTTTAAGGGTAGATATTTCTCTTTTTAGTTTATTAACTTCTTGATTTAATTCAGGGAGGGTAACTTCCTTACTAGGTGATTTAAATCTCTCAAGAGTTATATTAAGTCTAAATATAGGTTTATCTTTAGCTTTAATCATTTGGTTTTTTGCAATATTATCTTTAGTTAGCAAATCTTTTAACTGTCTTGTGTACTTAGCTTTTAACTCAGGATTTGTAATTTTACTAATTAGATCAATTAACAAAGAACTTTTTTCTTCTTCTTTGTTAATTACATTTAACCTTTTATTGCAACAATTTTTATTGCAATTATCTACACAGATAGTAACTTCTTCATTTCATTATCTATTTCATTGTTACTAATACTGCTGTTAGAAGAATCATAAATATCAGAACCCTCATCATTACTGATGTCATTCTCAATTCTCATTAATTCTAACAGTTGTTCAGTATCTTCATTTGAGATATTTAACTAGGATAATTTTTGTTTTATTTTACACTCATTTTTGTAGTGTCCTTTTTGCCCACAATTGTGGCAAACAATTTTACTTTTATCAAAAATAAATAAATTTTTTAGTAGATTTTTTATCAGATGTTTTAGGTTTATTATAGTAACTATTTTTATTTTTATGATGACTATGTTTTCTCTTTTGACGTTTGTGACTTTTGTTAATATGTTTATGTATGTGCTTTCTCCTAGAAGGAGCGACAGGGGGTATACCATACTGTTCACAAAATATCCCTAATTCATATTTAGCTTTGTTTTTGTCTTTCCTAGCTTGGTTAGCTAATTTGAAATCAATACACATTTTTAATCAAATTTTTTATATATAAGTGATTATATCTCCATATGTTAGATTATCATAATCAATATAACCTAAATCTTTATTTAATTCTTCACAAACTTTATGAGGGAATAAGTTAGGTAAACCATTAACAAATTTTTCTTTTCAGAATGATTTATTGCTATCATTTCGCATCATAACTCTAGAAGTAAACACATCTTTGTACCATCTAAAATCACTTAGAGTGGGACAAGTGAGATTACTTAACTGACCGTGAATCCTTTCTGTAATATTACTAGGAGTTCCGACAAAATGTTTGATTATAGTAAATATAAGTGTGTTAACTCTATCTGGCGAACCAACACCAACATCTTCATTAAAGATGGGGTATATATATATATATATATATATATATATATATATATATATATATGTGTGTGTGTGTGTGTGTGTGTGTGTGTGTGTGGCCTGGATTGCTAATATGTGGCCTTTTACTGCTTTTATATATATATATATATATATATATATATATATTGTTTACTGTGTTTAAATATATTTTTTAACTGTTCAATCAATGTAAATCCATAATATTTAAATATGTGGACTAGATTAATCTAAATCTAGCCATATCTAACTTTTAACCGGTTCAAAAGTTGTAAAACTGGAACCATTGAGCTAGAATGACTAAGATTTATTTAAATCTAGTTTTCTTTTTAGTTTTTTTGTAAATATTAAGAAATCACGTGACCCTAAATCAGATTCAGAGGGAACTGGAAGCTCAAGCTATCTTGTGTGTGATTTAACTCATTGAATCCTTGGTTTTGTGTCGTTTAGATTAAAAATCTATTTTATTTCAGTATACTCGTTATGTAGGCTATTTATTTGATATTATGTAAGCCTAGGAGCCACGGGATCTAAAATCCAGCTGACGAATATAGATCAGGTTCCCATGATGGACCTTTTCAATTGTATTGTTATCTTCCAAGTCATATTTGTGGTATTTGGACATCCTTCGATGGCTTTCATGCCCATAAGGAGCCTGACACTTATATGTATATTATTTTTTCGAAAATGCTTCATATCTCAAGAATAAAATCAAAACAAGCCGAATATGAAATAAAATAGAAGTATCAAAGGCCTCAATTACTATGTGAGCATAAGGGTTAGAAAACCTGTTTTTAAAACATAATTTCTGTATATTTTGCTTTAAAAATGACCTTTTATACAAGTTAAACCCTTTGAATATAGGTGTAAACGAGACATAGCACTACTTCCAAATAATGCATATAGGCCCAATTAACCACACACACACACACACTTCAAATAACTTAGGGAAATGAAAAGACGCAGTAATCGTGTTTTCACAAAAGTCAGGGGGTGCCTAACACCTTCCCCCCGCTTAATCAAGCCTATCAACTCTATGAATCTTGGTTTCCAAGGCATGTTAAAAAAAGTCCAATAATTGGGCCTTCGTGTAAACCTTTTCAAATTCGGTTGAGTTAGTACAACCGTTTCACTACTACCAACTAGCGACTCTAAATTTTTCAAATTGTCGACATTTTGTGTTGGACTCTTTTCAAACTCGCCCTTTCAAATATAATTCAACACATAGAAAACATAAAGGGTAGAAAGGGAAAAAAGAGGAATTCCAAAAAAAAAGAAAATTTTCCCAATGTCGACAGGTGGCGACTCTACTGGGGACAGTAGAGGGCATAAGCTGCATTTTAAACTTTTCAAAAATCCCTCCTTATCTACTTGTGTGTGAATTTAGTCTTTACATTGAATGGATGTGAATGGATGCTTTATTTACTGCACTTTAGTGCCTCGCACAATCTCTACATTTTGTATTAGTGTTTGTAAGGTTTTGTGAATATTAAGGAAGCAATCAAATTGCAAAAATAGCAGAAGCAAAGTAAAATCAAAATTTAAATTTTTTCACAAACCAATTACTCGGATCATCCTTTATGCATATTATTAATTAAAACAAATAATAAGAAGTTATGGACTCATACCCTTGTAGATACCAGCTTCCATATGTACGAGTTCAACTTCTACTTCTCCGCGATCTTCTTGAATCTCCGGGTAGATTTCTTCCTTTGATCAATGTTACCCACCCAAGTGTATGGCCTCTAAATGTGATCCACCAAGAAAAAAGAATTTTCAAGAAGAAGGGTGAATTCGCTCAAAACCTAGTTTTTCCTATCACTATAGAAAAAGGGGGCGTACTCTCCAACTTTTGGAATTACTTATATCTAATATCTGATATAAGACTCCTCTTATAAAGATATCAGGTAACCCTATTTAATTAAAAAAGATATTATTTATTTAATTAAACTCATTTAATTAAATGGGCTCCCTAATCTTCTTAGGGATAATTAATTCAACTCCTTTAACTAATTTTCCCTTCAAATCCTATTAGAAATAAATGAGAGTACTTATATTAAATTAATTCCTAAACTCTTTTAGAAATTAAAATAATAATATTTATAATAATATTAATAAGACTACTCTTATTAATTTATATTTAATATTTCAAAATATTAAATAATAAATATTAAGCTATTTAATTTATTATATCACCATAGATTAAATTAAATATACTTAACATATTATTATGATTATGCCATTAACTTCTTAAATAATTATTCTTCCTTTTATGGTGTGACCCTTTAGGTTCTCCATATTAAACCAATTGTGAATAAATCAATTAGAACAATTCTAATCTTATTTAAATAAATAAATTAAACTATTTATTTATTTAAATAAATGATATTTATTCTACAATAGGGATAAGCCTCCCTAGCGATCAACGACTTTCCAGATAATATAGATTTCAACATTAATCATAAAAGAACATTTAAGTAAATAGTTACAGTACAATTCAATCCTTCCACAAATAAAATGTCCTAATTAAATATAAGACATAGAATTACTTTCAAGTCTTATTTTATTTAATTATATGTATTTTGATTCCCAAATGCACAACTCTTAATGAATGCAAATTAGAAACTACTTTCTAATTTCATTCCACATTGGCCAAGAATTTCTGGGTTGTCATTTATCGAATCACATAGGACATTTCTCTTTTTTTACTAGAAGTGGTAGATTCTTTATTGATCATTCATTATCTCCATATATAACTTATTACACCCAAGCATACCCTTTGATATACTATAAGAGTTTTAAGGAATAAGTCAAAGTGTAATTCATTATATATAAGATACTATGATGATCTCAAGTCTAAGGATCATTTGTACTATTATCACTACAGGAATTCATATTGACATGTAAGTAAAACTCCATTAGGTATTCCTTAGCGAGTCACATTCAGTGAACTTATTCTCCAATAAGTACCTACATACTTGCTTTAGTATCTCCACACAAATGATCATGAGATCAATCATTCTCATCCAATGAGCAAGCAACGTATGTACTAATCAATCTGAATTCACTAATCCCCTTTTTAGTAATCCATTGATTGAGAACATTTTAGTTTTAAGCTATCTAAGAATTTAGATCTCATTACCATGATTTCATCATGATTCTAAAAGCATTGCTTAAAACTTTGGGTTTATCACATATTATTAAAACATCACCATGTAGATAATTAAATGCCTTTAATAAATAATTCTTTTATTAATAAATAAATAAGATTGACTACAAAGTATATATTTTATCATCATACATGATTGGCTTGTATGCATACTACTTTCAATCTCCCACTTGCACTAAAGCCAATCGCTGTGGTATCTCATACTCATCTTCTCTAAGTGACGATCGAACTGTTGTTGTGTTAACGCTTTAGCAAATGGATCTGAAATATTGTCTTCAGAGTCCACACAATCCAGGGTGACATCTCCTCTTTCAATGATCTCTCTGATTAAATGAAATTGTCGTAACACGTGTTTGGATTTCTGATGAGACCTGGGTTTCTTAGCCTGTGCAATAGCTCCGGTGTTTTCACAGAATAAAGGTGGTTGTCCTCTAATGCTAGGACCTACATCAAGTTTGGTAATGAACTTTTTCATCCAAACAGCCTCCTTTGCAGCTTCACTTGCAGCTATGTACTCTGCCACTGTCACTAAATCAGCAATTATTTGTTATTTGGAACTCTTCCAACTCATTGCGCCGCCGATTAAGGTAAACACATACCCCAAAATGGATTTACTATCATCTTGGTCCATTTAAAAACTTAAGTCTGTAAAGCCCTCTAGTTTTAATTCAAACCCACCGTAGCCAAGAAACATATCCTTAGTTCTTCTTAAGTACTTTAGGATATTTTTTACTGTCTTCCAGTGTTCTTCTCCTGGATTCAACTGATATTTGTTTGTTACACTAAGTGCATGAGCGACATCCGGTCTAGTACATGTGACACCCCCAAAATAGGTATACATCACCCATTCTGAGTCGCCAAATACATGGTACAGAAACAAATACAACTTCATTAATACAATTATCGTGCAAAATATGACAACACATATACTATGAGTTTAAATATAAATATTGTCTAATAGACAGTATAAAAACTCAAAAGGAGTCCTCATTATAATTATTGATACACTATTATACAAAAATAGTGAGGACTGCTAAAAACAACTTTTTAGAATCATCACTCCATACCCCGACTAGTTCCTGCTAAATTCTCACCTCTTGAGAAAAAAACTGGAACAAAAAGGGTGAGCTCAACTAGCCCAGTAAAGAATATTATGACTAAGATAATATACAACAAATTATCATTAGTCTTCAACAGGGAAAAATCTGATATAATATAATAGACAACAAATTTTAGATCAAACACTGCAGCAGAAACAACAATCCATTGGAAGAGTCAAGTAGAGAATGAATTCTACTATCTTTTAAGATTAAAAAATCCATCATCAATATTTTATCACTGTAACATCAATCAATAGACATCTTGAATCAACAAGACCCCAACTTTTATGAATAAAAAGATTAATTTTTCTCAAATATATTTTTGAATATTATGGTGTGATTTGATATAATGTTATAATTGTGGGTATTATTTACAAATTTTGCAAAGTAAGCAAGTGGTTATATAATATTCGATTGGTCTGGGAATATTCGCTTTTAACAGGGAATATTCGTACGACGACAAATCATCATCGGGACCCCACAACGAAAGTATTGTCGTAGTTAGAAAATGATGTAATTATCTTTTTATAAAAATAACGGCAAAAAGTTTTACCGTTAAACCGCTGAACTACCCTAGGTAAAAGTACAAAAGAATACGCTGTGGTCGCATAGTAGCACACCAGTATTGATTATTGATGCTTACGTGAGAAGTCACTCAAGTTATACTCAATTATTGCTACAAAGAATTGTCGCATCATATCTCTCATATTATCGATTCAATTATTGTCACAAGATCATCTCGCATAATATTTATTATTATTAAATCAATAATTGAGACGACAAAGTTATTCATATTATTATTTGCAATATCGACAATGTCTAGAAGTTCTGTGTCAAGAGAGGTTTGGTCACCTAATCAAGCCGCCAATAAGGAGAAATCCTTATCGAAAAGCCCCTCTTTCCGGGAACGACCTCGGTTGTTAAATATCGTGAGTTATAATATTAATGATGAATAAGTTCGTGTTGATTAAAGATGAAATTGATAGTTCCATTGTGTCGGGATTATTAGTGTTAGTGGAAATCGACATTTATTTCGATAATAATTGATGTCCTGGAGGTTATATCGACCAATCGGTAATTAATCTGGATAAATGAGCAATTAATTGCTATTATTTCACATGCTTATAACTATTTGTTCACATGTGTGTACTATTGATTCACATTCATGTACTATTAGGGGAGGTGGTGCAAGATTGATAATACTTGCATGACTAAATTAAAAATGGAGGTATAGATGAAGGTACTATACTATAATTAGTTTTTTCACATGATTATACTATTAAGTCACATGAATGAACTATAATTCACATTATTTACTATTAGGGGAGGTGGTGCAAGTTTGATAATACTTGCAGGACTAAATTAAAAATGAAGAAAAGAGGAAGGTATTATACTTGTAATATTTCGAGCCCCAAAACGTGCAATTATCGAAACTATATTTTCCTATAAATAGAAGCTCATTCTTCTTTCATTCTCACCAATTCACTAAGTCTCACAAGAGCAATTATTATAGAGAAATTATAGAGAGAAAGAGAAAGAGAGAAGTCTCTACCTCACTATTCCAAAGATCCAGCTTTCTTCTAGGTAAGGGTATTATTTTTTTCAGATTCATGAAGAGAGTTATTTTCTTTCAATACTGTAAGGGTTGTTATTCCATTCTTTATTATTCTCGTTGAATAACTCCGTCTGCATAACTGGCCTATCGTATGCTTCATGTGAATTCTTCTGTTATTCCATTCTTTATTATTCTTAATATTCTCGTCTCCGCATGCTTGGCTTGCATTCGTTCTATCGCATTATTCGATTCGGTGAATATTCTTTCTTCTTTTCCATTCATTCTTTTATTTATTCCATTCTTTATTATTATTCGTTGAATAACCTCGTTATCTATGGATCATTCACGCATGGTGAATTCTTCGGTATTCCATTCTTTATTATTCATTGAATAACCTCATTATGTGGATTACCGCATGCATGGTGAATGATCCTTCATATTCATTCCTTATTAAATCGTGGAAATGATCTGTTTACGCGATTACCGCATGGCGGCAAAAAATCCATTTGCGCTTTCATATATTCTATTATACTCAAATTGGTTAAAGTTTCGCTTCTATACTCCATGAAATTAGTAGAATATCCTGATATTTGCGCTTTCATCCAAAGATCTTTTCATGGAAATATTCTTCTCGAGCATTCTTGAATTTTACTCCACAAAACAAAGATCATGTCGATAATTTGACGTTATTGATTTCTCGATAAATTAAATTATAAATCTTTAAAATTTATCCTTGAACTTGTTTTATTGAATTCTTATATCATTGTCATCATCCTCATGTTTATAATATGTTGAAAGTCATCTGTGGCTCAGTAGTGTATGATGGACTGGACTTGGTATGATTACGACTGTGGATTATTCTAGATAATCACGACCGTAATGTTACAAATGATGTGGTAAAAGTCCTCATCGTCCGTAGTGTATCGATGGACAATTGTTGGCATGATCATGACCATCGATGAATACACGAATATCCTCGCCCGTAGTGCATGGATAATTTGTGGTCGTGATACTAATGAATATCCTCGTCAGAAAAGTGTGATGATGATGATGTTTTATTTATTGTCGAGTCTCAAATGATAAAAGTGATGAAAAACCTTTTAAATCATAGTAAGATAGTAGATTTTATTCTCTACTTGACTCTTCTAATGGATTGCTTGTTCCACCGCAGCTAAACTTGATGTTTGTTATATTTTATCGCTTAACACTGTTTGAGGCTAACGATAAATTATTCTCGCATTATCTTAGTCATAATATTTCATACCGGGCTAGTTGAGCTCACCCTTTCTTTTCACTGTTCTTCTTCAAAATGAGAATATAGTCGACTAGTCTGGGAACCATCGATGGTCCGTGATGGTTGTTTTAGTAGTCCTCACTATTCTATAAAATAGTGTGACAATAAATGTAATGAGGACTCCATTGAGTGTGGATATTGTCTAGATGACAATATTCTTATTAAAACTCTTAGATTATGTTTTGTCGTATTTTACACGATCATTGTATAATTAAGTTGTATTTGAATTTTGTACCATGTATTTGCCGACTCAAGATGGGTGATGATACCTATTTTGGGGGCGCCACAAGTTGGTATCAAAGCTTAGGATATGATCCCCGGCTAAGATGTGAGACTAGAACTAGGAGGGAGAGACGGGAATTCTTTCGCTAGTATGACCTACCTAAGTTTATTTGGTATTTAATTGGTCTGTCGTAGTATAGGGATAATATGTTACATGTCAATTAACCCTTGTTTTGTGGCAAGATTTGAAAATGACATCCGAGAATGTTGAGAATAGCAATGGAGCACAGAGACCGCTGAGTCTCCACATGATCAATAATCGTGATAATGTGCATCAGAAGGCAATAATCCTCATGCAAACAACAACACCGACCAAATGATGAACGATGGAATGTTCAGAGGCTTTATGCAATTCATGCAACATCAAAGCGAGAGCGGCTCCTCGCCAAAATGTAGGTGGAAACACTCGAAACTCTGACGGGCCACCGCTAAATAGCTTCAAGGAGCTGACCACCGAGTTTATTGAGAGCCAAAACCACTTAAGGCGAAGCGTGGATAAAGCGATCACCAAGATATTTGATGTCTTGGGATGCTCCGAGGAGCAAAAGGTTCCTTTTGCCACCTTTATGTTGCGAGGAGAGGCAGACATCGGTGGAATCAGAAGCGCACTCAACCTCGCCGCACCAAAGATGTCTTGGGAGAAGTTCCAAGAACTATTCAACGACAAGTACTTTCCCGAAAGTATTCGCCACATGAAAGAGGTAGAGTTCATCAAGTCGAGCAGTAACAATACGACCGTGTCACAAAAGACGGGCTAAGTTTGCCGAAGTTGTCCCGGCTTATGCCTCACACTTGGTTGATAATGAGGAGAGAATGACGCTGATGTTTCTAAGAGGTTTGAAACCCGAGATACGCCAATATCTTATTTCTCATAAAACCGTGTTTGTATTCGATGTTGTAAATAGGGCTCGCTTATTGAGCGCCGATAACGAGTCAACCCAACCAAGAGAAAGCAAATGCACAAAAATGATAATACCAAGGTAGCAGCCATCAAGCTTGACAAACAAACGTGAGGGAATCAACATGCCGTAAATGGTAACCACTTCGGTAATCATGGCCAAGACAATAAGAATGGACATTTCAAGAAGAGGAGATTTCAACAATGATGGAAAGACGCCAAGACCAACACCCGTTGTTAAGGAAGGAGAACGACCACCTATCATATGCTTCAAATGCGAGGGAGGGACACATCACCCAAACTGCATGCGCATGCAAATCCAAAACGTGTTATAATTGTGGAAGAGAAGGTCACCTAGCCCGATTTTGTCGTGCACCAAAGTCAAGTCCAAATTGGGATGGAGGCATCAAAGGTCATCCCCAAAAGTCAAAACCGAGAGTTCAAGGGAGAGCGCTTTGTCGTAACCTCCCAAAAAGCAGAGGAACCCGAACGAGGTCATCACGGTAAGCTAATCATAAACTCTAGCAAAGTCTATACCTTATTTGATACCGGCTTCTACCCATTCTTTTATTTCTCCTACTTGCGCCAACGCTTAAATTTGACTCCGAGAGAAATTAGACTTTCGACTTATCTCGTTGAAACTCCGCTGGGAGAAACCTTCATTACATCCACTGCTTATAAGTCTTGTTTTGATTCAAATCCAGAACCGCACGTTACTCGTCGATCTTATCTCCTTAAAAAATACTTGCATTTGACGTGATTCTAGGATTGATTGGTTAACTACTCATCATGCTAAAATTGATTATTTTTATAAGGTTGTTAGCTTTCATATTCCTAATCAACCTATTATGCTAATTCAAGCAACCAAACCATTAAAATCAATCACTATCATCTCAAGCCATAAAGCTATTCGCTTATTGAAAAATGGATGTCAAGCTTTCTTAGCTCATGTCACATGATTTAAACAAAAAATACGCCGATTTGAATGATATTTCTATTGTTAATAAATTTCCGACGATTCCCTCAGAACTTCCCGCCTACCCCGAGCGTGAAATCGAATTTTGTATCGACCTTTCAACCCTGCAGACAAAACCCATTTCCAAAGCCCCATATCGAATGGCTCCTATTGAACTTCGTGAGTTAAAACCCAACTACAGAAATTGTTAGACATCGGCTTCATTCATCCTAGACGCCTCCTCGGGGTGCTCCTGCTCTATTCGTGAAGAAGAAAGATGGAAGTATGCGACTTTGTATTGATTATCTGGAGTCAATCATGTCACCATCAAAAAATAGGTACCCGCTGCCGCATCGATGACCTGTTTGACCAACCATAAAGGAGCCAAATTCTTTTCAAAGATCGATCTTCGCTCCGATATCATCAATTAAAGATTAAAATCGATGACATTCCAAAGACTCGCTTTTAAACTCCCAGACGCATATTACGAATTCCTAGTCATGTCTTTTGATCGACTAATGCTCCCGCCGCTTTCATGGATATGATGAACCGAGTATTCAAGGAATATTTGATCACTTTGTGGTCGCTTTTTATTGATGACATCCTCATATACTCCAAAAGCCGTGAAGATCATGAGCAACACTTGAGGTCGATACTCCAAAAGCTTCGTGAAAACAAGCTTATATGCCAAGTTGAAGAAATGCGAGTTCGCTTCGAGGAAGTAGCATTCCTCGGGCACGTGATATCAAATCATGGAATATCTGCTCGACCCAAAGAAAGATCAAGCAATTCAAAGTCGAGCAACCTAAATCAAATCGAATCAAAGTACGAGCTTTCTCTCACTTAGTCGGTTATTATCGAGATTCAGAGAAGGGTTTTCTCAATCGCTACTCCATTAACTCAAATTTACTCAAAAAGATACAAAATTCGGGCTGAGCGAGGAATGTGAGAAGAGTTTTCAAGAACTCAAGAGGAGACTTATTTCAAAGACCTGCTCGACAATACCATCCGCCTCGAGGGATTTGTCATCTACAAAGATGCTTCGTGCAAAGGGTTAGGATGTGTTCTCATGCAACATGGGAAAGTCATAGCCTATGCCTCACGACAAACTCAAAGAATATGAGAGGAATTATCCTACTCATGATCTAGAGTCAGGCAAATGCTGCTTTTGCTTTAAGATTTGGAGGCATTACCCAGATGGAGAGAAGGTGGAGATCTATACGGATCATAAAAGCCTCAAATATTTCTTCACTCAAAAGGAACTCAACATGCAAAAACGACGATGGCTTGAGCTATTGAAAGATTACGATCATACCATTCAATACCATCCTCGAAAAGTGAACGTAGAGTCGATGCATCGAGTAGTAAGATCATATGCGTACGAAAAGTGCATTATTGTCAACGCAAAGGCCCATTTTATATGACTTACAAAGGATGGAGATAGAGTTAAAGACTCTGTGGACCCATGTGATGATGGCAAATATATACGAGTAGAACCGACTTTAATCGATAAAGTTAAAGTCGCCAAGCTACGCACTGAGCCGATGCGATGAGGAAGAAAGTGCAAGAAGGTGCTATTTCGGAAGCAAGAATCGATGAAGAAGGAATACTTCAAGTCAACTCTAGACTTTGTGTTCCTAACGATTCTGACTTGAAGTATAAAATCATGATGGAGGCGCACAACACACCGCTTTGTAATCCATCTCGGGAGTACCAAAATGTATCGTGATCTTCACATACATTTTGGTGGAGCAATATGAAGAGAGAGATATAGGGGTTTATCTCAAGGTGTCTAACTTGTCAACGAGTCAAAGGCGAGCATCAAGTGCCAAAAGTCCATCAGAACCACTTGAAATTCCGTAATGGAAGTGGGAGCACATTACCATGGATTTCAAGCATCGGGTCTTCCCAAGGTTTCTCAAGGCATAGATGCGATTTGGGTCATTGTTGATAGATCGACCAAGTCCGCTTATTTCTTCTTACCAATACGAGAAACTTATACACTTGAACGCCTTGCTAGTATGTACATAAACGAGATTGTAAGATTGCATGGTATGCCAAGATCCATAGTTTCCGATCGAGACCCAAGATTCACTTCAAGATTTTGGGTTAGTTTGCAAAAAGCTATGGGCACGGATTTACGATTTAGTTCTAAGATATCATCCTCAAACGGACGGGCAAATGGAGAGGACTATTCAAACTCTTGAAGATTTATTAAGACTCGTGTCCTCGACTTCAAAGGAAGTTGGGACAAGTTCTTACCATCGGTGGAGTTTTCCTACAACAACAGCTTATCAAGCAAGTATCGCATGGCTCCATTTGAGGCGCCAGATGGAAGAAAGTGTCGCTTCTCCAAAGATGTCGGGATGAGGTGGGTGAAGCAACGTTGTTGGGACCGGAGTTGGTACGTATGACTACTACGAAAAAGATTCAAACGATCCGACAACGATAAAAAAAACTCACAAGATCGATAAAAGAGTTATGTTGATCTTCATCGAAAGGACGGGAATTCAATATCGAGATCATGTGTTGTTACGTGTTGCTCCATGGAAAGGAGTTACGAGATTTGGAAAGAGAGGAAAGCTCAATCCTCGATTCATCGCCCATTTTTAATCCTCGATCGAGTAGGAATCAGGCCTATATAGACTCGCCTTTTACCGCTAAGTATGTCTCGTGTTCATAACGCTTTTCACATATCTATGTTACGTAAATATGAAAGACCCAAACCACATTATTAAATTAGAACCGATTTAGATAGCGGAAGATTTAACGTATGAAGAGGTACCTATTAAAATCTTGGATAAGAAGGATCATATTCTACGCCCAAGGTTATACCTCAAGTCAAAGTTTTGTGGAGAAACCACGATGTCGAGGAAATGACCGGGAGTTAGAATCAAAATGAAGTCAAGGTATCCTCACCTCTTCGACATACCAGTACGCACCCTAATTTTGAGGACAAAATTTCATAAGAAGGGAGGTCAGAAGACCCCAACTTTTATGAATAAAGATTAATTTTTCTCAAAATATATTTTTTTGAATATTATGGTGTGATTTGATATAATGTTATAGTTGTGGGTATTATTTACAAATTTTGCAAAAGTAAGCAAGTGGTTATATAATATTCGATTGGTCTGGGAATATTCGCTTTTAATAGGAATATTCGTATTTACAAGACAATCATCAGGACCCCACAACGGAAGTATTGTCGTAGTTAGAAAACAACAAAATTATCTTTTTAAAAAAACTACGAAAAGTTTTACCGTTAAACCGCTGAACTACCCTAGTAAAAAGTACAAAGAATACGCTGCGGGTCGCAAGAAGCACACCTGATTGATTATCGATGCTTACGTGAGAAGAGAAGTCACCATCGCTTATACTCAATTATTGCTACAAGAATTGTCGCATCATATCTCTCATATTATCGATTCAATTATTGTCACAAGATCATCTCATGCATAATATTTATTATTATTAAATCAATAATTGAGACGACAAAGTTATTCATATTATTATTTGCAATATTGACAATGTCTAGTAAGTTCTGTCAAGGAGAGGTTTCGTCACCTAATCATGCGCCAATAAGGAGAAAATCCTTATCTGAAAGCCCCTCTTTCCCGAAACGACCTCGTTGTTAAATATCGTGAGTTATAATATTAATGATGAATAAGTTCGTGTTGATTAAAGATGAAATTGATAGTTCCATCAGGTTGGGATTATTAGTGTTAGTGGAAATCGACATTTATTTCGATAATAATTGATGTCCTGAGGTTATATCGACCAATCGGGTAATTAATCGATAAATGAGCAATTAATTGCTATTATTTCACATGCTTATAACTATTTGTTCACATGTGTACTATATTGATTCACATTCATGTACTATTAGGGGGGGGGGTGCAAGATTGATAATACTTGTATGACTAAATTAAAAATGGAGGTATAGATGAAGGTACTATACTGTAATTAGTTTTTTCACATGATTATACTATTAAGTCACATGAATGAACTATTAATTCACATTATTTACTATTAGGGGAGGTGGTGCAAGTTTGATAATACTTGCAGGACTAAATTAAAAATGAAGAAAAAGAGGAAGGTATTATACTGTAATATTTCGAGCCCCAAAACGTGCAATTATCGAAACTATATTTTCCTATAAATAGAAGCTCATTCTTCTTTCATTCTCACCAATTCACTAAGTCTCACAAGAGCAATTATTATAGAGAGAAATTATAGAGAGAAAGAAGAAGAGAAGTCTGCTACCTCACTATTCCAGTATCCAGTTTCTTCTAAGGTAAGGGGTATTATTTCTTTCGTATTCATGAAGAGAGTTATTTTCTTTCAATACTCGTAAGGGTTGTTATTCCATTCTTTATTATTCATTTGAAATAACTCGTCCGGTCATATATTCATATTGAATTCTTTTGTTATTCCATTCTTTATTATTCTGCTGGAATAACCTCGTCTGCGCGGCCTATCGCATGCCCGTGAATTCTTTTTTTATTCCATTCTTTATTATTCTGTTGAATAACCTGTCTGCATGCGGCCTTATCGCATGCATATGAATTCTTTTTATTATTCCATTCTTTATTATTCTGTTGAATAACCTCGTCTGCATGCGGTCTATCGCATACCGTGAATTCTTTTGTTATTCCATTCTTTATTATTCTCGCTGAATAACCTCGTCTGCATGCGGCTTATCGCATGCATGGTGAATTCTTCTCGTTATTCCATTCTTTATTATTCTGTTGAATAACTCTGCCTATGTGGACTACCGATGCATGGTGAATGATCCTTCATATTCATTCCTTATTAAATTGTGGAAATGATCTCGTTTACGCGATTACCGCATGGCGCGGCAAAAAAAATCCATTTGCGCTTTTCATATATTCTATTATACTCAAATAAGTTAAAGTTTTGGCTTCTATACTCCATGAAATTAGTAGAATATCCTCGATATTTGCGCTTCATCCAAAGATCTTTTCATGGAAATATTCTTCCGAGCATTCTTGAATTTTACTCCACAAAAAAGTAGATCATGTCGATAATTTGACGTTATTGATTTCTAGATAAATTAAATTATAAATCTTTAAAATTTATCCTTGAACTTGTTTTATCAATTCTTATATCATTGTCATCATCCTCATGTTTATATTATGTTGAAAGTCATCTGTGGCCTCAGTAGTGTATAGATGGACTTGGTATGATTATGACTGTGGATTATTCTAAGATAATCACGACCGTAATGTTACAAATGATGTGGTAAAAGTCCTCATCGGGTCGTAGTGCATCGATGGACAATTGTTGGCATGATCATGACCATTGATGAATACACGAATATCCTCGGTCGTAGTGCATGGATAATTTGTGGTCGTGATACTAATGAATATCCTCGTCAGAAAAGTGTGATGATGATGTGGTTTATTTATTGTCGAGTCTCAATATAAAAGTGATGAAAACCTTTTAAATCATAGAAGATAGTAGATTTTATTCTCTACTTGACTTCTTCTAATGGATTATTTGTTCCGCCGCAGCTTAAACTTGATGTTTGTTATATTTTATCGCTTAACATCGTCAAGGCTAACGATAAATTATTCTCGCATTATCTTAGTCATAATATTTCTTCTGGGCTAGTTGAGCTCACCCTTTTCTTTCACCGTTGTTCTCTTCGTGAAATGAGAATATAGTCGGGACGAGCCTGGGAATGGATTGACTATTCCAGATGGTTGTTTTAGTAGTCCTCACTATTCTATAAAATAGTGTGACAATAAATGTAATGAGGACTCCATTGAGTGTGGATATTGCCTAGAGATGACAATATTCTTATTAAAACTCTTAGATTATGTTTTGTCGTATTTTACACGACTTTTGTATAATTGTTGTATTTGAATTTTGTACCATGTGTTTGGCGACTCAAGATGGGTGATGTATACCTATTTATATAACATATCAACGTAGCAATTATTGAATCAATAAAATAAAATATTGAATAAAGAATTATTGTAACAATTATTGAGTAATGCCTTCTTACGTAAGAATTAATAATTCAAAATATCGCAATACACGTAATATATCTTTATGCAACCACGCGTATTCTCAGTATTTTAACCAATTTGGGTATTCCAACAAAGGTTAACGGTAATAACTACGAAGTTATTTGTAAAAACTCAAACTTGTCATTTTCTTCATCCGACCGTTTTTCGTTATGGGGCCCACAAATGGCTGCACCGTCGTACGAATATTCCCCGACAACAAGAATATTTCACGAACAAACGAATATTCCCCGAAAATAATAAATATTTAATAACCATTTGCTTATTTTGTAAAATTTGCACATTTCACCCATAATCAAAGTATTATATCAAATTAACACCTTATTATTCATAATAATAAATAGAGGAAATTCAATTTTATTCATTAAAAAGTTGTGGTCTTACAACCTCCCCTCCTTATGAAATTTCGTCCTCAAAATTAACGTACGTACCTGGAGTTTCGAAAAGGTGAGGATACCTCGCTTTCATTTCTGATTCCAACTCCCAGGTCATTTCTTCAATAGCATGGTTTCTCCACAAAACCTTAACTTATTGTATAAGCTTGGTGTGTAGGACATGGTATTTCCTATCCAAGATCTTAACAGGTACCTCCTCGTACGTTAAATCATTGACTATATCGTCTGGTCTAACTCAATAATGTGGTTTGGGTCTTTCACATATTTACGAACATAGATATATGAAAAACATTATGAACACGAGACATGCTTGGAGGTAATGTGAGTCTATAGGCCACATTTTTTATTCGGTCAAGAATCTCAAATGGACCAACAAATCTTGGATTAAGATTTCCTCTCTTCCCAAATCTTGTAACTCCCTTCCATGGTGCAATACGTAACAATACATGATCCCCAATATTAAATTCCACGTCATTTCAATGAAGATCCGCATAACTTTTTTGTCGATCCTGTGTCATTTGTATACGTTGTCGAATCGTTTAGATCTTCTCTATAGGTATGCGTGCCAACTTTGGTCCCAACAACATTGCTTCTCCCACCTCATCCCAACATACTGGAGAGCGACACTTTCGTCCATACAACGCCTCGAATGGAGCCACACCTATACTTGCCTTATAACTGTTGTTGTAGGAGAATTCCACCAATGGTAGGTACTTATCCTAACTCCCTTTGAAATCTAGGACACAGAGTCTTAATAGATCTTCAAGAGTTTGAATAGTCCTCTCTGATTGCCCGTCCATTTGAGGATGGTATGCCGAATTGAATCGTAAATCCGTGCCCATAGATTCTACAAGCTAACCCAAAATCGTGAAGTGAATCTTAGTTCACGATCTAAAACTATGGATATTGGCATGCCATGCAATCTCACAATATCATTCATGTGCATACGAGCAAGACGTTCAAGGGAATAAGTCTCCCGTATAGGAAAGAAATGAGCAGACTTGGTTAATCTATCAACAATGACCCAAATCGCATCTATGCCTTGAGAAACCTTAGGAAGACCCGTAATGAAAACCATGGTAATGTGTTCCCACTTCCATTTCAGAATCTCAAGTGGTTTCAATGGACCCTTTGGCACTTGTTGTTCTGCCTTTATACTTTGACAAGTTAAACACCTCGAGATAAACTCTGTGACCTCTCTATTCATATTGCTCCACCAAAATGTATGTCGAAGATCATGATACAATTTGGTACTCCCAGGATGGATTGAAAACAGTGTGTTGTGTGCCTCCATCATGATTCTATGTTTCAAGTCAGAATCGTTAGGAACATAAAGTCTGGAGTTGACTCGAAGTATTCCTTCTTCATCGATTCTTGCTTCTGGAATAGCACCTTCTTGCACTTTCTTCTTCATACGCATCAGCTCCATGTCCATAGCTTGAGCAGCTTTAACTTTATCGATTAAAGTTGGTTCTACTCATTTGTTTGATATCATCACGTGGGTACTTTGAGCCTTTACCTCTATCTCCATCCTTTACAAGTCATACAAAATGGGCCCTTATGTTAACAACATTGCACTCGTACCCGCATATGATCTTCTACTCAATGCGTCAGCTACCACGTTTGCTTTTCCAGGATGATATTGGATGGTATGATCGTAATCTTTCAACAACTCGAGCCAATGTCGTTTCCGCATGTTGAGTTCCTTTTGGGTGAATAAATATTTGAGGCTTTTATGATTTGAATTGATCTCCACTTTCTCCCCATACAGGTAGTGTCTCCAGATCTTCAACGCGAAAACGACTGTTGCCAACTCCAAATCATGAGTAGGATATATCCTCTCATATTCTTTGAGTTATCGCGAGGCATAGGCTATGACTTTCCCATGTTGCATGAGAACACATCCTAACCCTTTGCTCAAGCATCGGCCAGAGATAACAAATCCATCTGAACCAGATGGTATTGTCAGAACAGGTGCCGAAATGAGTCTCCTCTTGAGCTCTTGGAAACTCTTCTCGCATTCCTCGCTCCATACGAATTTTTTATCTTTCTGAGTTAGTTGAGTTAACGAAGTAGCGATTCTAGAAAATCCTTCCATAAATCTCTGATAATAACCAGCTAAGCCCAGAAAGCTACGTACTTCGGTCACCGACTTCGGTTTCTCCCAACTTTATATTATTTCAATCTTTGTCGGGTCAATAGATACTCCATGTTTTGACACCACGTGCCCAAGGAATGCTACTTCCTCAAGCCAGAACTCGCATTTCTTCAGCTTGGCATATAGCTTGTTATCATAAAGCCTTTGCAGTACCAACTTTAAATGGTTCTCATGATCTTCATGACTTTTGGAATAGATGAGGATGTCATCAATAAAGACGACAATGAACTGATCCAAATATTCTTTGAACACACGGTTCATCATATCCATGAAAGCAGCAGGAGCATTAGTCAATCCAAAAGACATGACTAAGAATTCATAATGCCCGTACCAAGTTCTGAAGGCAGTCTTCAGAATATCCTCAATTTTAATCTTCAGCTGATGATATCTAGAATGAAGATCGATCTTTGAAAAGAATTGTGCTCCATGCAACTAGTGAAACAAGTCATTAATGCGAGGTAGCTGATACCTATTCTTGATGGTGACATGGTTCAATTCTCGGTAGTCAATACAAAGTCGCATACTCCCGTCTTTCTTCTTTACAAATAAGATAGGAGCACCCCAAGGAGATGTACTAGGATAAATGAAACCGATGTCCAACAACTCCTTTAGTTGGACCTTTAACTCTTGAAGTTCAATAGGAGCCATTCGATATGGGGTTTTAGAAATGGGCTTTGTACCAGTTTCAAGGTCAATAAAGAATTCAACTTCACGTTCTGGGGGTAGACCAGGAAGTTCTTCAGGAAATACGTCAGGAAATTTACTAACAACAGAAATATTATTCGAATCTGACGTGTTTATGTTCAAGTCCGTGACATGGGCTAAGAAAGCTTGACATCTACTTTTCAATAAACGAATAGCTTTATGGCTTGATATGACAGTGATTGACTTTAGTAGTTTGTGTGACGGCCCCGAATCTGAGGTCCTAAATCACCGCAGATTCGGTTCGATCATTCTATCACTATACAACTATTTCTTATTTTGTGGAAGATATAAAAATAAATTGTTTATACATTAAACTTACATACTTTTCCCCAAGGTCGAGTAACTTTAACTTAATACACAACTCATAACTTATTTAACACATAACATTTTTATTATACAATACTATTACAAATCTATTCGCACACGTTAACTTTAGCTGGAACTGTCTTTAACTTTTCCTTGTATCCGACGCATTCGCGTTAATCTGCAATGTTTTATCATGATATAGCAAGGGTGAGCATGAAAGTTGCCCAGCAAGTTTAAGTTTAATAATTTAACGATATATCATGATTGAAAGAGTTTGAATAATAAGCTGGCTATAATTCATCAATATAATTGTGAACTAGCAGGAACAAAATTTTTACTGAACAAGTATTGAACATGAACAAATATATCTGAACCAACTGGTAATGAAGGTGATCAGCCTTTCATACCTGACTTATACATGGAATATGTACCTAGTACAGTTCATGGCAACCAGTAATGATTAACCAGAAGCTTATTCGAATGAAACAACTCTTAGTAGAGTTAAGTAAAAACAAACTTGCCTAAACTGTTGATTATCGCTGCGCAATTTAAGACCTAATATTAGTAATATAGATCTCCAATATTAGAATAATATCATCACAATATAATACTATTATATATATAGACATACATAGAATAACCTAAACACATAATCCTATCAGTCTACAATACACATAAGACTTAGTATCAGGTCAAACTATTTAAATCCGAGTTGAATCCGACAAAATTCTAACATCCCGACGGTCTAGTCGGACAAAATTTCGAGTTTAAGTTCAATTAAACTCTGTCTAACACTTAACAGTATCTTAGACAATTTCCTAAGCAGACAAAATAATTTTCATAAGTTTGTAATAATTTTTAAATAATTATTACTATTTATCATGAATTTTTGATCATTAATAACGTATCTAAATGAATTAAATACCACATAATTCTTTAATCATTAATATTTATTTATTATTAAATATTAATGAAATACATGTCATAATATTATAATATATTTTATAATATATCAAAGTATTTTTAATACCTTAAAATCATATTTATATGATTTTTAAACACTTGGATTCATTATCCGATAATTGCTTTTAATATTAAAATATTAATATTTTCATGAAAAAATATCAAAAGATATATTTTATAACTTAAAATATTTTTATAACACTTAAATTATTTTAATATGATTTATAAAACATTAATCCTATTTTTCCTTAATTTATTTAATATATTTATTAAATAAACTAATTATCATTAATATTAATTAATTAATGAATTTCATCACAAAATATTAAAAGTCACTAAAATAACTTAAAATATTTTATTATACCATAATATTATTTTTCATGATTTTTCAAGTATTAAAATTATTTTTAAATAATTTATTTAATATTGTAATTAAATAAATTAAATACCATTTATATTCCAAAAATATTAAATATTTATGAAATATACTCAAAATAATTAAAAACTATTTTTCAAACTTTAAAATAATTTTTCGGAATTTATTATGTATTTTTAATAATTAAAATCTATTTATTTCGATTTATTAATTAAAATAATTAATTTTCAGTAATTAAATGTCGCTAAAGGGGTCTTAGGCGACAAATTTGTCGCTAATGGTGTTCTTGGCCCTGTTCTTGAGCTTCATCGCCAGTTATAAGGTTACTGCTTTGACCATGATTATCTCTAAGTTCCTAATGTATTCTGGGCTTGTAAATGAATTAATGTTGTAGTACTGATGTAGTACTACAACTATAAATAAATTCCATGGCCAAATCACAACACAACAGCAAGATATAATCTAGCAAAATATCTAACAATATTGTTCTTGAGTTTCTGGGTTGCCCAGAAACTCAAGCAGTGTTAGGGTCCTATTCTGCAGCCTTGAATCTCTAGGTTCCCAACTTGTTTTGTTTGTTTTCTTGATTTTATCCTAAAGTATAGATGTCAAGGTACATGTAAGTAACATCATAACATCATTACTCGATAAAGATTAAGGCTGGTTAAAGTAAGGGTCACGAACTATTCATGAGAAATTTGGGTTTCCCAGATTTCGCCAAAAGCTGGTGGTCAACGAGGTTTTGACCGGGATTATCTTTGATCCTGTTATGGATCTAGTTGTTCTAAGGACTTGCATATGTAGTGAACATGACAGGCTACACAGATCAAACAACAACTTGGCCAAAACACATGTCAGACGCAAGATCAGAGGCTATCAAAATGCATGTCAGACTTTTTGGGTTCCTGGGTTTGCCCAGATTTCGAAGTAAGTCGTGTCATGGTCAATGACTTTTTACCACATATATCTTTCGATCTAGACATGCTATGACCTTGATTCCAGTTTCAGATCACAGTCCTCATGTCATAGAATAGAACCAGAACATAAAACACACAAAATAATTAACACATAAATAGTTATAAGCCCTGACATTCGGCTGTCAGGCCATTTTTTCTATTTTTCTAGATTTCACAAAATGCTAGATTCGAGGACTTTGATTTTATGGATCTGGGATTTTACAACCCAGATCACTAAATAACATCCTATTACAAATATCTAGCCAACCAATTACAACACATAACATCAAATCATGATATTTCTAAGTTTAGGGTATTTATACCTTTCTAATGCTTGATCTTGAATCTGATCATTGTTTTCTGACCTTGGAATGCTAACACATGATCTTATCTTTGTATCTTACTCTCTCTCACTTTCTATTCCCGAAATATAGAGAGAGAAGTGTTTGGAGAAAAATGAAAATGCAAGTAGCCCTTTTCTCTCTCTTTAATCTTATATGTAATAATGTAATGAATGTTGGTTGTCAATTTTGGCTGAGATATTGCTGGATTTTTCAGTCAAGGAGTTGTTCGAGTTGATCACCAACTCTCACACTTGGCACAAATCCAATAATGCACTAAAGGGTAATATAGTCATTTAAATTTTTAATTTAACGGCATAATGGACATTATCCAAACCCTTAGGGTTTAGAGTTTGGAAACCTTAGGGTTTAGGTGTGACGAACGAGAATTTTGTAATTAATTTTAATATTTATTGAATTAAATAAATATTTTTCGATGATTTAATTATTAGATTAAATAATTAATTGACGCAATTGTGGTAGATTAATTTAATTATATGTGTTACATTTATTAAATTAATGTAGAGATTTTTTATTATCAAGTATGTAATTATGTCAGCTTATTGAATTAAATGAATTATTTAATTAAGCATGATGGTATTCTAATTAATTTATTTATTAATTAGAGATTTAATAATTTAATATAATTAATTAATGAGAAAATTAAATATATGACTATGTGAATTTATGAGAAGTTATTATATTTTATTTATATTAAATAAGATATATGAATTATTGTGCAAGTGGGTGTGACGTGAATTAAACTATATGATAAATCTTTATTAAATTAAAGGAGTTTTGAAATCTATTATGCTAGCCAAACATGGCCTTAGTGGGGGTTACTAGCAGTTACCCATGACTGGGTTAACTGACCATTATTGCGCGTTAGTCGAGTTCTTATAATACGACGTTCTCTTTTCTTTTCATTTATTATTCTAAGTCTGGAAGAGCAGAGAGGAAGAGAGATTGAGAATTTATCAGAGAAAATTTGTGAGAATTAGAGATATTGTGAGTGTGTAATCATTAGGTAATTCTGAAAGGATCATCTTGGATCACCTCTTCTTAATCTATACTCTGGGTAATTTCTCCAAACCAAATTCTATTTTTACGTTATTTGAGTTTTATGAAAATGGCTTTCATTCATACTATAAAGCCTCTGTAATTGAGATAGGAGTAATGATTATGGGTTATGTATGTGTTATGGCACATCACATCGTATTTAATTATATATATTTTGTAAACCATATCATAAGTTTCATAATACGATGACTTGTTATTTCAAAATTTACAGAGTTTGGGTTTTGGCCATATGGCCTTATACGTGCTATTTTATGTATTGATCGTATATTATCCCTAAATTTTACACTTGTATGTTGTTATGCATGTTGATACGAAGAGACCAAAATTTAAATAAACGGATTCGGTGTTATAACGAATCCGTAGTGACAATTTTCATGTTTTATTTTCAAAACCTTCAAGAACATCAAGAACAGTGAAAGTAAATGTGTTGATTTTGCAAATTATGTGTTGTAACTTGTTAAAAATCATGCTAGATGGGTTAAGTAATGATTATATATGTATTACAATGATTAGGTAAGTCTAAATTCGTGTAAAAAAAATAACTAATTGGAAGTTATGGCCATATTCATGTATAATTTTACATGTGATTGATTTTGGCCTAATTTGGCCTTGTTATATTCGCGAATCATATGAGCTATGAATCTATGACTACGCAGAAAAATGAGCTCGGTAACCCACTTCGTGGCAAGTTACCAAACTAAATTAGTCATATTACGTGATCAAAATAAATAAATAAATAAATAAAATAAAATAAAATAAATAAATAATAATAAATAAATAAATATTCGATGAAAATTATTATTAAAATATTTATAAAATAAATTAAATATTTTAATTGAGATATTATGGAATAAAATAAATATTCGATAAAAATTATTATTAAAATAAATTAAATATTTTAATTGAGATATTATGGAATAAAATAAATATTCGATGAAAATTATTATTAAAATATTTATAAAATAAATTAAATATTTTAATTGAGATATTATGGAATAAATTAAATATTCGATGAAAATTATTATGAAATAATTTATTCGAGTGTAATAATAGTAAGAGAATGAAAATATTCTAATTTAATTAAGTAATTAAATTAGAAGGTAATGATTTGTTAAATAAAGTGGAGTTTATATTAAATAATTAAGTGAAAATGTAACTAATGAATGTCGTGAATACATATGGTATGTGTGTAGGATTTGTGATGAGCGGAAGTAGTAATCGTTTAGCCTACATATGCGCAGGCAAGTTTCCTAACCCTACTTATCATTATTGTTCAAGTTTATTAATTACCTCGAGTAAATTATCATTGTTATTATTCATGTTCAAATGTTATATTAAAGATTGATTATCTTTTCAAAGCATGATTCAGCTTATACAATAATTGTCCTATTGTATACTTCACGAGATTATTATTCAACTTGAATATCATTATTATTGAACCTTATTAGACTAGCGAACCCTTATTGATTCGACTAGTCCATAGTTGATAAAGCGTTCTAAATTTCTCGAACCTCGATGAATTGTCGAAACCAAACTTCCTTTAGTGCGGACTCGAATGTCAAACTAAGATGAACAACCTGCAAAGGGATTTACTTATCGTTAAGCGTTAAGATATAATGTGCGATGTTGTACTAAGGGCTGATCCCCTAAGCACGAGTAGAAAGGTCCATAGTCTTATATCGTTAAAGGTTTCAAGTATAACCCTTGATAACCTAGGACATAGTTCAAGGTCTTATGACCCTCAGAATTCTTTTGTTTCTTGTTATTCATTCTTGATTCAAAAGTTGAGCTTTTATTCAGATGTCTTTGATTTACTCGCATGTTATTATACTTGTGGGCATTAGTGCTCACTCTTGCTTAATAATAACATTGCAGTTAAGAACGAAAGAACTGACGAACCTTCCACTAGTAAAGGCAAGGGCAAAGTTAGCAAGTGTTGAAGACTTGTTATTTTATTTGATGATGTTTTTAGGTTAGAGTTAAGTTAATGATGTTGTTTAAGACTTAATTGTTTATGATTCCTTACATGGATGTTTAAGGTTAGAGTAACTTTGGGATTATATTTATTATGTAGTTGATGTAACCCCATAAGGGGGGAATTTATTATTATTTCTATCTATTGCATGGTTTGCATTTATTATGGGTAGATAGATAGATGATATTTATCTGATGAACACCAAATCCAGTGGAATTGAAGTACCCGAATTTGGGGTGTCCCAAGTTAGGTATCAAAGTCATGAGGTTATGAACCTTAGGTGGGGAACAACCTTAGGTAGTAGCCTTATAGAAAGAAGATAGTGATGGAAAACTCTTATCGAGTTATAAGAAATGAATTTATGTAATTCATTGAAGATAATAAAAGACCTTATGTGTTTATGTGTTAAAGTATCGTTAGATGATACGACTTAGTAACTAAAACTAAAAATTTTGTGTCGGGGATGTCGAATGTTGGAGAAGCTAGTCAAGTCGGGGAGGAAGAACCCCGTACCTATAAATGCAAGCGGAGGATGAGCCCCGAGACATTCATGTCGTTAGGGAGCGCAGGTTAGTGAGAGAGTCATCTCCATTGATCACCGTTGTTGGTTAGGAGCATGAGCCCGAGACTGATCCTGAGGAGGATCCTGAGGAGGAATTTGTTGAGGAAGAGGAAGAGGAAGAAGAGGAGTTACCACGGTACACCGTTGATGCTGAGATGTATGACACGTTATACGATCGTAACGTGGAGTTACGAGACGAGGTCCAGGATTTGACTAAGCGAGCGGTTATTCAGCATATTACTCTAGAGGAGAAGGAGAGGGAGATTTTGACTCTTCACTCTCGACTGGTAAATGTAGAATGGGATTTGTTCCATGAGAAGGGTCAAACTGAAGATAAGACCGAGGAGATAGAAAATCAAGAAGGAACTCAAGGAAACCTCCGAAAAATCGAACATAGCAGAGGAAGGCTGGGTAAGAGAATCGCGTCGAGCTGATCGTGCAGAGGATGATAGTCGTGCAAAGAAAGCGAAGATTGGGGAAACGTACTCTACACTTAACAAGGCAATGAATGAAACCCAAGATCGAGTTTTGAGGTACCCAATCCAGTTCGAAGGACTACCATTGTACATGATGGATCGTAGGACGATGTATCGCATCTTAGAAGAGGAGCGTAGCAAGGCTATTCAGCACCTTAACCGGCAGTGATATGATTTGCTTAATTATGTAAAGAACTTAATTAGTTTTTAGATGTAAATTCTGACGTGTTTATGAACGAAAGAATATTTGAATGTTTTAATCCTGTGGATTCTTTATTCCAGGATAGTTGATGTAAATAGCAGTTATGCTATCGTTTAATGTTAAAACTTTTGATTTGAATGAAAATATATCAAGTTGTTTGAGATGATGCGTTAAATGAATATGTTAAATTGTTAAGTAATGCCTTAACTATTTAGAGAAATAAATAAAGTTCTAATAAGCGTTTATTTAACAGAAAAATGCCGCCAAGGAGAAGACAACAACATCACCCGGCTCAGGAAGAGTCAACCAATAATAACAATAATGCCAACGCTAATCCCGTTCAGCAGTTGGTGAACTTACTGACTGGAGCCATGAATAATCAACTGCAAGCTCCACCAAACACAATGTTTACAAACTTCAAGGCGGTGGAACCGCCAGAGTTCAATGGTTCCATGAACCCAATCGAGGCTCAAACGTGGGTTATGGAAATGGAGAAGGTTTTCGATGTTGCTAGGGTTATAGAAGACCAGAAGACTGCTTTTGCAACGTTTATGTTGAAGTCTGAGGCTAGCTATTGGTGGCAAGCAAACAAAGTGCGAGGAGGTGAAGGTATAATTACGTGGGAGAGATTTAAAGAGATGTTTTTCGAAACGTATTTCCCAACTAGTTCACAAAACCAGATGGAGGTTCAATTTCTAGAGTTGAAGCAGGGAAATATGAGCGTGCCTGACTATGCGGCTAAATTCAACGAATTGGCAAGGTTTGCCCCGTATCAAGTTCACACGGATGAAAGGAAGGCGAGACAGTTTGAGCAAGGACTAAAGCCTTGGGTGTACAGCAAGGTATCAATGTTTCAGCTAAACACGTTTGCTGGAGTACTGGAAAAAGGCCATCCTCGCTGAAGGAGGAAGCGATTCGGTGACCAAGTACAATCAAGATCAAAAGAAGAAGAAGAGTGAAGGTGAAGGAAATAACAAGGTCAGTGGAAGTGGCACAAAAGGTGGAAATTTCAATCAGAAGAAAAGGTGGAACGACAGCTCATCATCGGAGAATCAGCAAGGTAGTCAGAAGAAAAGAATCGAAGCATGCCCGACTTGCGGGAAAGCCCATCTGGGAGTTTGTATGAAAGGAAAAAGAGTGTGCTACAATTGTGGACAGGAAGGCCACGTAGCACCAAACTGTCCAAACCCAAAGAAGGGTGCTTGTTTTACTTGTGGTTCGAAGGACCATCTGGCAAGAGATTGTCCCAAGAAGGGATCGGGAGGGTCAGGATCAGGAGGAAACCGGGGAAATAACAGTGGAAATGCCTTAACCATCACCGGACCAACCGCAAACAAACCGAATCGAATCGCTTGGGACTTTCAATATGACGCGCGGATGCAATCCGTTTAAGTGATGTGGTGTCGGTATCATTTCGATCAATGAAATTAATGCTTATGTTTTATTTGATTCGGGTGCTACTTGTTCCTTTATATCCAAGACTTTGCTAATAGTTTAGATTTGCTTATGGATGAGTTGGAATATCCCATGAATATAGAAATTGCAAATAGGGAGATAATTCTGTTAAAATGCGTGTTTAAGAACTGTAGAGTGGATATTAAGGGTAATATCATGAACGTAGATCTTATCCTATTCGACTTGGGGAATTTGACGTTATTTTGGGAATGGATCGTTATTCAATTACGGGTACATAATTGATTGCCAAAAGAAGCGTATTAACCTTATGACTGACTCCATCAAAGGTTGTGTTTTATGGTAGCAAGTTGCCTAGACAAGTGAGTTTCTCGACGATGATGCGAGCCGAAGTTGTTAAGATAAGACAAGGTCACAGGTAGGATACTTAGCTTACATAGTCGATAGTCAAAAGAGAATCAAAGGTAGAAGAAATACTGATTGTGAGGGACTTCGTCGACGATTTCAGACGATTTACCGGACTTCCACCGGATAGAGAGGTAGATTTCGTGTCGATTTGGCGCCTTAATCGCTCGCTCCAATATCGAAGGCACCATACCGAATGGCACCAATAAATATGAAGGAATTAATGGTACAACTACAAGAATTATTGGACAAGAAGTACATTCAACCAAGCGTGTCGCCGTGGGGAAGCGCCGGGTTGTTTTTGTGAAAAGAAGGATGGATCGATGCGACTCTGCATTGACTACGAGAGAACCCGAATAAGGTCACGATTAAGAACAGATATCCATTACTGAGGATCGACGACTGTTTGATCAATTGAAGGGAGCGAGGTACTTTTCCAAGATAGACTTGAGAAGCGGTTATCATCAATTGAAGGTGAGGCCGAGGATGTACCAAAGATGCGCGTTCGAGAACACGATACGGTCACTACTGAATTTTTAGTAATGTCGTTTGGTCTTACGAATGCTCCTGCAGCATTTATGGGACTAATGAATGGTGTGTTCAAGCCGTTTTTGGACAAGTTCGTAGTGGTATTTATAGATGACATTTTGGTCTATTCAAAAACCAAAGAATAACACGAAGAGCATTTAAGATTAACGTTGGAAGTATTGAGAAGGGAAAAGTTGTATGCCAAGTTTTTGAAATGCGAATTTTGGATTAAACGAGTGCAATTTCTTGGGCACGTGATCGATAAAAATGGAATTTTAGTAGATCCATCCAAAGTCGGGCCGTGATTAATCGGGATCAGTAGAGGACGCCATCGTCGGTAATCGAAGTTTTCTTGGATTGGCAGGATATTATAGAAGGTTCATACAAGACTTTTCCAAGATCGCAACTCCGTTAACGAATTTAACTTGAAAAGCTGTGAAATTTGTTTGGACGGATAAGTTTGAGGAAAGTTTTCAAGAATTGAAGAAGAGGTTGAGTATGGCCCCTGTGTTATCTCTTCCGGAGGATACAGGAAATTTTGTTATTTATAGTGATGCATCGCATAAAGGACTTGGTTGTGTCTTCGATGCAAAACGCAAGAAAGTCATTCGCAGTATGCATCACGACGATTTGAAGGATTACGAGAAGGGTTACCCAGACCCATGATTTGGAGTTAGTGCGATTGTTTTTGCTCTAAAAATTTGGAGGCACTATCTATACGGGGAGAAGTGTGAAATATATGCGGACCACAAGAGTCTGAAATATATTTTTACACAGAAGGATTTGAACATGCGTCAAAGAAGATGGTTGGAATTAATTAAGGATTACGACTGTGAGATTTTATACCATCCGGGGAAAGCAAATGTGGTTGCCGACGCCTTAAGTAGAAAGGGTCGTGAGAAATTGATGATGTTAACTGCTCAAGAGGAGCTAATTACAGAAATGGAGAAACTGGAGTTGGAAGTGAAGTATCCTATTGAGATTGATGAGAAGCTATTTTAGATGCAATCTGGTACAACTCTACTAGATAAAGTAAAGGAGGTTCAGCTTCAGGACGAAGAATGTAAAAAGGTGACAAAGAAGATATCTGAATGAACCGAACCAAGATTTAAGATGGATAAGGAAGGAATACTGAGATTTGAAAATAGAATCTGGATTCCGCCAGTATAAGAAATTAAGGAAGAAATTCTGAGTGAGGCTCATAGTTTGAGATATTCGATTCACCCAGGTAGTACAAAGATGTATCAAGATCTTTGACAACATTTCGTGGCCGAATTTGAAACGCGATGTTGCGAATGTGTTGCCAAGTGTCGACACATCGAAAAAGTAAAAGCAGAACATCAGAGACTGAGTGGATTGCTACAACCGTTAGAAATCCTAGAATGGAAATGGGAACATATTACAATGGACGTACTTCGTGGTTGGCCTTCCGACGACTTAGAAAGGCTACGACGTAGTATAAGTTATCGTTGACCGACTGACGAAATCCGCACACTTCCTTCCAATCAAAATCAGATTCAACTTAGATCAGTTGGCAAGGTTATATGTGAAAGAGATTGTTTCGAGACACGGAGTGCCGGTGTCAATTATTTCTGATAGAGATCCACGCTTCACATCAAATTTCTGGAAACGTCTTCAGGAATGCATGGGTACGCTATTGCGAATGAGTACAGCTTACCACCCTCAAACAGACGGACAGAGTGAGTGAACGATTCATACATTAGAAGATATGCTGAGAGCCTATGTGATGGACTTCAAAGGAAATTGGGATGATCACCTACCGTTAGTAGAGTTCGGCTACAACAACAGTTACCACGCTAGTATAGGCATGCCGCCTTACGAAGCGTTATACTGGCGAAAGTGCGTAACTCCGCTTTCTTTGGGATGAAGTTGGTGAAAGAGACAATTCTAGGGCGAAATTGGTACAATGAGACGGCAGAATAGTCAAAGTGATCCGAGCACAACCGGTAGCGGCTCAAGATCGACGGAAGAAATACGTTGATCCACATCGTAAAAATATCGAGTTTGAATCGTAGTTATGTTTTCTTGAAGGTCTCTCTCGGAAGGGAAGATCGGGTTCGAAAGAAAGGGAAATTGAGCCCAAGATTCATTGGACCCTTTGAAGTCTTGAAGAATCGGAGAAGTCAAATGCGAGGTAGCCTTTACCTCCAAAGACTCGAGAATGTCCACAACGTCTTCCATGTTTCAGATTACGACCCTACAAGGCCGATTACAAGCATGTAATTGAATATAAACCCTCGCATTTTGAGAAAGACTTATCTTACGATAAAATTCTGTCCCAAATTGTCGAATCGAAAAAGAACAAGTTCTCGAAATAAAGTTATACCTTACATTAAGGTAATTTGGAGGAACCACAACGTGACGTGAGCTACGTGGGAACTCAAGAGAATATGATGAAGAATTACCCTCATTTATTTACTTAATTATGTATAACCGATTCTCGGGGATGAATCTTTGTAAGGGGGGAAGAATGTAACAGGTTGAATTTATTGAGTCGTGATTACGGGACAGAATCCTTTTAAGGGGAAAAGATGTGACGAACGAGAATTTTGTAATTAATTTTAATATTTATTGAATTAAATAAATATTTTTCGATGATTTAATTATTAGATTAAATAATTAATTGACGCATTGTGGTAGATTAATTTAATTATATGTGTTACATTTATTAAATTAATGTAGAGTTTTTATTATCAAGTATGTAATTATGTCAGCTTATTGAATTAAATGAATTATTTAATTAAGCATGATGGTATTCTAATTAATTTATTTATTAATTAGAGATTTAATAATTTAATATAATTAATTAATGAGAAAATTAAATATATGACTATGTGAATTTATGAGAAGTTATTATATTTTATTTATATTAAATAAGATATATGAATTATTGTGCAAGTGGGTGTGACGTGAATTAAACTATATGATAAAGCTTTATTAAATTAAAGGAGTTTTGAAATCTATTATGCTAGCCAAACATGGCCTTAGTGGGGGTTACTAGCAGTTACCCATGACTGGGTTAACTGACCATTATTGCGCGTCAGTCGAGTTCTTATAATACGACGTTCTCTTTTCTTTTCTTTTATTATTCTAAGTCTGGAAGAGCAGAGAGGGAGAGAGATTGAGAATTTATCAGAGAAAATTTGTGAGAATTAGAGATATTGTGAGTGTGTAATCATCAGGTAATTGTGAAAGGATCATCTTGGATCACCTCTTCTTAATCTATACTCTGGGTAATTTCTCCAAACCAAATTCTATTTTTACGTTATTTGAGATTTATGAAAATGGCTTTCATCCATACTGTAAAGCCTCTTTAATTATATATATTTTGTAAACTATATCATAAGTTTCATAATACGATGACTTGCTATTTCAAAATTTACAGAGTTTGGGTTTTGGCCATATGGCCTTATACGTGGTATTTTATGTATTGATCGTATATTATCCCTAAATTTTACACTTGTATGTTGATACGAAGAGACCAAAATTTAAATAAACGGATTCGGTGTTATAACGAATCCGTAGTGACAATTTTCATGTTTTATTTTCAAAACCTTCAAGAACTTCAAGAACAGTGAAAGTAAATGTGTTGATTTTGCAAATTATATGTTGTAACTTGTTAAAAATCATGCTAGATAGGTTAAGTAATGATTATATATGTATTACAATGATTGGGTAAGTCTAAATTTGTGTAAAAAAAATAACTAATTGGAAGTTATGGCCATATTCATGTATAATTTTACGTGTGATTGATTTTGGCCTAATTTGGCCTTGTTGTGTTCATGACTCGCAGAATCGAAGAACCGAAGAAAATGAGCACAGGTAACCCACTTCTACGCAAGCATTAAACTAAATTACCACATACTTGCCATCAAAATAAATAAATAAAATAAATAAAATAATAATAATAATAATAATAATAATAATAATAATAAATAAATAAATATTTGATGAAAATTATTTTTAAAATATTTATAAAATAAATTAAATATTTTAATTGAGATATTTATGAAATAAAATAAATATTCGATGAAAATTATTATTAAAATATTTATAAAATAAATTAAATATTTTAATTGAGATATTATGGAATAAAATAAATATTCGATGAAAATTATTATTAAAATATTTATAAAATAAATTAAATATTTTAATTGACATATTATGGAATAAAATAAATATTCGATGAAAATTATTATTAAAATATTTATAAAATAAATTAAATATTTTAATTGAGATATTATGGAATAAATTAAATATTCGATGGAAATTATTATGAAATAATTTATTAAAGTGTAATAATAGTAAAAGAATGAAAATATTCTAATTTAATTAAGTAATTAAATTAGAAGGGTAATGATTTGTTAAATAAAGTGGAGTTTATATTAAATAATTAAGTGAAAATGTAACTAATGAATGTTGTGAATACATATGGTATGTGTGTAGGATTTGTGGTGAGCGGAGTAGTAATCGCTTTAGCTACACGCATGAAGCAAGTTTCCTAACCCTACTTGTCATTATTTTTCAAGTTTATTAATTACCTCGAGTAAATTATCATTATTATTATTCATGTTCAAATGTTATATTAAAGATTGATTATCTTTTCAAAGAATGATTAAGGTATACAATAATTGTCCTATTGTATACTTCCTGAGATTATTATTCAATTTGAATATCATTATTATTGAACCTTATTAGACTAGCGAACCCTTATTGATTCGACTAGTCCATAGTTGATGAGCGTTCTAAATTTCCGAACCCTTGATGAATTATCCAAACCAAACTTCCTTTGGTGCGGACTCGAATGTCAAACTGAGATGAACAACCCTGCAAAGGGATTTACTTATGCATTAGCGTTAAGATATTGTGCGCAATATTGTACTAAGGGCTGATCCCCCTAAGTACGAGTAGAAAGGTCTATAGTCTTATGACTGTTAAAGGTTTCAAGTATAACCCTTGATAACCTAGGACATATTTCAAGGTCTTATGACACTCATAATTCTTTTGTTTCTTGTTATTCATTCTTGATTCAAAAGTTGAGCTTTTATTCAGATGTCTTTGATTTACTCGCATGTTATTATACTGTTATTTCATTATTATACTTGTGGGCATTAGTGCTCACTCTTGCTTAATAATAACATTGCAATTAAGAACGAAAGAACTGACGAACCTTCCACTACTAAAGGCAAGGGCAAAGTTAGCAAGTGTTGAAGACTTGTTATTTTATTTGATGATGTATTTAGGTTAGACTTAAGTTAATGATGTTGTTTAAGACTTAATTGTTTATGATTCTGCACAGATGTTTAAGGTTAGAGTAACCTGGGATTGTATTTATTATGTAGTTGATGTAACCCCATAAGGGGAGATTTATTATTATTTCTATCTATTGCATGGTTTGCATTTATTATGGGTAGATAGATAGATGATATTTATACAGTGAACACCAAATCCCGTGGAATTGAAGTACCCAGATTTGGGGGTGTCACATTAGGGTTTGAGCCATTTAGGGTTTGAACCCTTTATGGTTTGCAATTAATTTCTAACATTTCCAAATTTCGGTGTTCAAAATAGAAAATTAATATTTCTAAATTAGAATTAGAATTTTTCTAATTATATTAAAATTTCTTAATCACAAATTAAATCTTGCTAATTAGGATTATCATTTCCTAATTAAAAATCGCTAATTTAGCAATTAGGGTCGTAATTGGTCATTAGGGTTTTTAACCCAGAATTAGGGTTTTAATTAGAAAAATAATATTTCTAATTTATAAATTAGATTTCGTAATTAGGGTTTTCTAATTACTCATAACTTGAAAATTAGGATTAATATTTCCTAATTAACATTACAATTACTAAATTATCACTTAGGTTTTCCCTAATTATAAATTAGGGTTTCAAATCTAGAAATTAGGGTTTCAAATTTTGAAATTAGGGGTTTCTAAGCAATTTGTTAAAATTAACCCTAATTAATATTATAATTATTTACAGTTATGCCATTAAGTTCGCAATTTAGGGTTTCAGAACCGGTTTTAGGGTTTCTTGTTAATCGCTAGGGTTTTCTAACCGAGCGTTGACGTTCTTAATATATACCTAGGGTTTATTACAGATATCGTTTATCTGGTCAACCCTTGACCCTTAACAACATATTGTACACATATACACAGAACATATTCACGTATTCCCTTAATCCTGAATAATTCACCTAAATCCTTTACAGAATTTTGAAATCATCAAAATTCCTTCTTAAAAATATCAAACGCATACCCTTTTTTTCTATCTAGGTTCTAATTTTGAACCTTAAATCAATTAATTAAATTTTTTAAAAAAAATTCAAATTCTCGGGTTGTCACAGTTTGGTTATTTGAATTCGCATAACTGGTTGGTTAGGAATATGAAAACAAACAACCTTACAAAAATAATCAATTTTAGCATGATGAGTGGTTAACCAATTAATCCCTAAAATTACATCAAATGCAAGTATTTTCAACGAAATAAGATCGGCAGGTAATGTAATGGTTCAAAGTTGAATCAAGCAAGATTTATAAACAGTAGATGTAATGAAAGTTTCTCCTAACGGAGTCTCAACAGATAAGTCAAAGTCTAATTTCTCCAGAGTCAAGTTCAAACGTTGAGCACAAGCAGGTGAGATAAAAGAATGGGTAGAACCGGTATCTAATAAGGTATAAACTTCGTAAAAGTTTATGATTAGCTTACCCATGATCACCTCGTTCGGGTTCCTCACGTTTTGGGCAGTCACGACAAACGCCCTTCCAGGAACCACCGACTTTGACTTGTCCAGGATAGCCTTTGGAGTCACCATCCCTGTTGGACTTGGTTTCGCTACAAGACAATCTCTAGCTATATGACCTTCCTTTCCATAGTTATAACACACCTTTGATTATTGTGGGCAGTTTGGGCTGATGTGTCCCTCTTTCCCGCATTTATAACAAACGATCGGTGATCGTTCTCCTCCCCTAGAAATAATGAATGTTGGTGTTGACGTCTTCACGTTATCATTGTTGTACCTTCTCTTTTTGAAATCTCCTCCCGACTCGCTCCATCTATTATCATGGCCACGATTACCACCAGAGTGGTTACCGCTTTTGTCCAAATGTTTTCCTCCTCACTGGTTGTCATTGCTCTAATGACCGCTGCCACCGGTATGACCCTGGTTGTGGTCCCTCGGTTGAACATACTCATTATCTCGCTCTAATAATTGTGTCATGTTTACAACATCTGAATATAAAGAAAATTTATGAGAGATAAGATATTGCCTAATCTCGGGTGTTAGACCTCTCAGAAACATCCTCGTCATTCGTTCCTCATTCTCTACCAAATGAGGTGCAAACTAGGATAACTCTGCGAACTTCGCCTCGTACTGGGACATTGTCATGTTTTTTTGTTCCATTAGAATAAACTCTACCTCCTTCATATATGACGAATACTTTCAGAAAGTACATGTCATTGAACAGTTTTTGAAACGTTTCCCAAGACATGTTGAGTGCAGCAGGCTGGGTACGCTTCACAGATTTCCACCAGTAATCTGCCTCACCGTGGAATATAAAGGTGGCGAATGGAACCTTCTGTTCCTCCGTGCATCCGAAGACATCGAATATCTTGGTAATTTGCTTGACCCACGTTTTTGCCTTAATCGGATCCGGCTTTCCCACAAATTTTGGTGGTCCCAACTCCTTGAATCCTTGCTTTGGGTGTGATAAGTCGCATATCGCTATCATTTCCACCCGTATTTTGTACACGAGTCTCCCTCGTCTGATTTTGCATGAACTGCAAAAAGCTTCTAAACATCCCATCATTCATTTGTTCGGTAATGTTGTTTACAGGAGGAATATTGCCTTCCTATTGCACGTTCCCCTGGGTGGTGATTAAAGGTGTCTCCACGGTCTCATTCAATCCATTGTTAATATTTTTAGCTGCCATTTTCAAATGCTGCCATAAAATAAGGGTTAATTAACAAATTAACACATCACATATTAACCATATGCTCTGACTGACCAACCAAATACGATTAGGTATGACACACTAGCGAAGGATTACTCGTCTCTCCCCTCCTAGTTCTATTCCTCGATCTCCGCCAGAGACAACTGTGACGCCCCCAAAATAGGTATACAACACTCATTCTGAGTCGTCAAATACATGGTAGAGAAACAAATTCTCACCTCCTAAGAAGAAAAATGGAACAAAAAGGGTGAGCTCAACTAGCCCAGTAAAGAATATTATGACTAAGATAATATACAACAAATTATCATTAGTCTTCAACAAGGAAAAATCTGATAGAATATAATTGAAAACAAGTTTTAGATCAACAACTACAGCGGAAACAACAATCCATTAGAAGAGTCAAGTAGAGAATGAATTCTACTATCTTCTAAGATTTAAAAGTTCATCATCAATATTTTATCACTGCAACATCAATCAATATACATCTTGAATCAAATATTCATCTTTTCACTACAAGCCAAAGATATTCATTTGTATCACTAGTTGGTCATGTTCATCTCAACACTGCTCATCTTTTACTACGGCCAAAGATATTCATCGGTTAATCATTCATCTTTTGCACTACTGTGCCAAAGATATTCAGTAATATCATCATTTAGGACTGAGGATGATGAAAAATATCTTAAAGAAAACGAATCCAGTGAGATAAAAGATCAAAGATTAGGGATTCGTAATTTAGTTTATCCAAGTTCAAAAATACCTTATAATAATCAATTATGGAGCAAAATTCAAGAATAAAGATCAAAACATGGATACAATCAAAGATAGTAACCACAATAGACAACTTAGATAAAGAAAGAAAAAATTATACTTTTTTTGTAAATAGTGACGTATTCGTGAATAGTGCCATATACGTGAATAGTGCCGTATACGTGAACAGTAACCCCGATATGAAAAAGATTGAAATTCCACAATAAAATCTATACCAATATTTTGGTATAATGATATTGAAAGAATAACATCATTATGAAGAAAATAACATCCCTTACCTCAAAAGAATAGTACTTCCAGCTGAAATATCAGGTATAAGGCTGAATGAAACTTGCACTAAATAGCAACTCACAAAGTATCTAAATACTCACAAAATACGCTTGTGACGAACGAGATTTTGTAATTTAATTTTAATATTTATTGAAGTAAATAAATATTTTCAATGATTTAATTATTAGATTAAATTGTTAATTGATGAAATTGTGGTAGATTAATTTAATTATATGTGTTACATTTATTAAATTAATGTGGAGAATTTTTATTATCGAAGTATGTCATTATGTGAGCTTATTGTATTAAAAAAAATATTTAATAAGCCTAATGTTATTTTAATTAATTTAATTATTAATTAGATATCTAATAATTTGACATTATTTATTAATGAGAAATTTAGTTATGTGATTATATGAATTTATGAGAATTTATTATATTTTATTTAAAGTAAATTAAATAAAATATTGATTTATTTTATGAAGGAGTGTGACATTAATTAAACTATATGATAAAGCTTTATTAAATTAAATAGTTTTGTAATCCACTCTTACTAGCCAAACATGGCCTTAGAGGGAGTTGAGAGCAGTTACCCATGATGGGTAACTGACCTCAACGTGTCAGTTCATTTGAATACGACGTCTTCTTTTATTTCTTATTATTCCTAAGTCTAGAAAACAAGTAGAGCATAATCTAGAGTTCACAGAGAAAAAAATTTGAGATTGAGAAAAGATTGTGAGTGTGCAATCAATCAAATACTTGTGAAAGGATCATTATTGATCATCTTCTAATTTATACTCTACAGGGTAATCTCCTCTTCCCAAATTCTAAATTTCACGATTGTTTAAGTTTTATTTATATGGCTTTCAAACCTTTTGTAAAGCCTCTGTAACTAAGAAAGGAGTAATGTTTATGGGTTATGTATGTATTAATATGTATCAAATCGTATTTAATTATATATATTATATATTATGTAAACCATGTCATCAGTTTCATGAAAATACGTAGTATATGATTGCTACAAAATTACAGAGTTTGGGTTTTGGCCATATGGCCTTATACGTGGTATTTAATGCGTTGATCGTATATTATCCCTAAATTTTACACTCGTATGTTGTTATGCATGTTGATACGAAGAGACCAAAGTTTAAATAAACGAATTCGGTGTTATAACGAATCTGTAGTGACAATTTTCATGTTTTATTTTCAAAACCTTCAAGAACATCAAGAACAGTACAATTTGCATATTTTAATTCTGTTATTATATGTTTTAAAGGGTTAAAATCATTCTATAATTATTGGGTAATGATTATGTATGAATTTTATCATGTGTGTATGTCTAATTTCGTGTAAAAAATAAGAAATTGGTAGAAATTGGCATGTTCTGTGATTTTTTGTGAACTGTAATTTCAGAATCGGTTCATCGCGCACACCAATTAACGGCTTATAAGGCAGGCCAGCATGCAATACTAATAGTCCAAATGCAGCAGTTTAAAGTACTAGATAACGAAATGGCGCCACAAATACCACTCTCCGTAAAGTTCGTAAACGAAAATTTTAAAGTGTTTAAGTCTAGCAATGTGTTAGTAACATAATGTAATGAACATAAAATTATGTTATAAGTATAATGAGATGTTAAAATAAATACTTAGCATGTAAATAACATAATTGCATGTGGATCAAATAATTGAATACATAATTAGCTTATTATTCATGAAGTGATATTATGTGACAGTAAATGTGATAATTTGACTAAGTATAGTCATAACCAAAGTTTAGACAAAAGAATAATCGTTGATGATTAGTTAAGTTATAATTAACTAGTATTGTGAATGTGAATGGTATGTAGGATTAAATTCAAAGAACGTGCTTAGTTAAAGTGTAATCTACGCACGAGGCAAGTTTCCTAACCCTACTTGTCATTATTGTTCAAGTTTATTATTTACCTCGAGTAAATTATCATTACTATTATTCAAGTTCGAATTATTATATTAAAGATTGATTATCTTTTCAAGTATGATTTTGTTATACAATAATCGTTCTATTGTATACTTCTTGAGATTATTATTCAATTTGAATATCATTATTGTTGAACCTTGTTAGACAAGCGAACCCTTATTGAATTATCCAAACCAAACTTCCTTTGGTGCAGACTCGAATGTCAAACTGAGACGAACAACCCTGCAAAGGGATTTACTTATGTGTTAGCGTTAAGATATTGTGCATGTGATGGTACTAAGGGCGATCCCCTAAGTACGAAAGTAGAAGGTCCATAGTCTTATGACTGTTAAAGGTTTCAAGTATAACCCTTGATAACCTAGGATATAGTTCAAGGTCTTATGACCCTCAGAAATCTTTTGATTCTTGTTATTTATTCTTGATTCAAAAGTTGAGCTAATTCACTCACATGTTATTATTACTGTTATTTTATTGCTATACTTGCGGGCAATCGTGCTCACTCTTGCTTAATAATAATATTGCAGTTAAGAACGAAAGAACCGACGAACCTTCCACTAGTAAAGGCAAGGGCAAGGTTAACAAGTGATGAAGACTTGTTATTTTTATTAGATGATGTATTTATGCTTAAGACTTGAGTTAATGATGTTGTTTAAGACTTATTTATTTATGATTCCGCACAGATGTTTAAGGTTAGTTTAACCTGGGATTGTATTATTATTCAGATGTTGTAACCCTTAAAGGGAAGAATTTATTTCTATCTATTGCATGGTTTGCATTCATTATGGGTAGATAGATAGATGATATTTGTACAGTGAACACCAAATCCCGTGGAATCAAAGTACCCGAATTTGGGGGTGTCACAACGCTCGATAATATAGAGAGAGAAAGCTTACGATTCTGGTGTGATTTTTAATTCTAACTAAGCACCCTATTAATAAGAAAATGCTTTAAACGCCATAGCAGACTGACCTGCTACCTGATGGCTTTACCTGCTTCTATTCACGCCCACCACTTTTGAAATAAAATTTTAGTACATTTCATTTATCACAAACCAAAAATGGGGCCCACCATATTTTTAAAAAAAAATATTTATTTTTGAAACTTCAATAATTAATAATAAATAGCGCTTTTATCAGAAAAATACGAATTTTATGTCCATTGCATAAAAAATTTAATTCTCTACAACTTTGTAGATTTAAGTTTTTCCAAATTCCAAACGCAAAATGACCGAAATCTACATACGGACGATTTTCAACACCTCTTTTCTGATAAAAATACTGATAAAACACCTCAGCATTAATTCCTTCATTTATAACCACAATAAATATATCTATCATTTATATCCACATAAAATAAATGTTTCCTTATCATATAAATCAATAATTAATTATTCACAAATAATATTACAGAATCACAATTATGACAACCAGGTCGTTCCCAGGAAAGATGGGGTTTTCCGATAAGGATTTCTCCTTACTAGCGCGCAATTAGGTGACCAAACCCCTTTCCTTGACATAACTTCCTTAAACATTGCCAATAATGTTATCTAACAATATTATTCAAATAATATGAATTATTGATCTGATAATGGAGATACTGTGCAGTGATAATTATTGAAACAACAATAATATAACATATCAACGTAGCAATTATTGAATCAATAAAATAAAATATTGAACAGTAATTACTTTAACAATTATTGAGTAGTGCCTTCTTACGTAAGAATCAATAATTCAAAAATATTGTGCAATAATCTTGTGTTATTCTTGTGCAACCACGTATATTGTCAGTATTTTAACCAATCGGGTATTCCAACACCGTTAATCTGTAAATAACCGTGGCGCCCCAAAATTTAAATACAACTTCATTTATACAACTGTTGAGCTGTCATATAGAATACGAGCACAGTTAACTGTGAGTTTTAATACAAATGTATGTAACTCTCATGGTGCCTCGACCACAACCTTACAATGGTACTTTACATAAAAGTATAGTCAAAGACTATTTTAGAAACTAAAATCTTTGGGAAGTGCTCAAGGAAACCTTCGTACATGGGAGGCCATGCGTCTAAGTTATAATAGATATCATATAGTCACAGAATTATCCTTGGTTGACCCAATAGGCCCCAAAGAAAACCGAGAAGATTACTATCATCTTCTTTCCAATGGTGAGTCTTCTCTTGACATATAACTATCTCCACTGTCTCTAAGTGAATATTATATTTTAAATCAACTCCATGATCATATAGGTAGTGCCCGTAGATATACTCAGCAAGTGGATGCGCACAACCCTGTCTTATGATAACACGAGATTGTATGTTATTAGACATCTTGTATGATAGTGGCAAAACACCCTTCCAAAGTTGGGTTCACCTCACCCTATTTGATTCACCAAATATAACAACTAAATGTTGTATAGAATACAACACACTTTTCTATATTGTTTAAGGAGAACCTCCAAAGCTAGAGACCACTGTTCTATTCCCCTGTTATCCCCGCTCGACCCGGCAAAACTCTTACGGGAACACTATTATTACCTGAAAGGAATTGTGAAGCAGAAAGGGTGAGCACAACTAGCCCAGTAAGGAATATCATGACTAAAGATAATTAAATTATCAATAGCTTTCATCAATAATAAATCAGTGATTTAGAACATATGGTAGATGAAAAAACTTTTCAACCATAGTTACAGCGGAACGAGCAATCAATTAGAAGAGTCAAATAGACCATAAGGTCTATTATCTTCTCTATGTTAAAAGTCCACCAATAATGTTTTATCCATGTAAAATAAATCAACAGTTCCTGTCACAAATCATATGAATAACTCATAATCATAATTGTGGTTCTAAATTCCTCTTCGCAACTAGGACGAAGATAATTCTCATCACCTATCTTCACCTGAAATATCAAAAATCATGGTTATACCAAATCAGAATTCTTGCTCATAATCATACTAATAAATTCATCTTTGCACCACGGCCAAAGATATTCATTAACAATTCATCTTTGCACTACATGCCAAAGACATACAACTGTATTTTAGAAGAGTCAAGTACTCCTTAGTTGATGGCTCAGTGATCTTCCATTAGTATGGCTACAACTCCGCTGGCAAATAAGTGAACCATAGTGTAAATTGTGGCGCGCAAGTCATGAAAGTTAAAGTAATGGTCTGACAGTTTTAGTTTATTACACGAACTTTGAAAATAAATGTTATATGTTAATAATAGGAATGTTAAATGATGATTTCAGTAGTATTAAACTATGAATGAACATGTTATCAAGTGTTACCTATTTGTAACATAGTTTGATTATGTGAATGGGTAATTTAACCTATATGATGTATATATTTGTGTATATAGATATAAAATGTTGATAATGACTAATTATGTCATGATGACATATGTTTAGGATATTGAAATTCAAGTGGTAAGGGTTTAGCATGTGCTAAAGGCAAGTTCTTTAACTCAAAACTTCATTGTGCGAGTTTAATTTTATTTGGTACATTATTGTTTTCAAATTCAATTACAATTGTTGTAAGTTGCTACCTCTACACTTTCGTATAGCTAGATTGCCTATTATTGAGTAGGTCATTGTATCTAGTTGCTCATGACGGTACAAGTATCCCAAATCTTATAGTTTAATCTTGAGCAAGTTTTCTAATCTATTATCTTGTTAATTCAATTACTGTTTTCAATTCGATTACAATATAATGATGTAAGTTATTTGGAGCAAGTTATTCTTGTATTTAACTTGTTGTTTATCATGCATAACTATATATGCTATGTATGTTTATTATTCAATTCTAATTAACCTTGGCTTAGTATTGTTCAAGCAAGGTATGCTATAGTTATTCAAATTGTATGCTATTAGATTATTCCTAATGCATGACTTTAGTTTACTATGATTGATTCAATCACGATTATTCTATAGTATAGTGTTATTGGTCTTATTCAACTACTCCTTAGTTGATGTTCGTTGAATTCTAAATTACCTTGAAAGCTTATTCAAACCAAACTTCCTTTGGTGCGGGCTTGTACTCTAAATACTGAGATGAACAACTCTTTTAATAGAGGTTTACGCTTAGCGTTGAAATGGTTGTGCACAATACATTGTACGAAGGGTTGATCCCCCTAAGTATGTGGAGCCCATTATAGTCTTATGACAGTTAAAGATAAAGTTGAAAGATTACTTATAACTTTGGACATGATTCGTGGTCATTAGACCCTTAGTGAATGTTATAATTTTTAGAAAGTTAATAGAATATGTTGTTCAGTTCTATTGAGCCTAATATTGGCAATTGATGTAAAAGTTTAAAGATTTACTTATTGTTATTTCAAGTGGGCCTTGTTTGCTCACTCTTGCCTGTAAAATTTCTTACAGCTAAGGTTGAAACGGGTGACGTACCTATCACCAATAAGAGCAAAGGGAAGATGAATAAATATTGAAGACTTGTAATAGTTTTGATAGTTTACTTTCAGACTTTGGTTTAAAGATTGTAATGAAGTTTATTTAAATTTCCGCATTTGAATGATTGTGTTTAAAGGTTAGATAACCTGGGAGATTTTTATTTGAGTTTAATCCTGTATGGGCAGGTTTTTATTATTCAATTTTATTATAATTGGGTAGTTAGAAATGAATGTTTTGATTAAGTGAACACCAAATCTTGAAGAAATGAAGTACCAGGATTTTGGGGTGTCATAAGTTGGTATCAAAGCTTTAGGTTATGAACCTTAGGTGGGGGAAAAAGCCTTAGGAAGTAACCTTTGAAAAGATAGTGGATATAACTCTTATCGAGTTTTAGGAAAGAAGTAATAAAACACTTATGTGCTTATGTGATTTTAAATTATGTACTCGTGAGTGTCGAATAGTAATGATTAATAATTAAAACTTTAAAACTTTGTTGTCACGATGACTAATGTCGGAGAATCCAGTCAAGCTAGGGAGGATGGACCTCAAATGCCTGTAGAGGAAGATCCTCGCGACATTCAGGTAGTTTGGGAACAACTATCGCCACGGAGTCACCGCTGCTGGTCACAAGAGTTGAGGATGAGGATGATGATGTGTGGAGATGATTTAGGAGGATCCCATTGAGTTACCACAGGAGGATGAGGATGACGAGGATGAGGAGGAAAGGATTCCACTTAACTCGATAAGCCGGCCAGAGTATATATATGAGGGTGCATAACCGTAACATGGAACTTCGTGATACAGCTTGAGGAGTTGCAGGAGATAGTAATCGAACAAATGATCGCAATGACACAAAAAGACGATGAGATCTAGGATCGTGAAGAACGATCGACAAATGTCGAGGAGAAACTAGTACAGCATCAAGGAGAGAAAGAGCAATCGATCGAGTGGTCACGAAACCGAATCAAGAACAAGTTGAGAGAAGAAGCTGCTAAAAGGGCAAGAGCTGAAGATGCTTACGAGGAAGCTTTTCAACGAACCAGATTAGCAGCAAGAAACACGAAAGCAAAAAGGATGAAGATGGAAGAGATGAATAAAGTATTTAACACCGCAATTAATCGAGCTCAAGATCGGGTCATGGGATATCCGATTCAGTTCGAGACGCTTCCATCATTCGTGTTAGATCGCAGAACAATGTTTCGAGTCATGGAGGAAGAACGTGATAGGGCTAAGAAGTATCTTAATAGAACATCGTAGTCATTGTACAATGATGAGTGAAAGGTTAAATAAATTGTAAATCCCAAGTGTTATGCAACCTATGGGATATGATTATGATGTTGTCCTCAAACTTTTGTAGTTCAGAAAGTAATGTAGATAGCAAAGTGATGCTATTGTTTTATGTTTTCCAAAAGGTTTTGAATAAATAAAAGTTGTTACTTTATTCAAAGTGTTATGTGTTATGTGGTTATTTCTTTTATGGAGGCAAGTTAATTAGAAAATACTTAAAGAAGCTGAGTAATAGACTAATAGATGTTTTGTTTTAACAGTAAAATGCCTCCCGCACGTGAACCACCCCGACAGAGAAACAATGAGAGAACTACTAATAACGACAATGTTGACCAGAACCCCTGCTCAACAACTAGTGACACTATCGACAGGAGCATTGCAGAATCAACCACAAAACCATGGTACAACGCTTAAGGATTTCAAGGAAGTTGGACCACCTGAATTCAGTGGGTCCATGAATCCAGTCGAAGGACAAACCTGGATTATTGAGATAGAAAAGGTGTTCGATGTCGCTAGGTAGGGGATGATCGTAAGATCGCTTTCAAATATTCATGTTGAAAGCGTAAGCTAGTTATTGGTGGCGTGCCAATAAAACTCGCGAAGGGCCGTGGAGTGATGACCGATAGGTTCAAGGAGTTGTTCTTCGAGACTTATTTCCTGGAGAGTTCAAGAGTCACTAGAAGTGCGCTTTACGAACTAAAACAAGGAACGATGATTTCAGATCTCGAGTATGCCGCAAAATTCAACGAATTGGCGAGGTTTGCGCCCATATCAAGTTAAAGATGATGAACGCAAGGCAAAAGAGGCTTGAACAGGACCAAGCCCCAGGTCAGACAAAGAGGGTTTCCCTGCTCCAATCAAGACATTTGCAGCAATGTGATGGAGAAAGCAAGATACTCAAAGGTGGAGGCGAGGCGTTGACAAAGTTCAATCAGAACAAAAGAAGAAGAAGAATGAGAATGATATTAAGAATGGAGGTGGTAGCGGTGGAAACAACAACAACAATAACAGTTTGAAGAGGAAGTGGAATGGGAACATGGGTGCTGGAAACCAGCAGGGTAACCAACAGAATAAAAAGTTTGAAGCATGTGTGATATGTGGGAAATTTCATAAGGGTGCGTGTTTGATGGGGAAGAGAGTATGCTTCAATTGTGGCCAGGAGGGTCACATCGCCCCAAATTGCACTCAACCAAAGAAGAATGTATGCTTCACGTGCGGATCTAAAGATCACTTTGCTCGTGAGTGCCCTAAGAAGAAGGAGGGAGTGACAACTAGAAGCAATGGAGGTAACAATGGAGGTACATGGGCCATTGTAGGACCTGCATCATCAAATAAACCCACAGCCAGAACCTTCAACATGAATGTGCAAGATGTTGTGCAATCAAAAGATGTGGTGTCAGGTATTATCCCAATCAATTTTATTAATGCATATGTATTATTTGATTCGGGTGCTACTTGTTCGTTTATATCTGATGAATTTGCTAAGAGGTTAGAATTGCCTAGAGAAGAACTGAATTTTCCTTTGAACATAGAAATTGTGAATAAGGAAATAATCCCTATTAGATTTGTATACAAGAACTGTAGTGTGAACATTAAAGAGAATATCCTGTTGGTAGATTTGTTTCCGATTAGACTCGGGAAATTTGATGTAATTTTGGGAATGGATTGGCTGTTCAAATACGGAGCGGTAATTAACTGCCAAAAGAAGTGTGTAAACCTTATGACCCCGTCAAAGGTAGTATTTCATGGTAGCAAGTCGCCTAGACAAATGAAATGTCTGACGACTATGCAGGCCAAGAAATTGTTAAGTCAAGGTTGTGTGGGCTATTTAGCTTACATAGTCGATACTCAGGAGAAGGGTGTGAAACTAGAAGAAATACCAGTAGTGAGGGAATTCAAAGACGTGTTTCTAGAGGATTTTCCAGGACTTCCGCCTGACAGAGAAATTGAGTTCGTGATCGACTTAGCGCCGAAAAAAGACCGATATCAAGGCCCCGTATGTAAATGGCTCCAAGAGAAATGAAGGAACCGATGGTACAACTTGCAAGAGTCATTGGACAAGAAATATATTCAACCAAGCGTATTGTCGTGGGGAGCGCCATTTTTTTCGTTAAGAAGAAGGATTGATCAATGCGTCTTTGTATCGATTATAGAGAGTTAAACAAAGTCACTATTAAGAATAGGTATCTGTTGCCTAGAATAGATAACTTGTTTGATCAGCTGAAGGGTGCTAAATATTTCTCGAAAATAGATTTAAGAAGTGGGTATCACCAATTGAAGGTAAGAATGGAGGATATACCTAGAACGACACTCTTAACTCCTGCATTTTACATTACGAAGTTTCGGTGATGTCTTTTGTTTAACAAATGCCCTCGCCAAGGTTAATGGATTTGATGAACAGGGTGTTTAAACCATTCTTAGACAAGTTTGTAGTGGTATTTACTGACGACATTCTAGTGTATTCCAAGACTTAAGAAGAACACATGGAACACTTACATTTGACATTGGAAACACTAAGAAAGGAAAAGTTGTATGCAAAATTCTCTAAGTGCGAATTTTGGCTCGACCGTGTACAATTTTTGGGTTATGTTATTGACAAGGATGGGATTTCAGTGAATCCATCAAAAGTGGAAGCTGTAATCAATTGGGAACAACCAAGAACACCGTAAGAAGTGAGGAGTTTCTTAGGACTGGTCGGTTATTATAGAAGATTTATTCAAGATTTTTCTAAGATAGCCACTCCGCTAACAAATTTGACAAGGAAAGCTATAAAATTTGTTTGGACGGAGAAATGTGAAGAGAGTTTCCAAGATTTGAAGAAAAAGTTAAGTATGGAACCTGTGTTGACATTACCAGATAATACAGGAAATTTTGTGGTGTATAGTGATGCCTCAAACAAAAGGTTGGGTTGTGTTCTTATGCAGAACGGCAAAGTTATTGCGTATGCATCAAGACAACTGAAGGATTATGAGAAAGGGTATCCGACTCATGATTTGGAATTAAGTGCAGTTGTATTTGCTCTGAAGATATGGAGATACTATTTTTATGGAGAGAAATGTGAGATCTACACAGACCACAAAAGTCTGAAGTATATTTTCACTCAGAAGGATTTGAACATGCCACAAAAGAAGGTGGTGGATAGAATTGATAAAAGATTATGATTGTGAAATCTTTTATCATCCGGGCAAAGCGAATGTGGTGGAAGATGCTTTAAGCAGGAAAGGTCGGGAGAAATTGATGCTGATAACAACTCAGGAAGAGCTCATTTCAGCAATGACAAAACTAGAGTTGGAAATCAAATTTCCAAAAGAATCTGACGAACAACTATTCCAGATAGAAGCTGGTCCAACTTTAGTGGAAAAAGTGAAGGATGCTCAACTACAAGATGAAGAGTGTGGAAAAATCAAAGAGAATCTGATTGAGATTAGTGAAGTAAAATACAAGATTGATACCGAAGGACTACTACGTTTTGAGGGAAGAATTTGGGTTCCAGCAACAGCAGAGCTGAAAGAAGAAATTTTGACCGAAGCTCATAGCTCAAAATATTCAATTCATACAGGAAGCACGAAAATGTATCAAGATTTGCGCTGACATTTTTGGTGGCCGAATATGAAAAGAGACGTTGCAAAATGCGTAGCGAAATGCTTGACATTTCAAAGAGTAAAAGCCGAACATCAAAGACCCAGCGGATTACTTCAACCGTTGGAAATACCATAATGGAAGTGGGAACACATCACGATGGATTTTCTAGTGGGTCTTCCAACTACTCAGAGAGGATGCGATGCGATTTGGGTGATAGTGGACAGACTGACGAAATCAACGCACTTTCTACCAATAAAGATTAGATTCAATCTTGATCAGTTGGCAAGATTGTACATTAAAGAGATCGTTTTGAGGCACGGGGTGCCATTATCAATTGTGTACGATAGAGATCCGTGATTGACATCAAATTTCTGGAAGAGACTACAAGAATGCATGGGGACACAGTTGCGAATGAGTACGGCTTATCATCCACAAACAGATGGCCAAAGCGAACGAATAATTTAGACATTGGAAAATATGCTGAGAGCATGTGTCATGGACTTTAAAGGAAGCTGGGAAGAACAATTACCGTTGGTGGAATTTGCTTACAACAATAGTTATCACGCGAGCATCGGCATGCCACCTTACGAGGCATTGTATAGTAGAAAGTGCAGAACTCCATTGTGTTGGGATGAAGTCGGTGAACGCCAACTGTTAGGACCAGAACTGGTACAATAAACTGCTGACGTTGTCAAACTCATTAGACAAGATTGGTAGCAATTTCAAGATGCAGATGTAAAAAGTATGTCGATCAACATGCATAAGATCGTGCATTCGACGTAGAACTTTTGTATTCCTAAAAGTTTCTCCTCGAAGGGGAAAATTCATTTTGGTAAAAAGGGAAAGCTAAGCCCGAGGTTTATTGGACCTTTTGAAGTGTCACGTAGAGAGGGAGAAGTGGCTTACGAGGTAGCTCTACCTCCGTAGTTAGAAAACATTCATAATGTTTTTCACATTTCGGTGTTACGACCATATAAACCCGACTACAAACATGTGATCGAGTACGAACCGTTGCAGTTCGAGAAAGATTTGTCTTATGAAGAGGTTCCTATCCAGATAGTCGACAGGAAAGAACAAGTGCTCAGAAATAAAGTGATACCTTCTGTGAAGGTGATATGGAGGAACCACAACGCTGAAGAAGCTACGTGGGAACTCGAAGAGAAAATGTTGAAAGAGTATCCTGAGTTATTTGTTTAATCTGTGTCTTCGATTTTGGGGACAGAATCTTTGTATGTAGGGAAGAATGTAACGAATGATTTGTTTGAGTTGTGATTCTGAGGACAAAATCCTTGTAAGGAGGGAATGATGTAACATTCCAGAATTTTAAAGTGTAATATTAAATATTTATTGATTTATATAAGTATTTAATGGATATATTTATTATTGAATAAATAATTGTTCAATTTGAGTTGATGTGGTTTAGTTAATTATTTGTTGAATAAATAATTAAGGAGCTAAGAAAATTAATTGTTATGAGATTATATACCAATTTAATTTAATAAGTAAGCTAGAGACCTTATAATGATTTAAATAAATTATAATATTTTAAATGGGAATTTTAATTTAAAATATTAGTTAGTCGGGTTAATAAAATTACAATTATAATAGAAATTATAGCTTTGTGTTAATGATTTATGTGTTAAAGTAATTTAATAGATTAATATTTTAATTGATTATTTAATTAAATAATTTAAGTGTGACAAATAACCTTGCTATAAAGGAGTTACTAAAATAAATTAAGGGAGTTTAATTTAGTTTTGCCAAACATGTCTTATCGCATATTAAGTCTTTAATTTAATGATGTTTTATCAAACAAGGTATAAAGATTAATCCATTTGTTTTTATTAAGTTTACCAAACAAGGTGTAAGGATTAAAGAGTTATTTTATTAAGCCTAGCCAAACAAGCCTTATGGCTTTTGATTTTCAAATTTTTATAACTGATGTCAGTTAAAATCGTATACTTAATATCTATATTATTATTATTATATTATTATATGATAATACGTAAACTAGAGTTGGGAGAAGAGAGAAGAAGAAGAAGAAGAACACAGAGAAAAATTAGAGAAAACTCTAGAGAGAAGGTGAGTGTTTTCTAACAGGTTTTTGAGAAAGGGATTGGAGAAAAGAATAGTCATCATCTTCCTAACCAAAGGTAGGAGCTTAATCTTTTCTTTAAAAGTTTAGTTTTCTTCTTCTTCCAAAAAGTTCTCTGTGAAATTTTATAAAAGATAAATTGATGGTGTTTATAGTTATATGATTAATTATTAATTATAAGATGATTTCATGAGTTTGTATACGATTATAGAGAAACTAGTTCATGTATGTATGTGTTTTGTGAAAGAAAATATATTATAGTGTTTACATGAAAATATATATGAATACGGCTTAATTTAAAATAGAAATTAAGGTTTAATTAGTTGTTAAATTGATAAATTGATTATGGAAATTGATAGAGTATGTATAATCATAACTATGATGTTTTGAAATTTCTGTTTCTATTGAAAAACAAAATCACAGTGTTGATTTTCATTAAAAATATCAACAATGGAGTTTTTGCCAAAAATATTGAAATTGGGTGTTGTAAATTTGATGTTTATGTTATTTTATGAGTAGAAACATGTTAGAAGTCTTCACAATATGTTTATATGAAGTCTATATGTGTATTACATGTTAATTAGTCTATTAGATTCGAGCTTTTAGGCCAATTTGGCTTTTGTTCGTGCTATTGTCGAGCTTGGTCGCCGAGTTCTGGACTCTGGCGCCGCAGTGTGGCCCAGCAGAACAAATCTTGCGCCACAGCAACGGCACCACGCCGCAACGCCAATCAATGGCCTGTGACTCGCTCACATAACGCTTAACTCCAAATAAGTCAATAAACAACAAAGTAAATCGTAGCCAAGCATACGAAAGTTAATAGAATGGTCTGACAGTTTTAGTTTATTACACGAACTTTGAAAATAAAAGTTATGCGTTAATAATAGGAATGTTAAATGATGATTTCAGTAGTATTAAACTATGAATGAACATGTTATCGAGTGTTACCTATTTGTAACATAGTTTGATTATGTGAATGGGTAATTTAACCTATATGATGTATATATTTGTGTATATAGATACAAAATGTTGATAATGACTAATTATGTCATGATGAAATATGTTTAGGGTATTGAAATTCAAGTGGTAAGGGTTTATCTTGCGCTAAAGGCAAGTTCTCTAACTCAAAACTTCATTGTGCGAGTTTAATTTTATTTGGTACATTATTGTTTTCAAATTCAATTACAATTGTTGTAAGTTGCTACCTCTACACTTTCGTAGAGCTAAATTGCATATTATTGAGTAGGTCATTGTATCTAGTTGCTCATGACGATACAAGTATCCCAAATATTATAGTTTAATCTTGAGCAAGTTTTCTAATCTATTATCTTGTTAATTCAATTACTGTTTTCAATTCGATTACAATATAATGATGTAAGTTATTTGGAGCAAGTTATTCTTGTATTTAACTTGTTGTTTAGCATACACAACTATATATGCTATGCATGCTTATTATTCAATTCTAATTAACCTTGGCTTAGTATTGTTCAAGCAAGGTATGATATAGTTATTCAAATTGTATGCTATTAGATTATTCATAATGCATGACTTTAGTTTACTATGATTGATTCAATCACGATTATTCTATAGTATAGTGTTATTGGTCTTATTCAACTACTCCTTAGTTGATATTCGTTGAATTCCAAATTACCTTGAAAGCTTATCCAAACCAAACTTCCTTTGGTGCGGACTTGTACTCTAAATACTGAGATGAACAACTCTTTTAATAGAGGTTTACGCTTAGCGTTGAAATGGTTGTGCACAATAAATTGTAGGAAGGGTTGATCCCCCTAAGTACGTGGAGTCCTTATAGTCTTATGACTGATTAAAGTTAAAGTTGAAAGATTACTTATAATCGTGGATATGATTCGTGGTCATTAGACCCTCAAAGGAATGTTATAATTTTCGTAAAGTTAATAGAATATATTGTTCGGTTCTATTGAGCCTAATATTGGCAATTGATGTAAAAGTTTAATGATTTACTTATTGTTATTTCAAGTGGGCCTTGTTTGCTCACTCTCGCCTCAGAAAATTTCTTTACAACTAAGATTGAAACGGGTGACATACCTAGCACCAGTAAGGGCAAAGGAAAGATGAATAAATATCAAGACTTGTAATAGTTTTGATAGTTTACTTTCAGACTTTGGTTTAAAGATTGTAATGAAGTTTATTTAAATTTCCGCATTTGAATGATTGTTGTTAAAGGTTAGATAACCTGGGAGATTTTTATTTGAGTTTAATCTTGTATGGGCAAGTTTTTTATTATTCAATTTTATTATAATTGGGTAGTTAGAAATGAATGTTTTGATTAAGTGAATACCAAATCTTGAGGAAATGAAGTACCAGGATTTGGGGGTGTCGCAGTTTACACTTTATCAAATAATACATTTAATCATTCAAAAATGCCATACTCCTAAGATTTCATAATCAATGATCAAATCCCTCATCAAAATCTGCATATACACTATATAGGATTCTCAAGCCATAAAATCATATTTTCCAATTTTATTACTTCACATAACATATTTAATTCATTTACTCATAACTAGTTTATTTTTATGAAAATACCAAATCAAATCCCAAAAATATTTCTTTTCTCGAATTTAGCGTAATATAGTCCAATCTTGAACATATATTTTCTCATAATTTTAAAATTCATTTACTATTTTTTATATGGATAAAATCGCAAAATATTTAGACATTTATCATAAATTGTACTTTTGTCCAAAAATTCAAATTTACAAGGATACTCTGTTATATACATGTACTCCCAATAAAAATTTCACCAATTTTGGAGTTAACCACAAGGAGTTATAAGGGTTTACTTTTAAAAAGTCTTTTCCCATAAAATCCATAACTCTTAATCTATACATCCAAAATCGCCATTTTGGACACAATCTAGAAAACTCATCAAATTATCATTTCAAATTTTTCCGAAATTTTGAGGGTCGAAAAATTACGAATCGCCAACGCGAAAACCCCTTTTAATGAAAATACTATTCATATGAATACGAAGGATCATTCACCATACATGTGGTAATCCACACGATGTTTATTCCAACGTAATAATAAAGAATGGAATAATGTAGGATTCACCATGCGCGATGCGATACATCGCACCGGCTGTGTTATTCCCAATGTAATAATAAATAATGGAACCAGTCCCACAGAACGCACGCATGTGATATTCCGGCGAATAATAAATAATGGAACCGGTCCCACAGTAACGCATGCATGTGATATTCAAAGCGGACTAATAAAGAACGGAATATTAGAAGAATTTCACCATGTATGCGGTACTTAGATAAACAAAGTTATTCCAACATAATAATAAAGAATGGAATAACAGAAGAATTTCATCAAGTATAGGGTAGTCCGCGTATACAGGTTATTCCAACAGAATAATAAATAATAATAATATCCTTTACGAGTATGACAATTATATCCCCTACCTGAAAAAGAAAAGTATTCCGACTGGTAGGGGGCGGAAATATATGAAGAAAACTTGCACTACGCTCAAAGCTTTCTTAAACTCTAAAGAAATACGCTCAAGATTATAGAAGAAGAACTCTCTCTATAGTTTCTCTCTCTAGAGTTTCAGTGAATTCGTAAGAAATAATGAAGGAATGAGCTTCTATTTATAGAAAAATGGACTGCATAGTAACTAACTCATGAACGGTCCAGATTGATTTTGTGACGACCCCAAAATAGGTCCATTCCATCCAACCCATTCTGAGTCGCCAAATACATGGTACAAGAAGCAAACTACAACTTCAATAATACAAATGTCGTGTGAAATACGACAATATATACTGTGAGTTTAAATACAGATATTGCCATCTAGACAATATCCACACGCAAATAAATCCCCATCATAAATATTTTATCCCTGTAACATCAATCAATATTCATCTCAAATCAAATATTCATCTTTGCACTACAGGCCAAAGATATTCATCAATCGGTCATGTTCATCTCAACACCTGTTCATCTTTGCACTAAAGGCCAAAGATATTCATCAGTCGGTCATGTTCATTTAAACACATGTTCATCTTTGCACTACTGTGCCAAAGATATTCATCATCATTCATGTTTCATTTAAACACCGCTCATCTTTGCACTACAGCCAAAGATATTCTTCAAATCATTCATCTTTGCACTACGGCCAAAGATATTCAATAATATCATCATTTAAGACCGAGGATGATGAAAAATATTTTTAAAGAACGAATCCAAAGAAACAAAATGACAAGGATTAAGGATTAAGGATTCAGTACTTTGTTTTATCCATGTCCAACAATACCTCAAAAATAATCATAGTGGTGTAAAATTCAAGAATGATCAAAACATGGATACAATCAAAGCTAGTATCCAAAATAGATATTTTGACTTAAAAGAAGAAATTTTATTTTTTATGAATAGTGCAGTATCGTGAATAGTGTCAGATATCGTGAATAAAGGCCAGATATCGTGAATAAGAACTCTGACACCAAAAGATAGAAATTCCACAAAAAAAACATTTTCACGCTTCATGAATAGTACTGCGTGAATAGTAACTCGTGAATAGTAACTCATGAATAGTAACTCATGAATAGTAACCCGACATGAAAAAGTTCCAAATTTGATAAAACCTCGGATCAACATTTCAAAGATAATGATATTGAAGAAATAATATCATTACGAAAAAAAATAATATCCCTTACCTCAAAGAATCAAGATTTCTTGGAAAGGCTCAAGTGATGTTTGAATGAAACTTGTACTTGAATAAAGAACTCTCAAAGTATCTAAATACTCACAAAATACGCCAATAATATAGAGAGAGAAAGAGAAAACTTTGTTTCTCGTGTGATTTTCAATTCTAACTTAGCCCTCTATTTATAGGAAAATGTTAGCCCACCAAGGCACTTGACTGCTACACCGATGGCTTTACTCGCTACTATTGCCACCCACCACATTTGAAATAAAATTCAGCACATTTTTTCACCAACCACAAGTGGGGCCCACTCAATTCTAGAATTTTCCACCAAAATCAATTATAAACCTAATTTCCGAATCCGACACCTCTTAAAATTCACAACAAATCATTCGTGCATTTTAATTCGTTCAAAATTTGTGGACATATACTCAACTTATGTATGTATAACATACCCAAAATTACCACAATCCAACGGTTTGGATTAAAAATTATAACCCCCTTAATATATCTCAAAACCCCGATTTGATTTTTAATACCTCCAATCCGATAAAATACCGATAAAACACCTCAACATTAATTCCTTCATTAATAACCACATAAATAAATCCATCATTTATATTCATATAAAATAAATATTTCCTTATCATATGAATCAATAATTAATTATTCACAAATAATATTACGAATCACATTTATGACAACGAGGCTATTCCTGTGAAAGAGGGGCTTTCAATAAGGATCTCTCCATCTTCGGCGCGCAATTAGGTGACCAAACCTCTCCTTAGATGTAACTTTCTAGACATTGCCAATAATGTTATCTAATAATATTATTCAAATAATATGAATTATTGATCCGATAATGGGAAATATCATGCGATGACAATTATTGAAACAAAGAATAATATAAAATACCAACGCAACAATTATTGAATCAATAAAATAAACTATTGAACAAGAATTCACCGTGAAAATTATTGAGTAGTGCCATCTTACGTACGAATCAATAATTCAACAATATCTTAAATACCGTCAAAGCTATTCTTTATGCAACCACGCCAGATTCTCGTATTTTAACCAATGGGTATTCCAATGCCTTAATTGGTAATAACTACGCCTGTTATTTATAACCACCCAAACTTTGTCGTTTTTCTCATCCAATCGCTTCAAGTTATGGGGCCCACACATGGTTGCGTACTGCATTTAATATTCCCAAACCGACAAAGAATAATTTCCACGACCAAACGAATATTCCCCAAAACAATGAATATTTTATAACCACTTGCTTATTTTGAAATATTTGCGTATTTAACCCTTAACTATCCACATTAATCAAATCAACCCTTACTATTTCAAAATAATAAATAAAGGAAATTCCTTTTTATTTAAAAAATTTCTGGGTCTTACTGATTTACTTTAATCTGACGGTCCATATTTAAAGCAAAATCTTTTAAATAAAATATAATATATTATGTTTATAATCTAATAAAATGAATAACTTTATAAAAGATTTTACTATGCAAACACTATGCGTAATTATGCAAACACTATGCATAATATAATATAATATATTCTAATTATTGTCTAATAAAATGTATAACTTTATAAAAGTATTCTGCTTTTATATAAAAAGATTTTACTACGCAAAACACTATGCAGTATTAATTATGCAACACTATGCATAATAGAATATAATATATTCTATTTATAGAATAACTTTATAAAAGTATTCTGCTTATATAAAGCTTTTCCGCTTTTATTATATTAATAATACCAATAAAACAAAACCGAGTGACTTATCACATAAGCATCAATAATCAATACCGTCTTTATTTACCAAAATAGAAAAAAAAATGAATACTTTTATTTCATAAAATTCGGGTCTCACAATCACCCTCCTTATGAAATTTAAGCCCTCGAAATTTCCAGACGCACTGATATTCAAGAGATGAGAATACCTTGCTTTCTTTTCGGATTATACCTTCCCGGCTATATCCTCTGTATCATGATTTTTCCATTGCTCATCTCATGTATTTCAGATATCATTCTAGAATATATCTTCAAAACAAAGGTTAATTGACATATCACAATTTGTCAACTTATCAAGTAAATAATTTAAGCTTAGGTAAGTCACACACTAGCGAAGTATATAACTCGTCCCTCCCCTCCTATTTCTAGACTCTTATCTCCGCCAGCGACCATATCCCTAAGCTCTGATATCAAATGTGACGCCCCCAAAATTAGGTATGCATCACCCATTCTAAGTCGCCAGATACATGGTATAAAATTTAAATACAACTTCATTTATACAACTGTTGAGTTGTCGTATAGAATACGACCAAGTTAACTGTGAGTTTTAATACAAATGTATGTAACTCTCATGGTGCCTCGACCACAACCTTACAATGGTTCTTTATATAAAAGTATAGTCAAAGACTGTTTTAGAAACTAAAATCTTTGGGAAGTGCTTTAGAAAACCTTCATACATGGGAGGTCATGTGTCTAGGTTATAATAGATATCATATGGCCACGGAATTATCCTTGGTTGACCCAATAAACCCCAAAGAAAAATGAGAAGATTACTATCATCTTCTTTCCAATGGTGAGTCTTCTCTTGACATATAACTATCTCCACTGTCACTAAGTGAATATTATATTTTAAATCAACTCCAAGATCATATAGGTAGTGCCCGTAGATATACTCAGCAAGTGGATGTGCACAACCTTGTCTTATGATAACACGAGGTTGTATGTCATTAGACATCTTCTATGATAGTGGCAAAACACCGTTCCAAAGTTGGGTTCACCTCACCCTATTTGATTTACCAAATATAACTACTAAATATTGTATAGAATACAACACACTTTTCTATACTGTTTAAGGAGAACCTCCACAGCTCGATACCATTGTTCTATTCCCCATTATCCTCGCTGATTCGACAACACTCTTACTAAGAACACTCTTATTACACGAAAGGAATTGTGAAGCGTAAAGGGTGAGCACAACTATCCCAGTAAGGAATATCATGACTAAAGATAATTAAATTATCAATATCTTTCATCAATAATAAATCAGAGATTTAGAACATATGGTAGATGATAAAACTTTTCAACCATAGTTAAGCAATGAACGAAAGCAATCCATTAGAAGAGTCAAATAGACCATAAGGTCTATTATCTTCTCTATGTTAAAAGTTCACCAATAATGTTTTATCCATGTGAAATAAATCAATAGTTCCTGTCCACAATCATATGAATAACTCATAATCATAATTGTTGTTCTAAATTCCTCTTCGCAACTAGGACGAAGATAATTCTCATCACCTATCTTCACCTGAAACATAAAAAATCATGGTTATACCAAATCAGAATTCTTGCTCATAATCATACTAATAAATTCATCTTTGCACCACGGCCAAAGATATTCATTAACAATTCATCTTTGCACTACATGCCAAAGACATACAACTGTATTTTAGAATAGTCAAGTAGAACATGATATCTATTATCTTTTATGCATTTAAAAGTGTATAATAAATATTTTATCGCTAAGACTCAGCTTAATATATAATCCACATCATCGAATCACCCTTGCATTACGGCCAAGGATATTCGTTAATATTACATCCATGAATTTATATTTCATCGCTGAGACACAGCTCGATAATCAATCTATATCACTGAATTATCCATGCACTACGGCCAAAGATATTCATTATTATCACATCCATGAATTAATATTTCATCGCTGAGACTCAACTCAAAAATTAATCCACATCATCGAATCATCCATGCACTACAGGCCAAGGATATTCATTAGTATCACGACCACGAATTATCCATGCAATACGGGCCAAAGATAATCATGTTTTCATCAACGGTCCTGATCATGCCATAAAACAATTCATCTTTGCACCCTTGGCCGAAGAGAATCCATAGCCATAATCATACCAAAAATTGTCCATCAATGCACTACGGGCCAACGAGGACTTTTTCCACATCATTTGTAACATTACGGTCATGATTATACCAAATAATCCCTGGTCATAATCATACCAAGTCCATCTATGCACTACAGGCCACAGATGACTTTCAACACAATATAAGCATGAGGATGATGACAATGATATAAGAATCAATCAAATAAGATAAAGGATAAATATTAAACATTTATATTACAATTTATCCATCGTTCAATAATAACCAAATGTTATTAATCACTTAATAATCTCATAATCTAATATCATTAATATTATAACAATATTTTAATCATTTTTTAAACTTATAAACAATTTATTTCAATTGTTTACACTTTATCAAATAATGTATTTAATCATTCTAAAATGCCATACTCATAAAATTTCATAATCAATGATCAAATCCCTCATCAAAATCTGCATATACCCTATATAGGATTCTCAAGCCATAAAATCCTATTTTCCAATTTTATTACTTCACATAACATATTTAATTCATTTACTCATAACTAGTTCATTTTTATGAAAAATACCAAATCAGTCCCAAAAATATTTCTTTTTGGAATTTAGCAGAATATAGTCCCATCTTGAACATATATTTTTCTCAGAATTTTTAAAATTCATTTACTATTTTTCATATGGATAAAACTGCCAAATATTTAGACATTTATCATAAATTGTACTTTTGTCCAAAAATTCCGAAAATTACAGGGTATACTCCTGTTATATACATGTACTCCCAATAAAAATTTCACTAATTTTGGAGTTAACCACAAACAGTTATAAGAGTTTACTTTTAAAATAGTTTTTTCCCATAAAATCCCTAACTCTTAATCTATACGTCCAAAAATCTCCATTTTTGGACACAATCTAGAAAACTCATCAAATTATCATTTCAATTTTTTCCAGAATTTTTGAGGGTCAGAAAAATTACGAATCGCCTCGCGTAAACCCCTTTTAATGAAAATACTATTCGTATTGAATACGAAGGATCATTCACCATGCATGTGGTAATCCACATAGATAGGTTATTCCAATGAATAATAAAGAATGGAATAATGTAAGGATTCACCATGCGATGCGATAGAATCGCACAAAACGTTTATTCCCAATGTAATAATAAATAATGGAACCAGTCCGTAAGCCAGAACGCATGCATGTGATATTCCGACGTATAATAAATAATGGAACCAGTCCACGTATGTGATATATTCCGGCGAATAATAAAGAACGGAATATTAGAAGAATTTCATCATGTATGCGATACTTCGCATAAACATGTTATTCCAACATAATAATAAAGAATGGAATAACAGAAGAATTTTACCAAGTATAGGGTAGTCCGCGTATACAGGTTATTCCAACAAAATAATAAATAATAATAATATCCTTTACGAGTATGACAATTATATCCCCTACCTTAAAAAGAAAAGTATTCCGACTGGTAGGGCGGGAATATACTTGAAGAAAACTTGCACAACGCTCAAAGCTTTCTTAAACTCTAAAGAAATACGCTCAAGATTATAGAAGAAGAACTCTCTCTGTAGTTTCTCTCTCTAGAGTTTCAGTGAATTCGTAAGAAATAATGAAGGAATGAGCTTCTATTTATAAAAAAATAGACTGTATAGTAACTAACTCATGAACGGTCCAGATTGATTTACTTTAATCTGACGGTCCATATTTAAAGCAAAATCTTTTAAATAAAATATAATATATTCTGTTTATAATCTAATAAAACGAATAACTTTATAAAAGATTTTACTATGCAAACACTATACGAGCACTATGCAAACACTATGCATAATAAAATATAATATATTCTAATTATTGTATAATAAAAAAGTTAACTTTATAAAAGTATTTTGTTGTATATAAAAAGATTTTACTATGCAAAATACTATGCAGACACTATGTAACACTATGCATAATAGAATATATTATATTCTATTTATAGAATAACTTTATAAAAGTATTCTGTTTTATATAAAAAACTTTTCTGTTTTATTATATTAATAATACCAATAAAACAAAACTGAGTGACTTATCACATAAGCATCAATAATCAATACCGTGCTATTTACCAAAATAGAAAAAAAAAATTGAATACTTTTATTTCATAAAATTCGGGGTCTCACAACAACTACGTCGTTATTTGTAAAAACTCAAACATGTCATTTTCTTCATCCGACCGTTTTCCATTATAGAGCCCATAAATGGTTGCATCGTCGTACGAATATTTCCCGACAACAAGAATATTCCACGACCAAATGAATATTCCCCGAAAATAATGAATATTGTATAACCATTTGCTTATTTTGTAAAATTTGCACATTTCACCCATAACCAAAGCATTATATCAAATTAACACCTTATTATTCACAATAATAAATAGAGGAAATTCAATTTTATTCGTTAAAAATTTGGGATCTTACAGTATATATCATACCATACATGATAAATCCTATTTCTAAAGCATAAGGAATCTTACTCATACGATCTCTCTCCACAGGTGTCTTTGGGGCCTGTTTCTTGGAGAGATTTATTCCATGGCTCATCGGCATGAGACCTCGTTTGGAATCTTCTATGCTAAAATTCTTTTGCATCGAGTCAATGTACGTTCCTTGGGACAAGCCAAGCATCCTTTTAGATCTATCTTTATAGATCATTATCCCCAAAATATAGGATGCTTCTCCCAAGTCCTTCATGGAGAAGTGTTTAGATAATCAGATTTTAATTGATTGTAGCATAGGAATATCATTCCCTATCAGTAATATATCATCAACATATAATACAAGGAATGAAACAACACTCCCACTAACCTTCGTGTACACACATGGTTTATTCTCATTTTTGATAAAATCAAACTCTTTGATTGTCTCATCAAAACAGATGTTTCACCTATGAGAAGCTTGTTTCAATCCATAAATGGATTGTTGTAGCTTACAAACTTGATTTTTCCAACCTTTGAAACAAATCCTTCTGGTTGTGTCATATACATATCCTCCTCAAGTTTCCCATTGAGGAAGGTCATTTTCACGTCCATTTGCCAAATTCCGTAGTCATTGTAAGCTGCAATCGCAAGCAAAATCTGAATGGACTTGAGCATCGCTACTGGTGAGAAGGTTTCGTCATAGTCAACTCCTTATCTTTGTTTGAAACCTTTTGCGACCAGTCGAGCCTTATAGGTATCTACCTTGACGTCTGCTCCAGTCTTTCTTTTAAAGAACCATTTACACCTAATAGGCTTAATGCCTTCAGGTGGTGAAACCAAAGTCCATACTTGGTTTTCATACATGGAGTCCATTTCGGATTTCATGACTTCTTGCCACTTCTCCAAGTCATTACTACTCATAGCATGTTCGTAATTCAATGGATCATCATCATCTATGATGCGTACCTCATCGTCATCCTCTATGACGATTCCATACCTAGCATGTATCTTCGGTACTCTTCCAGATTTACGAATAGGGTGTGTTACAATAGGTTCTTCCACTTAGTTAGGTGCCTAACTTTGATCCGTAGTATTTTGTGGTTCTTGAACTTCTTCACGATATATCTTACTCTCACTGACCTCTTCAAGGATAAACTTATTTTCCAAGAAGGTAGCATGTTTCGCAACAAACACCTTTTGATTAGTTGGATGATAGAAATAATACCATGATGTTTCTTTAGGGTATCCCACAAATCTACACTTGTCGAATCTAGTCTGCAGCTTATCGTTTTCAAACTTTTTGACATAAGCTGACAACCTCGAGTCTTAACATGCTTAAGATTTGGTTTCGTCCCTGTCCATAATTCATATAGGGTCTTAGGGATGCATTTGGTAGGTACCTTGTTAAGTAGGTATGCGGCCGATTCTAGGGCATATCCTTAGAAGGAAACTGGAAGATCGGTAAAGCTCATCATTGATCGAACCATGTCTAACAATGTTCAATTCCTCCTTTCAGATACACCATTCATCTAGGGTGTCCCTGGTGGAGTCCATTGTGAGATTATACCATTTTCTTTGAGACAATTGAGAAACTCACCGCTTAATTATTCACCACCTCGATTTGATCAAAGAATCTTAATACTTTTGTTAGTTTGTTTCTCTACTTCACTTCCGAACTCTTTAAACTTTTCAAATGATTCAGATTCGTATTTCATTAAATACACATATTTAAATCTTGAGTGATCATTAGCGAATGTAAAAAAATAAGAATACCCTCCTCATACAGTCGTTGTCATAGGTCCACATACATTTGTGTGTATCAATGCTAACAACTCTGTAACTCTTTCTCCTTTTCTACTAAAAAGAGATTTAGTCATTTTTCCCTTGAGACAAGATTCACAAGTTGGATATGATTCATAATCCGATAGCTCTAGGAGCCCATCTTTATACAACTTGGATAATATTGTTTCGTTAATATGACCAAGTCTACAGTGCCACATATAGGGATAATTAACATCATCTCTTTTCCTTTTCTTAGTTTGTTCAATTTGAAGTATATTTTCATTCAATTCAAGTATATAAAGTCCATTTCATAAATTACCAACACTATATAAAATATTATTATTATAAATAGAACAATTGGTGTTCTTTATTATAATGTTAAAACCATTCATATCCAATACAGAGATAGAAATAATGTTTCTTATGATATTTAGAACAAAATAACAATTATTTAAATTAATGAATTTGCCCATAGGCAGTGCTAAACAATAAGTCCCTACAGCTAATGCAGCAACCTTTGCTCCATTTCCCACTCGTAGGACGATATCATCCTTGCTCAACTTTCTACTTCTGACCAGTCCCTGTATATTATTATTTGTCGGCTTTGGAGCCGGCAATCCCAACTGATTGAATACTGACAAAGGCATCAAATTTATGCTGGCCCCAAGATCACACAAACATTTTTCAAAATTCATCTTCCCGATTGTGCACGGGATTGTGAAATCGCCTGATCCTTCAAATTTTCGGAGGTAACTTCGCTAAAGTCTTGCATTTGCATTCTTCCTCACAAGGCTATCGCCTCAAATTCCTCTAATCTTCTCTTCCTTGACAATATACCCTTCATAAACTTTGCATAGCTTGGCATTTGTCCGAATGACTCGGCGAACAGTATGTTGATCTGCAGCTTTTTGAATACCTCCAAGAATTTGCTGAACTGCTTATCATCCATTTTCTTATTTAATCTCTGTGGATACGGAACTTGAGTATGAATTGGTGGTATTGAACTCTTAAGTTTCTCCTCTGAACCAGCTTTATCTTCCTCTTCTTGCTGAACCTCAGACCTTTCTAGATTTTATTCCTCATCAGTCACCTGCTCTACCTCGCGCGGCCGTGCGTCCTCCTCACTGCAATCTCACGCAGGCGCGCGACTTGCAGTGTCTGCAATATTCTTCCCAGATCTTAATGTGATTGATTGACACTATGCTTTCCCTTCTCTTCTTGGATTTGTCTCTGTATTACTTGGCAATGAACCCTGAGGCCTGTTAGTGAGCATATACGCCATCTGCCCCATTTGAGTTTCCAGATTCTTAATAGCCACTGCTTGGCTTTTGATCATAACCTCTGTATTTGCCATGTATTTCATCATCATCTCCTCCATTTCTGATTTCTTTTCTTGCTGAGGTGCAGTTGGAGTGTGATGTTGTTGTTGTTGTTGAGAAAATCCTGACAGAAGAGGTGGTCTAGGATTAAACTGCGGCTGCGCTGGTTGTAACTGAAACTGATTATTTGATTGAAACTGATTCTGCTAATTCCCTTGGTTATTTGACCAACTGAAGTTTGAATGATTTCGGTTGTTGGGGTGGTATGTGTTTTGAAACTAACCTTGGTCTTTTCTGTAGTTGTTCACATACTGCACTGACTCTGAGCTGATAGCACATTGATCCATCGAGTGTGACCCCGCACAAATCTCATATACAAAGGCAACCGTCTTTGTTTTACCTTCTGCCAAAGTATCTATCTTCTTTGCCATGGCTGCCATCTGTGCTAACAACTGAGTAATAGCATCTACCTCCAACACACCTACAACTTTGGGTTGTGGCATCCGAGATGTAAGATTTTGAAAATCGTTCGATGCCATTGTCTCGATAAGGTTATAGGCTTCTTCATAGCTTTTTACCCATAATGCCCCTCCAGCAGCTGCATCTACAATCGGTCTCGACTGCCATCCCAATCCATTATAGAACGTGTTGATCACCATCCAATCTAGCATATCGTGATGTGCACACTTCCTCAGCATTTCTTTGTATCTCTCCCATGCTTCATATAAGCACTCGCCCTGTTGTTGCTCAAACTGAGAGATAGTTGTCCTCATCTTTGCAGTCTTAGCCATTGGGAAAAACTTAGCTAAGAACTTCTGTGCTAAATCCTCCCATGTAGTTATAGATCCTGCTGGCAAAGAATGAAGCCAACTTCTTGCTTTATCCCTCAATGAGAATGGGAATAACCTAAGTCTGATAGCATCCTCCATCACACCGTTGTATCTGAATGTATTATAGATTTCGATGAAACTCAACGGGTGTTCATTCGGATCATCTGTAGCGGCACCCCCAAACTGCACCGAATTCTGTACCATCTGAATAGTGCCTTTTTTTATCTCGAATTTATTGGCTGCTATCGCTGGTCTGACGATGCTAGACTGTAGTCCATTAATATTGGGCATGGAATATTCCTTCAGAGCCCTATGCTCCTCTCTTTGCTCTTCTCCTTGTGCCTCGGCTGCAATGTTAAATGTCGTACTTTCTAACTTTGCTTGTAAATTTCTACGAATACTCGCTTTCCAACCTCTCCCATTTATGTTGTCCTGAACAGGTGTTAAGTCGGGGTTGGATGACCGTGTGCGCAAAAAAATTTATCCAAATTCCTGAAACAAAAACAAAAACTGAAATGAGATAAGACTAGAATTGTCTAAGTCATACAATATAGCTTAAAACTAATGATAATAATACTAAATTAAACGCCTTTCCCCGGCAACGGTGCCAAAAACTTGTTGCCTCTTTTTTTAGTCTTAACAAAAGAGCTCTAACTCATGCAAGCATATATGTGTCAACAAGCAATACAGAGCAAGTAAAGTATCGATCCCATAGAGAAAGTTGTTTAATTTAAATCACTATGCATTAACTAAATCACTATATTTATATGCTCAAACTAATGAATAAGATTGGTTTGTTCTCGAATCGCGAATAACGACTAAAACAATAATAACAACGGAATAAATCAAATCTGGAAATAACGGGATCCTAACTTCATTTAATATTTCATTTAATTACCACTATCATGCATGACTTGTTCACATATCACAGGAAAGTAGCCAAGAGCACTAAAAGAGTCATAGCCATTTTTTAATGCACTAAGACCTACTTACACAGCATCCACAGATGATAGACTCTATGTAATCATCAATATAACCAAAATCACTATATGTCTATGTGAAATTGCAACTATATTGAATTTAAGTTTAAGCCCTTATTCTAACTTATACGGTGAAACAGTATATTTCTATCCGGTTCACGAAATACATACGCCATATAAAACAGTCCCATACTTGCATGTTCATTGTCAATCCCATACAAGTACTGAAACGAATGGTGATCAAGCATTCATACATGCAAAACAATCATGATAGACATCCCATATGATATGTAAAACAATCCAACATTCAAGCATGCAATCAAACTATATATTAAAATCCGTTAGAATCCCATAATGGAGTTTAGTTCAAGACTGAACCAAAAGCCATTATGGGATCAAATCTAAACATGATTAATAAACAAACAATTAAAAGATGAAAGATAGAACTATCAAACCCAATTGCTGAATAGAATCCACTATTAATATTCAAATTCGCATAACAATCCAGTAAATACTAATAATAATCTACTTTGGTAGCAAATCCCAAGAAGAAGTAGAAAAGTAGAGTTTTGGCCTCCTTCTACGTTGGAATCTCTCACAGAGAGTAAACCCTAGTTACTATGATGAAAAATATGACAAAAGATATCAAAGATACGTTTGACACCAGTCAGATATTGTTTTTAATCACTTACAACCATTTTAATTAAAAAATAAAATAAAACAAATCAAATCATCTTTCAGACTCTCACATGGCCGCATCGCGCTCTTCCAAATTATTACTGCGTGCAAGTGGAGACTTGCGATGAAGTCATGATGTCCAAGAGGGCTCTCATGCGCCAAGATCCCTAAGCTTGTCATGCTCATGCCCAGCCAGAACTTGCGATGGGTAACATTGTCTCGATCGGGTATTTCATGCTGCCGCGCCTCAAGCTCATCTTGTCGTGCGGCTTGTAGTTGATGAATTCTGGTTCTGCTCCTGAGTTTGGTTCTGCATTGTTGCTGCTACTACTAAAGTGTCCTATGTCCATCCATGCTTGTCCATCCATGCTCCACTCAATCCTCAGCCATGCATATCCCAGCTTTGCCTCGCCTCATGCGTCCATTAGCCTCGTGCTCTATAATACCACCAAATTAGGCCGATTCCTGTACTTATTCACCAAAAGGAGTTTTAAGTATATGCAATGCAAACTAACGTGAAATAAAGCTAAAACATACTAAAATGTACTTGAGATGGGCATAGTTCGCATGAATTGGTACTCCATAAGTAGGTATAAAACCCACTTATCAAATACCCCTAAACTTGAACCGTTTCTTGCCCTCAAGCAATGCAAATTAATGAACAAGGAAAATGCAGCTATATTACTATGCAACTAAATTATGATGTAACTAATCTCACATTGTTCCAATTATCATAGAAATTCAGTCCAATTTGCCTCAGCGAATTTTTTCTAGATTCAAGAATACAGAGTCAAACTAAACTGCAGGCATAATGTCATACACTCAGATAATTCACAAATGCTATAGAGATGCTGTGTGTGTGTGTTGTGTTTGCTAAAACTTGATTTAGGCACTGAATACTCATGTTATATTGCTCAAAACAGAAAATTATAGCTTAAATCAAGACTTATGTATATATATATGCAACCAAGACTATTCCAACATCTTAAAATAAACTAAGGTTCAACAATGGGCTTAACTGCTTTATTTTTACTCAGGAGGGCGACTTTCGCACTTTCCCGCGGTGTTTATTGCTATTTTTCTTTTCTTTTTCTTTTTCTACATGACTGTGCAATGTCTTACTCCATTAGGCAACACTGCTACCCCTTAGCGAGCTTTCGACCAACGACTCCCAGACCATGAAAGACCTTAGGGCGCTAGGTGTAGAGACAATCCCCAAGCGTTTTTACTCAAGTAGCTGTATTCCAAATAAGACTAGCCACGTTATTACTATTTTTCTTTTTTTTTATTCGCAGATACCCATGTTTTCCCAAAGTTTAAAAATCAATGTTTTATACAGTCTAAACTCACTTTTCATATATTTCCCTTTTTAAAACTACATTTTTTTATCGAGCAATGCAACACATACTTCTTATACCTACAAGTGTTTGTGAACACATTTGTGCAAACTGAAAGCATTTAAACAGCATTATGAATTTCATTGTGTAAAACATTATATCTCAGCTCATATTATCCAAAATACTCAAAAATCATTTAAAAACTTCACTATCATCATTGGCTAGACAAAAATTTCTATACGGCAAGAACTGTGAGATATGCAAACTAAACATGAAACTAAGGAATAGAATACAAAAATATGCAATAATAACTATATGATGTAAAAATTTAAACTAAACATGCAAAAACTATGAAACTTAAACTAATCATACTAAAACTAAAAAAACAATTAAACTAATCATGCAAAACTACATGCACTACACTATTCCCCAATACCCCCAAAATTATAATATTCAATGCCCCATTGAATGAAGGTAAAGGGTAACGAAAAACTCCCCTAATTATCGGTGGTACCACCCTCCTCGGGTGGTGAATCTGGTGGTGGATATGGTGTTGCGGTTCCGAATTGAGGCCACTCTAGCTTTGTTCCTTGCTGCGCAAAAGCTTCGGCCAAGGCCCTTGTGAGTCCCGTCGTAAATGTGCCCAAATTATCGTACATGGCATCGACTTTTCGCTCCAACCTTCGGAGTTGGCGATCACCATGGGTGGCACGTGCGTGCGTGGACGGGCCTGCCTCATCTGCCTGAGGGGGTTGCTATGACAACTCTGGAAAAGTGGGCTGCATGATGAATCCTAGTCCGTGTGGGTGTGGTACACCTCCTGTCCAGTCCTCAAATTTTTCAATTCTAGCATGCGTTATGTCCTGGCTTGGGTATTTCATTTGCTCGTTGTCCCAGTTGCATCCCTAATTAGCACAAAGCATGGCAACCACTAATGCGTGTGGAATGCTCCCAATGGTGCCTCCTCGTAGAGAGCACAACATATTCTGATGGATGAGATGGCCAACGTCAATGTATTTTCTGGTGATTATGCCCCATAGAATAACTTCCCTCTCTGCTATGATTTCGTGCTGATGAGAGGACGGCATGAGCTTGGCACATATGAACTGGTTCCATGCCTTTGCATAGCGGTTCAGGGCTACAGCTGGGAATATACGAGGTTGAGTTGTGCCTACTTGATAGGTTAATTTCATACCAGGCACGCATAACTCTACAATAATCAACTCCATGTCGGTCTCCAAATGAGCACCAGTGACCCAATTAGTAGCCCCCACTGGCGGTGCATCAGTAATTTTGAAAATTAATCGGATGGCACGGGGTCTATAATCTACCTTGATACCACGAACCAGAGATATACCGCTCATAGTGACCTTGGCATTGGCATAGAACTCGCGGACTATGCTCATAGGAATGGGCATTGGAGTAGCGATCGATCCCCCAACCTCTCTCTCGAATCATGGCACACAATGGCCATCCCGCCTCTCCGCTTGAAAAACCGAGCTTCTTTGTAACGCTTCGCCATAATTCGATAATACTCTTGCTGGGCTTCCAAGTTGAGAAACTTGGTGTGATCCACAACATCCGCCTCTTGACTGCCCGAGGAAGATGACGAGGAAGATGCAATAGAACGTGCTCGCTTAGGTCCCATTTATAGTTGATAGAGATTGCACAGATTATATGATTGAGAATGAAGAAAAGCTGAAGAATTGATAACCCCCAATACTCATTTCTGCAACCCAAATCAGGAACCCTAGCTTTATATAATGGATGAGAGTGTGGGTTGAGCTTTGAACGTGGAGAGAATCGTGAAGATGTGATTGAGAGATGTACGGCTTCAATTTGTAACTAATAGAGAGATAGAGACGTGAGGTATGGAGAGACTCTAGGATTGCGCTTCTGTTATTATTTCAAATAAGAGTCCAAATGGTCCACAACACGTTTTTAAAATTTTCAGATCTGTCTTAATCCAATTATCATGGCTACCAGTAAGCGGCATTCACTGTGTTTCATGCGCGGGCACGCGAGTGGTATTCTTGGTCTCGATATGTAGCGCGGGCGCGCGCGCGTTGTGTTCATGTTCATCACGCTACCGCCGCAATCTCGCTTCCTGCCTTCGCCGTGTTTATTTTTTTAGACTCTATAAGATAGAAATATGTGCTCTCCAATACACCTGCAATTCACTAATACACCTTATAAAAGCATGGTTTAGTAAATAAACATGAATGTCTAATGTATCACCCTCATTTCAATGCAATGCATGCACATGCTCTTCTGTGATTCGATTACGATGTTTATACAGATAAATGTACTCATATTATCCTAACACGTAATTAGATTAAGCTAAACCAAACAACTTCAACTAAATAAATACTAAGTAGAGATGGAAACAATGGGTTGCCTCCCATTCAGTGCTAATTTATAGTCAATTAGCTTGACTGTCTCTGAGTTTTATGTCGAAGATAAAATTGAGGTGACTTTCTTTTTGTCCACCTCACCATCAGAATCACGCTTCAATCTCTGACCATTCACTTCAAGATGCTTGTCCGGACACTTATCACATACTGCAATGGTTCCGTACTATGGAGTGGTATCCAGATATTAAACGACTTTATCTAATTCCTCATTCTTCACATTTGAATTTTTAGCAACGATACTTTTCAACGGTTCACAATCCACTATGCTTTGCACTTCATCATTAAGGACCCGGTTCACCACATCAACCCTGAAGCATTCTTCTTCTTCTGTTGGGAACTTCATTGCCTTAAAGACGTTAAAGGTCACCTCCTCATCATGTACCCGCATCGTGAGTTCCCCTTTTTACACATCTATCGAAGTCCTGCCTGTGGCTAAGAATGGTCTCCCCTGTATAATTGGTATAATTTTATCTTCCTCGTAATCCAAAATGATGAAGTCAGCCGGAAAGATAAATTTGTCCACCTTTACCAAGACATCTTCAACAAGTCCCCGTTGATACGTGATTGATCTGTCAGCTAACTGTAATGCCCAAAAACTTGTTGCCTCTTTTTTTAGTCTTAACAAAAGAGCTCTAACTCATGCAAGCATACATGTGTCAACAAGCTATACAGAGCAAGTAAAGTATCAATCCCGCAGAGAAAGTTGTTTAATTTAAATCAATATGCATTAACTAAATCACTATATTTATATGCTCAAACTAATGAATAAGATTGTTTTGTTCTCGGATCGCGAATAACGATTAAAACAATAATAACAACGGAATAAATCAAATCTGGAAATAACGGGATCCTAACTTCATTTAATATTTCATTTAATCACCACTATCATGCATGACTTGTTCACATGTCACAGGAAAGTAGCCAAGAGCACTAAAAGAGTCATAGCCATTTTTCAATGCACTAAGACCTACTTACACAGCATCCACAGATGATAGACTCTATGTAATCATCAATATAACCAAAATCACTATATGTCTATGTGAAATTGCAACTATATTGAATTTAAGTTCAAGCCCTTATTCTAACTTATACTACGGTGAAACAAAGATATGTCTATCTCAGTTCACGAAAATACATACGCCATATAAAACAAATTTATATACGTATATTATCATGATTACAATCCATACTTGCATGTTCATTGTCAATCCCATACAAGTACTGAAACGAATGGCGATCAAGCATTCATACATGCAAAACAATCATGATAGACATCCCATGTGATATGTAAAACAATCCAACATTCAAGCATGCAATCAAACTACATATTAAAATTCGTTAGAATCCCATAATGGAGTTTAGTTCATGACTGAACCAAAAGCCATTATGGGATCAAATCTAAACATGGTTAATAAACAAACAATTGAAAGATGAAAGATAGAACTATCAAGCCCAATTGATGAATATAATCCACTACTAATATTCAAATCCGCATTACAATATAGTAAATACTAATAATAATCTACTCTGGTAACAAATCCCAAGAAGAAGTAAAAAAGTAGAGGTTTGGCCTCCTTCTACGTTGGAATCTCTCCTAGAGAGTAAACCCTAGTTACTATGATGAAAAATACGACAAAAGATATCAAAGATACGTTTGACACTAGTCAGATATTGTTTTTAATCACTTACCACCATTTTAATTAAAAAATAAAATAAAACAAATCAAGACTTTCAGACCTCGGCGGCATGGCATGCCGCTTCTTCCACCTTTATTACTCACATGCAAGACTTAGACTTAAATCATGAAGTCATGATGTACAAATGGCTCTCATGGCGCCAAGGCGTCCCTAAGCTTGTCATGCTCATGCACCAAGAACTTGCGATAAAGTAACATTGTCTGGTCAGGGTACTCGCCTGGTAGCGTCTCCAAGCTCATCTCGGCGCTGGGCTGCGATTGATGAATTCGTTCGGCTCCCGAGTTTGGTTCGCATTGTTTGCATCACATCAAGTGTCCTATGTCCATCCATGCTTGTCCATCCATGCTCTACTCAATCCTCAGCCATGCTTATCCCAGCTTTTGCCTCGCCTCCTGCGTTCATTAGCCTCGTGCACTATAATACAACCAAATTAGGTCGATTCCTGCACTTATTCACCAAAAGGAGTTTTAAGTATATACAATGCAAACTAACATGAAATACAACTAAAACATACTAAAATATACTTGAGATGGGCATAGTTCGCATGAATTGGTACTCCGTAAGTAGGTATAAAACCCACTTATCAATTATTACATATATGAGAACCACAGCCGGTATCCAATACCCAAGTAGAAGATTGACTTTTAGAAAAACTAATTTCAATCATAAACAAACCTTGATAAGGATTCGAAGCTTCTCCAAGCTTCTTCTGCTTTTGTTCCGCAAAATAATCCTTGCAATTCCTCTTCTAGTTACCCGCCTTGTTGCAATGGAAGCAAATTCCTTTGCTAGCTGGATCAGGTTTCTTTTGATCCTTTACTTTGCCTTACCCTTAGCCTTCTTGGATTTCTTTTTTTGAGAAGATACCTTGGGCCTCTTCCTTGTCTTGGAAGAATCATCCACCATTAAGACATTGTTCTTCTTGGAAGGGACGTGACCTTCAGCAGTTTTCAACATGTTAAGTAATTCAAGTAAGCTGAGATCTAACTTATTCATGTGAAAATTAACAACAAATTTTGAGAAGGTGTCTGGGAGTGACTGCAAGACTAAATCTTGACTCAACTCCCCATCTATGACGAACCCAAGTTGTCCAAGACGTTCAATCAAATTGATCATCTTTAAGACATGAGTCTCAATAGTAGAACCCTCGGTCATCCGAGATCGGAAGAGCTCATTAGATATTTCATATCTATCAGTCTTACTTTGCTCACCATACAACTCTTGCAGGTGCAGTAGGATAATAGGAGCATCCATGGTTTCATGTTAACGCTGAAACTCGTTACTCATAGATGTGAGCATGATGCATTGAGCCACAGATGCATCATCTTGCCACTGTTTAGAAGTAGCAATCTCTTCCTCAAAGGATGTCTCTACAACTTTTGCAGGTACGGGAAAATTTAGGACATAAGAAATCTTTTCAGCAGTGAGAACAATTCTCAGATTCCTTAACCAGTCCGTGTAATTCGGTCCGGTCAGTTTGTTAGCATCAAGTATGCTACGCAATGAAATTAGTGAGTGTGACATTTTCAAAATTATGCATGTAAAAAGGAAATATTTTAGCAAACATTCATTTAATTAATTATCATAATAAATTAGGTCTTATTTTATATTGGTATCTCCCACTATTTTATTTAAACTATATTACCCTCATCAATATAGTTCGTCAATATTTAATTAAAGATTTGCTAGTGAGAATAAGGATCCCATTTCAAATGTATATAGTCTTGTGTGTGCACAACAAACTATATATAAATAAATAGGTAGACAACTCTTGTCAATTACATCATCATGTAACTCCTTATATTTTGCTTCTTAAATCATAATGGTCAAGTGTATGCACATTCAAATTAAGATGATTTAAGTTAAGTCATACCCATCATTTTCATATAAGTGAAGAGAAAAATACAGCACTTATGTGTGCATAACAAAGCGGTAATGTTCAATTCCTTATAAATATCATATGTAATAAAAATAACATCTCAAATATTTAATACTCACCTTGTGTGTGCACAACAAATTCATATTAAATATTCAATGCTCTATTATTTTTATCATGCTAGAAGGCGACGCTCGATATTCCAAATATCTTTGAATGTTACAAATTAATATAATTTTATTGAGGGGTTTGTTATTATTAGTCTCATCTTGTTTAGCACGCATACAAATATATATATATATATATATATATATATACAAGTCGTATTATTAAACATATGAAGCATGTTTGCATTATATATATATATATATATATATATAATACTAGCATGCACCTATAGAATACTATATTCTACCCGGATTGATTATGGAACTTTATTCTAGTTTAGTTCAATAGAGCCACCAAGTGAACCAAAAGGTCAAACCCTAGGGTGCAGGAATTAACATCTAAATATAATTATTATATTTAAGCCCGGGCTCCATTACAAATGGGTCTTCAAGCGCTCCTTGCTCCTTGATCTCCGGTTCTTCGGAAAAAATTCTAACTAATCCTATTACATAAACTATTTAATTTAAATAAAAACCTTAATCAGCAGTCAAGGGGAAGTACACATGAGAGAGATAGAATTTACATCAAGAAGAAAACCAGAAAATACGAGGTACGCAGACCCCATTTAATAAAACTCATTCATTCAAACATTCAACCAAAATAAATCCAATCACATTGGTCAATAGTCCATAATCAACCCCATTTATTATCATATATATCATCATATGTATCAATAAATAAAACATTCGTCTCATGAATAAAATCATTCCATATATATATAAATATCAGTTAATGGGTAATTTTAAGTTTCATGAAATCAAATTTCAAGATTAAAATAAACTCTTTATTTTAATTATAAAATTATCAAAAAATATTATATATATATATATATATATAATATAATCGTACGTGATTCACGTGAAGGTGAATAACCAGGGTCATCTACATATATATATATATATGGGGAAAATGGTTGTACACAGCCTTGTAAACTCTTTTTTTACACAGTACATTAAAATGTCGTCGTTTGGCCCATTTATTTAAAAACAAAACACGACTCCTCTCTCTTCTCTACTCTCCTCCCAAAACGATCGAAGCTCTTAGAAACCTAAATCACATATCGAAGCCCTCCCCTCCAAAATCGATCGATCATACCTCTAATTCCCGAATCAAAAATCGCTCAAGTTCTTCTCCCCCAAATCAATCGCCGATTCAAGCAAATCAATCGCCGATTCCCAAATCAATCGTCGATTACTGTATATGCCGATAAGAACTTTTTGGTTCATCCCTTTTTTCGCTCGTATTCAAAGGTTAAATTTAACTCTAAAGTGGAGTACCTTTTTGGTTCAGGTGAGTTCATGCAGTAGTATTTAATATTGGTTCTGTCTTTTTCCAATTCTTTTAGTCGCATTAGAAAATTTTAAAATATTAATTTGGGTCTTCTTGGTTCTGTCTTTTTCCAATTCTTTTAGTCGCATTTGAAAATTTTAAAATATTAATTTGTCTTTTTCCTTCTGTTTTGATTTGATTGAATGAACTATATCTTCTTATAACTCATATGAGAAACTTATTTCGGCTGAAAGTTTCAGTTTTTAATGGTTGCATTTGTTTCTACAGTGGTTGAAGTCCTAGGATGGAAGTTTGTAATGTTCGTGAACATGGACGTGTAGATAATGTCTTACCATTACAACACTCAGAGTCGGCATTAAACCTTCATGACACATAGTAAAAAATTTGCCCAACATTTTGAATTTTGAATTATATTATCAATTGAATTATATGTTCTCTTTTTCGTTCTAGTGTTAATGTAGAGGATGACAATACAAAAACTTCGATAAAAAGTCCATATGTTGGATTATCGTTTCCTAGTCAGGATGACGTATACGCGATGTATAATGCATATGCAAGGCATAAAGGATTCGGACTCCGTTTGTCGAATCTTGACAAATCTAAAACTTCGGGGGAGGCAATAGGTCGATTAATTATTTGTAGTAAAGGTGGAATTGCAAAAGATAAAGATCAAACACTTGAAGAGAAACCGAAGAAACAACGAAGATAAGTAAGATCTGACTGTCATGCAAGGATGTAGATCCATTTAAACCAAAAAACGAAGACATGGCGTGTTACTAGTTTTTGTGATGAACATAATCACGAGTTTACTAGCCCTTCATCAGCATGGAAACATCTCTCTCATAAGACATATCATCGTAGTCAAACTGTCAAAAAATTGATGGAGAAGATGCATGAAACTGGATTGCGCCCATCAACAATTGTAAAGGTGGTTAATGCTCATGGGAATGGTGAGTATGAGATGATAACAACATAACAATGTGTAGATCATTTGCGCAAATAGAGAAAGAATATGGTTGGTCGCGAATGCATTTCTGTAGTTCATCATTTTTTAGCAAAAAGAGTTAGTGACCCGTCATTTTTTCCCCATAGATTTGAAGAAGGATCACTGTCTTTAAAGTGTTTTTTGGGCCGATGGGAGGTCGATATCATCATATTTATAATTTAGTGATGTAGTTTCTTTTGATGTTACATATCGAACCAATAAATTTTCATTACCATTTGCTCCATTCACGGGGGTTAATCACCATAGACAATCTATTTTGTTTGGTTGTGCTTTACTTGAAAATGAGAAAGAGAAATCTTTTATATAGTTATTTCAAGAGTGGAAGAAATGCATGTGTGGAAAAGATCCTGGGGTAATTATAACATATCAAGATCATGCTATTTGCAATGCTATAAAGACATTCTTTCCTAATACTCGATACTGATTCTGTTCATGGCATATTGAGAAGCATATCACAGAGAGACTTCATCTCCTTCATTCTAGCAATCAAGCATTTTGTGATGAGTATAAAGCATGGTTTTATAGTGAAACCATATTAGAATCAGAGAGCCATTGGGAAATTTTGAAGAAGAAGTATGATTTGAATAATAATATTTGGTTGATGAACATGTATGAAATGCAACACCAATGGGTTCCTGCATACTTCAGAGACATCTTTACAGCTGGAATGACATCTACCCAACGTAGTGAGAGTATTAATTCATTTTTTGATGGATTTGTTCATGTGTTAACTCCATTGAATGAGTTTGTGACGCAATATGAAAATGCTCTTGTATCTCGTCGGCAAGCAGAGAAAGAAGAAGATTTCAAGAAAAAAAATTCTCACCCGATATACGAGACTGAGTTGGAGATTGAGAAACAAGTTGGACAACTCTAAACTAGAAAAATGTTTGACATATTTCACACTGAATTTAAGGCTAGTTATTCCTATTGGAAGGAGAAGGTGAGGAAGGATGGAGACATAATTGAATACAAAGTTGGAAAGAGCACAAGTCCTAAAGCTAATTGGAGAACTGTCTTGTATGATGGTGGACAGACTCTTAATTGTTCTTGTGCAAAGTTCGAGATGGAAGGAATGATATGCAAGCATATCATTTGTGTTATGAAATTTAAAAAATTTGTATCCATTCCAGAAATATATATATTGAAAAGATGGACTATGGATGCTAAGTATGGACCTGATATTGTTAGATGTTCATCAAGCGAGGTTGATGTAACTCCTATGATGGTGTTTTCCCTTAAATCAAAAATGTCCAAAGTGTTACAAGATACTACTTCATCACTGACAATTTTTAAGGAAGTTGAATATTTGTTGGATGATATGATAAAAAAGATAAAGGAGAAAAAATTGCAAGATGTGATTTGTCAGACGGATTCAAGTACTCAAACATATAATCCAGTTGTTTCCTTTGTTAACATTCCAGAAATAACTGTGTGTGATCCCAATGGGCCAGTTAGTACTAAAGGTAGACCAAGGGGAGCCTCGCGATTTCAATCGGGTAGAGAGGTAGCTCAAGAAGTAAAGAGTAAACAAACTCGTTATTGTGGAGAATGTGGAGAAGCCAACCATTATAGGACTACTTGTCCAAAACTAGGTACAAACAAACTCGTTCATGTTGTTATTCCACTCTGTCCTATTGCAGTTCATGTTTAGAGTCAAAAACTTAGTTGCAAAATTTTGTGTTATAAATTTACGTGCATGCTCAAAATAATTTCTTCATGTAATTAATTGCTAGACTGCAATAAAGATTGGTTTTCTCTGAATAGGTGGCTACTTGGAAAGATGATGATGGAGACTGGTATGAGACTAGCTTACACATTTCATTGTCTTTTTCAGTGCCATACACGGGTGGTGATTCTGGATGAAATCAATGAAGACCGCCATGATGATGATTGACCGAGGGGTGAGGAGACATTTTGTAGTGCCCCCAAATCCGGGTATCTTCCAACCCGACAGATGGTGCTATAATGTACAACATTCATACATTTATTCAATTGAAAAGTCTCAAAAAACGAACATAATTTCCAAATATTTAAAGTAATATTTACATTTCCCAGGTTCTATACCCATTACAAAGGTTCTTTGTCATAATATCCGTTACATTACAACAATAGACCTATACTATTATTATAAGATGACTTAACAATCATTTTAGCTTTTCCTTTATCCTTTTTCGATCCTTCGGGACGTTCAGTCTTAGCTGCATTCATATGTTTCAAGCAAGAGTGAGCGTAACTAGCTCAGCAAGTATAACAATTTAATAACAACATGTTTGACACATACGAATCGTATATCTTCAATAACTAAACAATAGTTATGAAGTACTATTGATAATACAAAATAACACTTTATCTTTCTTTCAAAATGTTTTACAATCATAAAAATATTTAGCAAAACATTTACTCCGGTCAAAGACCTCGAGCATTCATTCTTTATTGGAAAAGGACAACCCGAAAATAAATCCGTAAGCCCGATATTACTTACGAGCACTTCTAGGTGATCAGCCTATTGTACTCTATGTTGATCAACACTACATCCATTAAACGTATGTACGTTTAATCATTTGGCAACCTCATGTGCCTGTCGTTTTACCGACAAAGCATTTGTTTAACATTTCCAGCCTTCTTTTGAAAACCATATCAAGTAGTTGACAAAGATAACAACATTTGATAATAGAGGAATAGATTATCAATAATCCACGCAATATATCAAGTCTAGCCAAAGGAATTGGCTTTAACTTCAACATATCTCAATTCATGCGAAAGAATACATGAACTTCAAAGACTTATTCAGATTGAACTGAGACTAGAGTTAGAATACTTGCCTTTAGCGTCTGCTACGGTATATTAACTGTATGTTCAAGTCTTTCAAGTCTCTACAATACATGATCACATAATGCCTTACATTAGGTCACATATAATCAAGTATGTATATGACTATATCTTACCCTTCATCTCAATCTAATTGTGTATTAGATTCAGTTATTATCTGTTCCAGTTTATCATTATCCTTGCATTTATATTCGACTAGGTTATCTCAACCTTTATACAACATACTTAAGGTTTAACAAAGTTTAAACAATGTTACATTATATTCCTTAGGTTGTTTTACTTTTAAATCAATTAGCTTTCTTTTCTTTGTAATTAGAAACATTCATCACCATCCTTGTTACGAGACCCAGCCATGGCATGAGTCCTTACTTAGTGGTCCGTATTTGCGCCACTTCCACACTCTAGAAGATTTTTGTACTGTATATAGCGTTGCGGCGCCATAAATTTTATTACGGTTAAGCGTTGCGTAACTCTTCTTGCAGTGTTTCGACACCATTGCATGCATTGTGCTTGGCGTGACTCATTTGGCCTAGGGTTGGCGTCGTGGCGCCAACTCTGTGCAACAGAAAATTTTAGTTTTTTTGAAATTTTTGTGAACTTCCTGGACGCATAACTTCTTCATTATAAGTCCGAATTGGCTCGTTCAAAGCCTACGGTTCACAAATTACGTAATCTACACGTTCATGCAAGAATTTTATCTATTTGACTTCTTTTGCTAAAAATTCACCTATTGGTTCATTTTTAACGAAAACGATAAACGTTCGTGAACGTTCAATGCTCGTTTCTCCGTTCTAAGTCTAAATCCGGTCATTTTCGAGTTCGCAACTCTTAAATGCCAATTATGACTTGTCTCCATTGGAAAAAAATGGTTCCGAGTTCAAACACAAAATTTTACTTCTATTCCGAGAATTTTACGAATTCGACGATTATCGTCCAATCGTACAATTTTCGGCAAATCTTCATTCTTATGATTTGATCAACATTGCAAATGAATTCCATTCATCATGTGAACATCTCAACATACTATTTACCACAACTTATATTCATTGATGGAGTTTAGACTTATTTCTTCATGAGCTTATAACTTGTCAAATTATAAACTACTTAAGATTTCATTGTTCATGACTTATGACAATTAAAGTTTTTTAATCATCATACCTTATATATTCTTAACATATAACTTTTACTTATGTATTCATTATACATATGTTCATACAAGTTCTTTTACATCCACTTCACTCCTCTTAATAAACTCATTACAAGTTCATAATTTTCATACTAAAATTCAAGGCTAACTTATAATAAGTTTATAACTTTTATAAGTTCAAATGACTTATTGCCAATTTATGTGACTTAAGTTCATTGCTTACTCATTATTCTTACTTTTTAACATCCATGATCCTTAATCCATACTTTACTTATCAAACTATCATGGTAGAGATAGAAGATAATGGAGAAGAAGTCTTACTTTTGAATTCTTGGTAAGGTAGCTTTCTTCTTCTTCTTACAAATGGAAGTAACTTATTGTAGCTTATTCTCTCTAACACTTAAGCACTTTGTAATATGTTGGATTATTTGAACAAGGGTTAAATGGCTAGCAAGCATTCTCTATTTATAGAAGTTGTAAAGCTAGGGTAATTTAGTCATTAAATCCTCCCACCTCCTTTAATCACCTCCTTACTATTCATTACTTGGCTAGCACAACACTTATCTTTTGCTTGGCCATTACTCCTAAGTCTTGGTCATTACTTCTAACACTTGATCACCACACATTTAATTTGATTACCAAGTTAAACCATATTAACATGGTTTGCCCCATGGGTCAATTAATTCATTGGACTCTAGCTTGGGCTTGGACCAACTTAATCTTTGGGCTTTGCATTAATAAACATTAACTTGTTTATTAACCAATAATTGGGCCTCACCCTTTAATTTACTTGGACTTATAGTAATTGTTAATCAATCTTCCAAGTCCATTAACATTACTTAGTACATATACATATAGTTTATGTATCATTTTCGTATTCTAATTCATATAGAAAATATATACGATATTTCATTCTTCATACCAACTCGTATAATACTTCGTATTATACTCGTTTTCATTACTTTGCACAGTACCCAAGTATCATACAATTATTACTTATTCATTACTACTTCGCCTTCCTTAACGTTTATAAATTAAGTTCGCAAGTGAAATATTACATTTTCCATAACTAGATTTTTTTTACATAATCCATCTTACCTTACCATTCTATCATTACGTATTTCTCGGAAATTCAAAAATAGATCCCGAGCAAATACTGATGAATAGTGTTTTTCAAAAAATTCCTCGGAAAACTTTTATTTTCGTCTTGGAAATTCAAACACTTTAATTCATTCACGTAGCTCAAATACTACGACATTCTAACATCAATAGGTCATATAATGACAACCATCTTGATAACACATATAATAGAATTTTATTATTATTTAATTTAATAAAATCATTTTACAATAAGATCCGAATTTCTCGGTCATTACACATTTCCATGACGACATCACAGTGCCCCTACTAAGTCCTAGTCCACTGTAATCTTTTGTTTCATGTTAGTCATTTCTTGTATAAAGGACTATATATCCTCCTTGTAGGTTGCTACTTTCTTTTGAAGGATGATTTTTTTAAAGGATGATTATTATGTACTTTCTTGTAGCTATTTAAACCCATTATTATGTGCTTTGTCTTCAAGGCATAAGTCATGACATAGGGAAGTTGATCACCCCATAAAAATTAATCAACTGCATAAAGCTGAAGAAAAAAGCTTGAGTGGGCATGTTAGCAACTGCAATTGCAAAAGAGAATAAGAAAATATTCATTTCATTGAAATATGTAATTCATCTGCCCCCATTCAACAAAGTATTGAAAAAGAAAACTTGCCTTTACCTAAGCTAATTAATTAGCCATCTAATCCCACTTGTGCTACACAAATTAAAATTTACAATGACCAGAAGTTTCAACTTGGAAGGAGGAGCATCTATGGGTATAACACATAGGCATTTCTGGTTTATGGTCTGCAAAATGCTCTGCGTTCACAAAGTGGCCACCGGATTTACTTTGTCCTGATCTTGATGACTTAAATTTTTGACGACCAGTGCTTCGAAAATCCAGAGGCTTGGTGCTGAATAGGTTTCTCAGTATAAGCTCTTGCAGGGCGAGGGCAGGACCTACACAAGATATCTCACATTTTAAACAGGAATAAAGGATTTGTTGCCATATATAGCAAGTAAGAAACCTAGCAATGTCCAAATTCTTAATTTATTCATTCAGCTTGGTTGATTACTGTTACTGAAGATGAAGCTAAAAGGCCAAATTTGATTGAAGCAATGAGGTGGTCTTGTGGTGTTTCCTGTTCTTCTTTTTCCTTTTTCTTTTATAATCAATATTTTCAGGAATGAGCCACCAAAACATGTTCAGATAACTCGTTTCTACAAATTGATCCAAACAGAATTCTACTCCTATACATCTTATCTTACCTCATATAGAATAATATATATGCTCTTCCGACATGACTGGCTCATTTGCAGACCGGCGGGACTCCTAATTAAAGTATGATTTTGGACCATCGTAATCTTATTTCACCAGAAGAAAAAACACCAAACCAAAATCCAATTCAATTGACCACATTCAATTATAAAATTTATTTTATGTATAGCTTTGGATAAATCACAATTCTTCTAAAAGTAACAGAATCATACCCATAAGTGGAAAATCCATGAAACTAGAAAGTCGATCATCACTCGATTCAAAGAATAAAACAAACATATGATTCAGTTCACCCTAAATTCAAGCCGGAACTAGATTCAAACACCTTCATGCCCATCATCATCAAATAGTAACGAAATGAATATCATTCGAGAAAAGCTACTGTATTTAAAAATCGTTTTCAGTGAAGTCTTCAACTAAATTAAAAGCAACCAAGAAGACCCAAATTAATATTTTAAAATTTTCAAATGCGACTAAAAGAATTGGAAAAAGACAGAACCAATATTAAATACTACTGCATGAACTCACCTGAACCAAAAAGGTACTCCACTTTAGAGTTAAATTTAACCTTTGAATAAGAGCAAAAAAAGGGACGAACCAAAAATTTCTTATCGGCATGTACAGTAATCGGCGATTGATTTGCTTGAATCGGCGATTGATTTGGGGGAGAAGAACTTGAGAGATTTCTGATTCGGGAATTAGAGGTATGCGCGATCGATTTTGGAGGGGAGGGCTTCGATCTGTTATTTGGGTTTTTGAGAGCTTCGATCGTTTTGGGAGGAGAGTAGAGAAGAGAGAGGAGCCGTGTTTTTTTTTTTTAAATAAATGGGCCAAACGACGTCATTTTAATGTACTGTGTATAAAAAGAGTTTACAAGGTTGTGTACAGCCATTTTCCCCTATATATATATATATAAACGTTACAGTAGAAATTATACAATTCTAACTGTTCCGTCAGCGAAATCAGTACCGATTGCAAACATGCTTCGCGAATGATTTTTTTTATATAAAATAATAATTTTATACAACAAATTATGCCCAAAAATGTAACACCCCAGTCCCACATCGAAAGATAGGGGAAAAATTTGTCTACATATAAGGAAATAAGTTACTACCAAAAGTACCTTCAAGTCATGACCTTTTGGGAGCCTGTGGTGGGTTAAGATGACCCAAGAAGATACTATTAGGCTAGTTTGAGGACCTTATTTGGATGGATTTAATTTGATTCGGACTTGGGATTTGACCCGAGATTTATTTCGGACTCGGAATTTGACCCGGGTTGTTTCATATAGTATCAGAGCTGACTCTCGAAAGCTCGGGTCGGGTCATCCAATCGGGTTACCGGAGGTAGGGACACGAAGTCTGGTGGTATTATCCCACAATGGAGAGATGGAGGTCCAGAGGTGGGGACACGAAGCCAGCCGGTATTATTCCACAATGGCTAGAGAGGCAAAGATCTTTGGGCCGTGTGTGTGATCGGGTCTGACGAGGACGTCAGAAATTTAAGTGGGGGAGTTTGTAACACCCTAGTCCCACATCGAAAGATAGGGGAAAAATTTGTCTGCATATAAGGAAATAAATTACTACCAAAAGTACATTCAAGTCATGACCTTTTGGAAGCCTGTGGTGGGCTAAGATGACCCAAGAAGATACTATTGGGCTAGTTTGAGGACCTTATTTGGATGGATTTGATTTGATTCGGACTTGGGATTTGACCCGAGATTTATTCCGGACTCGGTATTTGACCCGGGTTGTTTCAAAAAAAGTATTCTAAATAAATACTCATACATATATGGAATCAAAATAATTAATAATTCACATAAAGTTTGGCTTTGATACCACTGTAAGGTTTTGTGAAGATCAAAGTAACAATCAAATTACAAAAATAGTGGAAGCAAAGTAAAATCGGATTGTAAAAATTTTTACAAACCAAATACCCGGTTCATCATTTATGCATATTATTTATTAAAACGAATAATAAGAAGTTATGGAATCTTACCCTTGTAGGTACTAGTCTCCACAGGTACGAGTTCAACTCCTACTCCTCCGCGATCTCCTTGAATCTCCGGGTAGATTCATTGCTTTGATCAATGTTAGCCACCCAAGTGTATAGCATCTAGAGGTGATCCACCAAGGAAGAAGAATTTTCAAGAAGAAGAATTTGGCTCAAACCCTAGTTTTTCCTATCTCTATAGAAAAAGGGGGCGTACTCTCCAACTTTTAGAATTACATATATCTGATATCTGATATAAGACTCCTCTTATAAAGATATCAGGTAACCCTATTTAATTAAAATAATGTATTGTTTATTTAATTAAATAACTTTAATTAATTGGGCTCCCTAATCTTATTAGGGATAATTAATTCAACTCCTTTAACTAATTTTGTCTCCTAATCCTATTAGAAATAAATGAGAGTACTTATATTAAATTAATTCCTAAACTCTTTTAGAAATTAAAATAATTATAATTATAATATTATTATTAATAAGACTACTCTTATTAATTTATATTTAATATTTCCAAAATATTAAATAATAAATATTAAGCTATTTAATTTATTCTATCACTATAGATTAAATTAAATATACTTAATATATTATTACGATTATGCCATTAACTTCTTAAATAATTATTCTTCCTTTTATGGTGTGACCCTTTAGGTTCTCCATATTAAACCTGGTTGTGAATAAATCAATTAGAATAATTCTAATCTTATTTAAATAAATAAATTAAACTATTAATTTATTTAAATAAATAATATTTATTCTACAATAGGGATACGACTCTATCGATCAACGACTTTCCCGATAATATATGTAATAACCCGATATTTTCTATGTAAATAAATAAGAAATTTTGCATATAAATTTTTTTTTTTTTTAAGAAGGGAATATGTGCCAAGTAATAATGTGTATGTATATATGTAATAAATAAAATTTATTTATTACATGAATAATTTCAAATAATTTTATTTTAGAATTATTGATCATTATAACGATATATGCTTATAATAATTAATTTTATAGTAGAAATGTCTTTATTATTTATTTTCTATGAAAATATGATTTTTATATTATTTAAATAATATATGAAATGATTATTAGAATTATAATAATAAATATGTTATTATATGAATTGTTCGAATACTTAAGTTAATTATTTTAGCTTAATTATTGATGTTGTATATGAAAAATAAATGAGATATGGAATCCAAACCCTAAATTTGGGTATTGATCAAGGGATGAGAATAATAATATAATATTAATTATATTTTAATTTTTCGATCTTTATAAATATGTACTATAAAATGTGTGACTGATAATGGTTATTCAATTGTGGTAAATTAGAGCACGACCCTCATATATCGTGTTATTAAACCCTAATTGTTAAACTTCGGTTATGAGTTCGAGACCGTAGTAAATGGTGTTATATGAATTTTGTTTGATATTATATAATTTCAGAATTATGAGAAACCCTAATTATTATTTGAAAACCCTAATTTGCTAAAATTAGAAACCCTAATTACTGTTTTAGTAAATTATAATGATAATTAGGAAACCCTAATTGTTAATTTGGGAACCCTAATGATGTTAAGGAACCCTAATTATTTAAACCCTAATTTTCTATTAAAAACCCTAATTTCTATTAAAACCCCTATTTTTAATTAGTATGTTTTAATTAAAATTTTGCTACACTTAAATTTTTAATTGTCCAAACCCTAGTAATTATTTGGGAAACTTTAAGATGTAAAATCTAGTGATTAAACCCTAGATTTAATAACCTTGGACAAGAATACCCTTGAAATAAAAAATAATTACCAAAATACCCTTTTGTCCCATATGTTGAATTATTGCTAGCCAAATCTTTGCAAGATCTGGCCAGCCACCCTACCCTATCAACCTAGCAGCTACATGACCAGCATATCAGATTCAATTCACCAGCCAAGTTCATTGCATCAATTTAATTGCATAGATTAAGAGAGAGGAAATGCATTATTACTTTATTTATGCAACAAACACCTAGCCATACTCTCTTCAGACCAAACCCATGAAATTTCCTTGCTAGATTAGTCCCCAATCAAGCCCCACGAACACTAACATCAAATCAGAAGAAAGAAATCAAGAATCAAGGTGCAAAAAGGTATAAAAGAACCCTACTTAAAAATTCTGTGATTTGATGTTAGATCTTATAATTGATTGTTAAAATATGTTGTATGGGGTGTTAATCAATGATCTGGGTTGCTAGATGTTAAACCCATAACATCTAGAGGCTCAGATTTGATGATTTTCGAAATCTGGAATTTTTGAAAATAAGGGTCTGACAGTGAATGTCAGATCCCATAGATCTCGATCTGTTATGTTTTTTTGTGTTTTAAAGGTTTGTACTTGTACTCTGTCAGGAGATCTTCAATCTGGAACTTGAAGCAGGTTCATATCTGCTGTAGATTAAAAGATATTCGTGGTCAAAGAGAGTTGGCCGATCAGAAATTCTGAGTTTCTGGGCAACCCGAAACCCAGAATTTCTGACAGTGATTTTTAGAGCTTCTGTTCTTGCTGATCCGTTATAGTATGGTCGTGTTCTTGTTATAGACTTGTAGTTTGGCACTAATACTACCTCTTAAAACTCATAGAACAACCAGATCGGTTACATGATCAAACATATGGGTGGTCAAACTAGGGTTGACCACCAGCCTTATGAGTTTCTGGGAAAACCCCAGATTCATGAAGAATAGCTTCTCTGGCATAGTTTGACCAGATTATATCTTCGTGTTTTGATGTTGTTTTGGTGATGTTTTGTAATAGATTTATTTAGTTACATGTGGTCTACAACCTGGAACTTTTAGATCACAAAAATGTTGCACGATCATCATGTAGTGGGAGCTCAAAAGTGGACAGTCGAACTGTTCTTCATTTCTGGGCAAACCCAGAAATGAAGAACAGCTCTGACAGTGTTTTGGTTAGCTTAGATCTTTCATTTGATGCATGATATGACCTTAAATGTTAGTGTATCTTGTAGTATTACATTAGTTCTACAAACTATTATCATTATTTAGTACAAAAACACCACGATCGGATATAAAAGCTTAGTCAAAGTACCCAACTCGAAATCTGACATGAAAATCTGGGTTTAAGTGAAGAACACCATTAGAGACAGTTTTGTCGCCTAATGTACCTTTAACGACAGTTTAATTTCTAAATTAATTAATTTAATTAAATAAATAGAGAAAATTAGTTTTAATTATTAAAAAATACCAAATAAATTATTAAAAATTATTTTAAGGTCCGAAAATTAGTTTTTAATTATTTTAAGTATATTTCATAAATATTTAATATTTTTGGAATATAAAAAGTATTTAATTTATTTAAGTATAATATTAAATAAATGATTTAAAAATGATTTTAATACATGAAAAATCATTTAAAAATATGTTATGATATAAAAGATATTTTAAGTTATTTTCTATAATTTTTAATATTTTGTGATGATTTTCATTATTAATTAGATATTAATGATGATTAAGTTATTTAATAAAGATATTAAATAAATGATGGAAAATAGAAATAATGAGTTAAAATTTATATAAAAATAATTTAGAGATTATAAAAATATTTTAAGTTATAAAATATAACTTTTGATATTTTGTCATGAAAAATATTAATATTTTAATATTAAGGATATTAGATTTATTTAATAATTATATTAAATAAAGTAATGTAAAAATGAATTTTATATTAGAAAAATTATTTTAAGTGAAAATAAAGTGTTTAAAGATATTTTAAGTTATAAAATATAACTTTTAATATTTAAATGATAATTTCATTAATAATTTAATCTTAATGATATTTATTTAATAATAATGATATTAAATTTATTTAATAATTATATTAAATAAATAGTTTTAAAATGGCTTTATTAATTTAAAAATCATTTAAAAAAAAAATAAATGAATTAAAAATATTTTAAGTTATAATTAATGACTTTTAATATTTGATAAATAGTACATTAATACTTAAATATTAATGGTAATTATTTAAAATGATTTTAAATATTTTAAAAATCATTTAAAGGTAATATTAATACTTTAAAATATATTTTGAGTTATTATAAATAACTTTAATATTTTGGCAATAGTTTCATTAATAGTTTAATATTAATTAAATATTAATGATAATAGAATTAGTTAATATTTAAATCATTTAATAATGATTTCAGTGTTTGAGAATTCATGATAAATTATAATAATTATTTAAAAATTATTATAAGGCTATAAAAAATAATATAACTGATATTTAAAATATCTAAACGAATATTGAACTACACGATAGAGTATTAGACTCGATATTTACCCGATAAAGTTGTCGGTACACCGACATATTTCAGAAATTGATCTGGACTTAGATAATGTAATTAGATATGTGATTATTTGTGATTCAATGGTTGTTAAACATAGGTAACAATGTGATTAGGTTATGTGATGACTGCAATAGACAGTGTTCTGTGTGTTACGATATATAATTCTAATCAAACAAATGATCTTATTACTGATAGGTCGTTGTATAAAAGATTAATCTAAGTTGTGTTATTGTAAGCAGCAGCTCAGGCAAGTATCTAAACCTTATGCACTACTTTTATTTCGTACAAACAGGTATATCATGTTATGCAAGTTTCCTAAACTTACTCCAATTATTATTGAGCAAGTATCCGAACTATTCTTTATATTGTGCAAGTATCCTACTTTTGCATTTACTTTATGCAATGGACATGAGTAAGAAAGTTTTAGAATTATATTATTATTGTGTCAGATTATTAACTCTATTATTATTGATTATGTATCCAATCTTTGTATTCAAACAAGTTCTTACATTATCCGATCATTGTATTATTGTATAATTCAGATATTTATTCTGTTCGTTAATTCGTCTATAGGGTTAGATAAGTATCCCCACTTGGATAACCATTGTATTTAATCATATATTGATACATACTTATTGATTTCAAGTATGTATACGTTGACTTAAAAGCCATCTAAGTTATTTGATTCAGCTAGACATAAAAATATTGTTGAACAAGATAGAACGTTATTGTATCCAACCAGATTGTTTTGGTTCGGATTCCCGACTAAGTATGAACATCCCGAATATGGGAAAACTTTTGTGCACCTAAGGTAGATAGAGTGAACGATAATATCGTTCTTGCATGTAGTATTGATCAATCTGAGGCATAATCAGGTGATCACCCCCATGCCCGTAAGTTATGATGGTTTACAGATGAATTTTTGTTTAACCTTTTCAAAAATAGAAAATAATGTTCATAGTATGTTGACTGATCTCTAGTTATAGTCTATACGTAGTTTCAAAGATTACACATGGAAGTGATATGTTGTTATTATTGGTTCAGCTTACTTCACAACTGTTGATTCGTTTTAGAAGTGTCTTTCAAAGAAAACATTTAATTCTTTCAGCTAATATATATTGTTGTTATTACTTGCTGGGAAATCCAATGCTCATTCTTGCTTTAAATTTAAATGTTTTTAGTTAAGTATGATCAACCTGAAGGCTCAGGCAAGAACAAGGGGAAAGGAAAGTTTGTCATGAATGAGATTTATAATATGTTGTGTAATAGTTATAGTTTATTAAGACAATGATACTTATTATCTATGATGTAATGAATGTTTAAAGGTCTCGTACCTGGGAGTAAACTTTGATGCATATGTAAATTAAGTTTGAATTTTGTATTATTGTTATTATTATTAGTTTTATTCAGCTTATAGAAATGGTATCGTGAAGCACCGAGTTTGGGTTTCAAGTACCCGAATTTGGGGGCGTCACAATATAGATTTCAACAATAATCATAAAAGAATCTTTGAGTAAATAGTTACCGTATAATTCAATCATTCCACCATATAGTGTTCCAATTAAATATAAGACATGGAATTACTGTTAAGTCTTATTTTATTTAATTATATGTATTTCGATTCCCAAATGCACAACTCCTAATGAATGCAAATTAGAAACTACTTCTAATTTTATTCCACCTTGGCCAATGATTCCTGGGTTGTCATTTATCGAATCACATATGACATTTCTCTTCTTTTACTATAAGTGGTAGATTCTTTATTGATAATTCATTATCTCCATATATAACTTATTACACCCAAACATACCCTTTGATATACTCTAAGAGTCTTAAGGAATAAGTCAAAGTGTAATTCATTATATATAAGATAATATGATAATCTCAAGTCTAAGGATCATTTGTACTATTATTACTACAGGAATTCTATTGGCAGGCAAGTAAAACTCCATTAGGTATTCCTTAGTGAGTCATATTCAGTGAACTTATTCTCCAATAAGCACCTACATACTTGCTTTAATGTCTCCACACAAATGATGATGAGATCAATCATTCTCATCTAATGAGCAGACAACGTATGTACCAATCTATCTGAATTCACTAATCCCCTTTTTAGTAATCCATTGATTGAGAACATTTTTGTTTTAAGTTATCTAAGAATTTAGATCTCATTAGCATGATCTCGTCATGATTCTAAAAGCATTGCTTAAAACTATGGGTTTATCACATATTATTAAAACATCACCATGTAGATAATTAAATGCATTTAATAAATAATTTTTTTATTAATAAATAAATAAATAAGATTAATTACAAAGTATATGTTTTATCATCATATATGATTGGCTTGTATGCATACTACTTTCAATCTCCTACTTGCACTAAAGTCAATCGACGTGGTATCTCATACCCATCTTCTCTAATTGACGATCGAACTGTTGCTGTGTTAATGCTTTAGTAAATGGATCTGCAATATTGTCTTTAGAGTCCACACGCTCCAGGGTGATATCTCCTCTTTCAATGATCTCTTTGATCAAATGAAATCACCGCAACACGTGTTTAGATTTCTAATGAGACCTGGGTTCCTTAGCTTGTGCAACAGCTCGGCAGCTGATCAGTCAGGGGCATACAAGTTGTGACAACCCGAAAAATCCAGATTGTCCAGAAATTAAGATTTAAAGAATTAGTTATTAATAAAATAAATTTTTATTAATACTATTATGTGCTATGTGTTTATTAATCGTTTTATAACCTAGAATGATTATTAATCGGGAGGATTCTGGCTACGAGCTAGATTGAACGAGTAAGAATTTTCAAGATGAAAATAAAAGTTTTCCGGGAACAAAATATTTTCGGGGAAAAAGATGAAATAGACATTATTCATCCGTTTCTGCTCGGAGATTTATTTTGAAATTCTGAGAAGTTATTAATTACGTAAAATCTTGAGACGTGATGGAATATTCAATAATATTTCAGTTATGGCAAAAATGATGTTTTCGCCTGCGGACTCAAAACCTAAGGGTTAGGGAAAGTGAGTTCCGAGAATGTAATGAGTACGTATAATAACTAGGGTTATTATGCGTGAGAAATACGAGTATGATACGAGTTATTATACGATTATAGAATGAAGAATAGTATGACGTATAATACAAATATCGTACGAGCTAAATACGAAGAGATTACGAGAATACGAGAATGGAATGCGTAGAATACGATTAGTCTTAATGAACTTTGAGTTCATGGACTTTGTAGAATCCAATTGGACTTGGATTATGTCAAGCCCAATGATTTGTGAAATCAAGCCCAAGTTAGGCCCAATAAGAATTAGGGATAAGGCCCAAACCAAGAAAAAAAACCGCGGATCGAACCGATGGGTAAACGGATGGGTAAAAACCATTGGGCAACCCATGGGGTGACCCATGGGCATGTGGGCCGGCCACTTGGCCACCAAGTAAGGGTGGTGGCTAAGTTGTTGGAGGAGGTGGGAATAGTAACTTTAGGGGCGAAATGACTATTTTGCCCCTAGCTTTGAAAATCCTATAACTTGAGAGAGAAAGAGAGAGACTTCGGATGGGAGAGGAAGAGAAAGAGAATGAGCAAAAGCTAGCTTGAATGCACACTTTGTCCGACGGAAGGAGATCAAAGGAGAAAGGTGATTCAAAACCTAGTCTCCCATAAATTTTCTTTAAGTTTTTATGTTCAAAAACATAGTTTAATGAGAATAAGGAGTAAAAGATATTGAGAATGATTTCATATGGTTGAAATCATGAGAAAAGAAGAAATAAGAAATAAGAAATTTAGTTTATAAATTTCTTAAGGAAGTATAAGATTCGTAAGGATTTTGAGCGATCCGAATGAATCTTATGAATGAGTAGGTTAAATAAGTAAGGAATGATATCCGGGGACCGTAGTCACGATGAACGAACATGAGGGATTACTGTGATTGTGATTCCTTAGACGTTGAGTGATGAAGGTAATGAATAACATTCTGATGTTATGTCATCGTAATGAGAGATAAGTGTAAAGTGTATAGACGCTATAAACGCAACGTTGTTGCTATGAACGCAACGTTGTTGCGATGAACGATTGGTCTTAGCATATAACGGACTGTATGGCTTCGACATTAAGAAAGAATAATGAACATGGGGTTCATGGGATGGATAACGATGAATGCAATTAAAACCTGGAGTAAAGGTTGAATGAGAGATTAAGAGACGAGCAACGTAAACTTTGAATACGTAAACGATCCTCGTGAATCATATTCGCGTTGGATGAATGTGCTAAGTATACCCTGGTTGTATGACTTAGACGTTGATGAATGTAGTAAGTAAGATACGAATAGTATCAAGAAAGCTGTATCGAACGGTATTGAGATTAATGAAAGCCGAATATGAGTCTGATAAGAATGAGTCATGAGGTATGGCAATTGCTTGCCAGAAAGCCATAAGGAATAAGAAATTGACTTAACGAACATTATAGTTTAATAGTTCGTATAAGTTAAGAGAAATTTAGGTTGTGGTATAATCGTAACCTTTGATGGTTGACATATGGGAGTTGGGCTAAACAATTCCTTCAGAGAGCGAAGGTATATATCTGAAATCGGCGATCTAACTAACTCAATATTAGGCGATGTAGATGACACAAAAACTTGTTTGTTGGTTGTATATGGGAAACCACTCAGAGTACCATATGGACTACTAGTACAGAAGCGATGTGTGCTAAGTCCTAGCGAACTTATAAAAAGAAGATAAGAATGTAAATCATCAAAGATGATGAACGTATTAAGTAAGACATCTCCGTATGTCATGAAGCCGTAAAGCGGTAAAGAAAGTTGGTCGCGTAAACTTAGTTATAAGAAAGCGAACCTTAAGAAGTAAAGTAAAGTAAACCAATGCGTAAGTCAAGTATATGACTAATTGGTGTATGTGTTGTTTCCTTATGTGTTATATAGGGATTTGGAATGAGCAGTTCAGCGTAAACTGTAAGTTGTAGCTGTGCGTAAGACAAGTTTCCTAACTTCATTCATATTTCAAATGAATGCTAGTTTCTTAAACTTCTCAGATGTTGAACTTGAGAAGTTCTGTCTATGTGCAAATGTGCGATATTTGTACAAGGTGGTAGAATGTATGAGGCCTTGTGCCACAATGTGAACACTTCGGTGGTTCTATGAGATGAATTGTTCTATGTTTGAACTGTTCAATAAAAGAATGTTCTGTTTATACATGAACCGTTATTGTTAAGTCTGTGCTATTGATTCTAGCCAGACAGAATGTGCATGAAAGAGAGTAGAGAATGAAAGTATTTCAAAATGCATGTAACTAATGTTTTAAGATGATAGGAATCAAGACTATTCCTATTATTCAAGCTGCTTCGTAACCTTTGTTCGGTTATTGAAGTCTGAAAAGAATGTTTAAATTCTTGAAGTTGTTTGTTCAATCATTATGACTTGTTTGGGCAATTGAATGCTCACACTTGCTTTAAATGAAAAACATTTTCAGCGAACGATGTTAGAAGAACTTAAGGATCCCATATAGATCAAGCTGACGGTATCCAGATGAAGTGTCATTCAGAATGTGAATAAGCGAGAAGATCAAGTGAAGACTTGTAATGTAGAAAGATGAGAATTACTCTATAGAATAGTGTAATGAACGATTATGTATCCTTGGTGGCGGATAAAAGTCACTCGTGCAAGATGTAAAGAATAATGTAATTATAATTATTTGTAATGAGAAAAGCTATAAGGTTTTAGAACCTGGGAATTCAGAATGTATGTTATTATATTTCAGTATATAATGATGTATGTTGGATGAATGAGATACTCGTGACGTACGGAATCCGGGTGTGAAGCCAGACCAGATTTCGGGGAATTACAAGTTGGTATCAGAGCTGATAGATTATAAATCTTAGGTATGATAGGTATGAGTACCTAAGACTATAATCGTAAATAGAAGGATAAGAAGATCACCACGTGATCATAGTAAATCGTAGTAACAGATGAGTTGTTAAACGATGAATGATTTTTAGCTAATGCTATGAATGAATGGTACTATGAAGTAGTACGGGAAGAAGAACTCAAATTGAGTTGTAAAGGATAGTATACGAATTAAAGAAAATTCGTATTAAGTAAAGAGAAAGTTAGATGTTGTAAGATTTCAATTGAGGACTCATGTGATGGCTGAGTTGTATAAATATTTGTATGGGCAAGGGTTTGTGCTTGGTGTAACAACCAATTAGTTTATTACAGTGATAATCATTGAAATTGGTCACGTTATCAAGATGTATATGACGAGAAGGTGAATCTTTTCTCATGTACATACTTGATAGGTAGAAAATGATAAGATAGGTGCGGGTTCTTGAAACTCATACTTATAAAAAGTTTGTGACTCATAGTTATATGTTATGTTTCTGAGCCCTAAGCATATGGATAGTCCTTGATTTGTTCTTGGATTACATATTGCAAAGATAAGTTCTTAAACACATATGGTTGTGGAAAGTTCCTAAACACATAAAGTGTGGTAAGTTGATGAACTATACTAAGGTATAGGAATGTTTAGAGTGAAAGTAAGTATTTTCAGTAGACTTAGCATTGAAGGTGCTAGAGAAGATTAAGTATTTTCGCAAGTATGACAATGAAGGAAAATAAAGAATAGGATATTCCAAGTCATCTATGTAAGACCCCAAATTATTAATAAATGAAATTTATTTTCCTCTATTTATTATGTTGAAATAGTAAGGGTTGATTTGATTAATGTGGATAGTTATGGGTAAAATACGCAAATATTTCGAATAAGCAAGTGGTTATAAAATATTCATTATTATCGGAGAATATTCGTTTGGTCGTGGAATATTCGTACTGTCGGGGAATATTCGTACGACGACGCAGTCTTTTGTGGGCCCCATAACAAAAAGCGATTGGATGAAGAAAACGACAAATATATATTGTTTATAAATAACGGCGTAGTTGTTACAATTATCTTGTTGGAATACCCGGTGGTTAAAACACACTAATACGCGTTGTTGAGCGAGTAGCACGGTATTGCACCAATTATTGATTCTTACGTAAGAAGGGCACTACTCAATAATTGTTACAAAGAATTACTATTCAAGATTTTATTTTATTGATTCAATAATTGCTTTGCATTGATATTTTATATTACCGTTGTTTCAATAAATTGTCATTACATAGTATTTTCCATTATCGAAGCAATAATTCATATTATCCTGAATAATATTATTAGAAAACATTATTGGCAATGTCTAGAAAGTTCTGTCTAAGAGAGGTTTGGTCACCTAATTGCACGCCAAGATGAGAGAGATCCTTATTGAAAGCCCCTCTTTCTGGAACTACCGGTTGTCGATCTTCGTGATTACAGTAATATTATTTGTGAATAATTAATTATTGATTTATATGATGAGGAAAATATTGATTTTATGGGATATAGATGGAGAAAATTTTTAATGTGACAATTATTGAAAATTAATATTTTATCTTTTCCGATAAAATAATTCATTTAAATATATTATTTTAATAATATATTAACGGTGATATTTTATAATGAATGTGCGATATGTGAGTATATGAGGAGGAAGAGTATTTTTGTGGCATTAAATGATTAACACATGTTTTGTGTGTTGGTGGACCCCATTTCTTGATCGAAATTTGATTATAACTTTGTAAATCGCCTGCTTGTGGATTTACATCAATTTCTGTTTGGAATTTGGAATAACTTCCTTCTATAAAGTTGTAGAGAATTGAATTTCCTATAAACACTCGCGAGATTCGAATTTTCTGATAAAAGGGCTATTTATTATGAATTATTGAAGTTTCAGAGTTCCGAAATAATTGATTTTTGGGAGTTTTGATTAATTATTTTGAGAAAAACGTTTTTTGGTGAGTTTGTGAACCTCATTTAACATGTGCTATGGCTGAAATCAGATTTTAAAGGTGGGATAAGGAATTTTGTTTATAAATAATATTATTATATTCAATTTTCTACTCTGGTGTTCTAAGCATTTTCCTATAAATAGGGAGCTTAGGTTAGAATTGAAAATCACACCAGAAACTGAAGTTTTCTCTCTCTATATTATCGAGCGTATTCTTGTGAGTATTTTGAGTATACTTTGAGTATTGCTATACGATGCAAGTTCAAGTCATAGCCTATATCCGGTGTTTCAACTAGAAGTACTGTCTTCCGAGGTAAGGGATGTTATTTTATTCGAAAATGATATTATTTCTTCAATATCATTATGACGAAATATTGGTTGGAAATTTTTATCAAATTTAGAACTTTTTCATGTCGGGGTTACTATTCATGAGTTACTATTCACGAGTAACTATTCATGAGTTACTATTCACGAGTTACTATTCATGAGTACTATTCACAAAGCGTGAAGATGTTTTTTGTGAAATTTCTATCTTTTGGTGTCGGAGTTACTATTCACGTATATGGCACTATTCACGTATACGGCACTATTCACGAATACGGCACTATTCACCAAAAAATGAAATTTCTTCTTTTTGTCTAAAATATCTATTCCGGATACTAGCTTTGATTGTATCCATGTTTTGATCATTCTTGAATTTTACTTCACTCTGATTACTTATGAAGTATTTTTGAACTTGGATTGTTTAAAATACGAATCCTTAATATTTGTTCTTTTGTTTCACTGGATTCGTTTCCTTTAAAATATTTTTCAACATCCTCAGTCCTAAATGATGATATTACTGAATATCTTTGGCTTGTAGTGCAAAGATGAATGATTTCTTGATGAATATCTTTGGCCCGTAGTGCAAAGATGAACAGGCGTTGAGATGAACATGACCGACTGATTAATATCTTTGGCCCGTAGTGTAAAGATGAACAGGTGTTTAGATGAACATGACCAACTGATGAATATCTTTGGCCTGTAGTGCAAAGATGAATATTTGATTCCAGATATATATTGATTGTTGTTAAATGGATAAAATATCGACGATGAACTTTTAAATTCATATATAGAAGATAGTAGTTTGCATTCTCTACTTAACTCTTCTAATGAATTATTATTTCATTGCGAAGATTGATTTAAAACCGGTTGTCTATTGTATTCTATTAGATTTTTCCTGTTGGAGACTAACGATAATTTGTTGTATATTATCTTAGTCATAATATTCTTCTATGGGCTAGTTGAGCTCACCCTTTTCTTTTTTGTTCCATTTTTCTTCTCGTGAGGCGAGAATGTAGCGAAATGCAGCCGGGGTATGGAATGATGGTTATAGAGAGAGTTGTTTAGTAGTCCTCACCATTTTTATAAAATAATGTATAAATAATTGTGATGAGGATTTATTTGGGTATGTATATTGTCTAGAAGACAATAATTGTATTTAAACTCACAGTATATATGTTATCGTATTTTGCACGACAAATGTATTAATAAAGTTGTAGTTATTTCTGTACCATGTATTTGGCGACTCAGAATGGGTTGGATGGAATGGACCTATTTTGGGGGCGTCACAATCTAGCTATGCTAGATTTCGAAATTTCTTGAAATCGTGCTAATGTGCGCATTTTGAAAATGAAAGAATTGGTTCGACTTTTGGAACCAATGGATTTTAAAAGAACTATTCTTGGTATGTCTACGCTAATTGTTTTGGCTAGACAGAAATTGATTTGAAATATCAAAATAAATTTTATATCATCAGTGCATTTGATGCAAGGATGGTAAAAGGATGGAGTTATTAATGCAATTAAACCTGGTATGGAATTTGAACAGAGGATCAATAACCTGCTATGGTATGATGCATAATGATGAAGTCATAAACTGACGAAGTCCTCAACGTACTGTGAAAAGTGCGGTATCATGACGTCATGAAACGTTTTGATGTATTACAAACGAATTTAAAGAATTAGTCGATGTCAAGCGGGTTGACTAGACGAATGTTTCAAGATGATGTCCAATTTATTGGTATGGTCTAAGCTACTTGATTTGGCTAAGACGAATGGTATGTCATGATTAAAAGAAAATCGAGCTTTCTTTGAAGAGTTATGCCGAACCAAATTGTTTTGGTGCGGATTCTAATGATTAAGTCTGAGGTGAACATACCCTGAAATGGGGTTATACTATGGGTTGATCACCTACGTATAGAAGAGGTAGTTTACCTTCTTTGTGATTATAAACTGACCTTGGAAAGAAAGGTTACGACGTTATGCTGTTTAACCTAGTAAGAGTTCATGGTCAATTTGACCCCTCAGGAAAGGTATGAAATGTTTTAAAGGAATCTTTATATTCCTCGTTATTCCATTCACTTCATTATTCTTGATAAGTTATGAAGGGTAGGGAATGTTAGAAAGATAAGAACTTCTTTGAAGAAAAGTTGAGAAGAAGAGTAAGTTAAAATTTCGAGGGCGAAATTCTGTGAAGAATGGGTGAATGTGATGACCCGGGTATAGGTATAGTTTGAAGAAATTCCAAGGACGGAATTTTTATAAGGGGGGAAGGATGTGACAACCCAGAAATCCGGATTGTCCAGAAATTAAGATTTAAAGAATTAGTTATTAATAAAATAATTTTTTATTAATACTATTATGTGCTATGTGTTTATTAATCGTTTTATAACCTAGAATGATTATTAATCGGGAGGATTCTGGCTACGAGCTAGATTGAACGAGTAAGAATTTTCAAGACGAAAATAAAAGTTTTTCGGGAACAAAATATTTTCGGGAAAAAAGACGAAATAGGCACTATTCATCCGTTTCTGCTCGGAGATTTATTTTGAAATTCTGAGAAGTTATTGATTATGTAAAATCTTGAGACGTGATGGAATATTCAATAATATTTCAGCTATGGCAAAAACGAAGCTTTCGCCTGCGAACTCAAAACCTAAGGGTTAGGGAAAGTGAGTTCCGAGAATGTAATGAGTACGTATAATAACTAGGGTTATTATGTGTGAGAAATACGAGTATTATACGAGTTATTATACGAGTATAGAAAAAAGAATAGTACGACGTGTAATACGAATATCGTACGAGCTAAATACGAAGAGATTACGAGAATACGAGAATGGAATGCGTAGAATACGATTAGTCTTAATGAACTTTGAGTTCCTGGACTTTGTAGAATCCAATTGGACTTGGATTATGTCAAGCCCAATGATTTGTGAAATCAAGCCCAAGTTAGGCCCAATAAGAATTAGGGTTAAGGCCCAAACCAAGGAAAGAAACCGCGGATCGAACCGATGGGTAAACGGATGGATAAGAACCATTGGGGCAACCCATGGGGTGACCCATTGGCATGTGGGTCAGCCACTTGGCCACCAAGTAAGGGTGGTGGCCAAGTAAACTTGGTGGCTAAGTTGTTGGAGGAGGTGGGAATAATAACTTTAGGGGCAAAATGACTATTTTTCCCCTAGCTTTGAAAATCTATAAATAGAAAGCTAAATTTTCATTTTTTAGGATTTTGAAAATCCTATAACTTGAGAGAGAAAGAGAGAGACTTCGGATGGGAGAGGAAGAGAAAGAGAATGAGGAAAAGCTAGCTTGAATGCACACTTTGTCCGACGGAAGGAGATCAAAGGAGAAAGGTGATTCAAAACCTAGTCTCCCATAAATTTTCTTTAAGTTTTTTTGTTCAAAAACATAGTTTAATGAGAGTAAGGAGTAAAAGATATTGGGGCAAAGGTGCAAATAAGCCCCTGATGTTTACACGGATGTCCTACTTCCACCCTAAACTAATTTTTTTCTAAAAGTATCCTTAACGTTACACATTTAAGTCAACCGTGCCCCTGTTCTTAACAGAAATGCCACATAGACTAACTCTGTTAATACGTGGACAATTTTTGCTGACGTGGCAACAATTGCTGACATGTGCAGAACATAAAACTACATTTACATCATTTAATCATTTAATCAAAATACTTAAATTAATCGAAACAAAAAATACTAAAATTCAAAGTAAAAAAAAGCATAACATATTTAGCAATTTTTGTTTTATTTTTATTAAAAAAACACAGCTTTTTTTAATAAAAAATTTTAAAAAACGCAGATATTATTTTTTTTAATAAAAATAAAAAAACTATTTTTTTAATAAAATAAATTTTTTAAAACGTAGCTTTTTTAATAAAAATAAAAAATAGTTTTTTAATAAAATAAAATTTTTAAAAAAGCGTAGTTTTTTTTAATAAAAATAAAAAACACAGCTTTTTTTAATAAAAATAAAAAAGCGCGAGCTTTTTTTAAATTTTAATTATAAAAAAAATGCAGTTTTTAAAATAAAATAATTATATATATAAAAAAATGCGCTTTTATTTTTTGTTATAAAATTATAAAAATAGTTTTTTAATAAAAAAAAATTTAAAAAATTGTTTGGATATTAGTATAAAATGACACAATAAAGTGTTTCATTTGTCATTTTATTATTTTATCGTAAGGGTACTCTTTTATTGATATTAGTATAAAAGCACGCAATTTGAATTAAAAATGACACAAATTTTTTAAAATTTTTATTTTATAAAAAAACTATTTTTTTATAACAAAAAATAAAATCTGCTTTTTTTATTATTGTAAATAATTATTTTATTAAAAAAATTGTGTTTTTTATTTTATTAAAAAAAATTACAGATATTATTTTTTTAATAAAATAAAAAAAAAGCTGGTTTTTTAAAATTTTTATTTTATTAAAAAACTATTTTTTATTTATTTTATTAAAAAAATAAAACATCGTTATTTTAAAATTTTTATTAAAAAAAACTGCGTTTTTTTTTAATAAAAAAAAATTCTAAATATGTTATGCTATTTTTATTTTGAATTTTAGTATTTTTTTTCGATTAATTTAAGTATTTTGATTAAATGATGTAAATGTAGTTTTATGTTCTCGCATATGTCAAATAAATGTTGCCACGTCAAAGAAAAATTGTCCACGACATACGATAGTTAGTATATATGGCATTACCAAGTATGACACAGAGGCACGGGTTGACCTAAATGTGTAACGTTAAGGGTACTTTTGGAAAAAAAAATTAGTTTATGGTGGAAGTGGGATATCCGTGTAAACATCAGGGGTATTTTTGTACCTTTCCCCAAAGATATTGAGAATGATTTCATATGGTTGAAATCATGAGAAAAGAAGAAATAAGAAATAAGAAATTTAGTTTATAAATTTCTTAAGGAAGTATAAGATTCGTAAGGATTTTGAGCGATCCGAATGAATCTTATGAATGAGTAGGTTAAATAAGTAAGGAATGATGTTCTATAACATCAAATTCCAAGAAAAAGTAGAATCGTAATCCAAAATATCGATTAAAATGAAAAACAAACGAAGAACGCGAAGAACACGAAGAACGTTGTTGATGGACAAATTTAAAACCATCGTAGTATAAATGTTGTTGATGGACAAGTTTAAAACCATTACGTATAAGTTAGTTGCTTATTTCTTGGTTAGGAACGTTAGAAACGTTCATGAAGAACGGACTAAAATTGAGGTATAACGAAGTTATGGCGAAATTTTTGTAAAAGACGAGCGAGAATTAGAAAGTTAGTAAATGAACCCGAACGTGTAGGTTTTCATAAGAATGTAAGAGAATGTATAAAACGTGATTCGTGGACTCAATAATGAATGAATTCCGAGTTTGGATGACCGAATTACGGACGAACGAATGAAGAATGTTAATAACGTAAAAAAAAGAACGAAGAGTGAAGATTAAGCCAATTGAATGGCATGTTAACGGATTCAGAACAAAGTTCTGTCCATGGGTAATCGAAGTACGTAAGATAAGGAAGAGAATGGCTTTGGAACAACCTCGTTCCGAGTTATAACGAAGAAGTTATGAGATTTCGAAATCAGCGTCTCAAGCTTGTAAAAGACTTGGAAAAATTTTCTAGGTTTCATACTCGGCGCCGCAGCGCGAGTTGTGCCATGGAGGTCGGCGCCGCAGCGCGATCTCGGTCATAATCGTCTGGAGAGTGGCGCCGTAGCGCGAGAGATAACAAAGGACTTAGTCTTTGTAGCATCGGTCCGGAAGAGGAGAGAAGTAGGTCATGTGCATGAATACGGTAGAGAGCGATGCCCGAAATGAGATTTTAGTTCTCGCCATTTGGAGGATGTGCAAAAAAGAAGTATGAACATATAGTTCACCTAAAATAACGCTTAAGCAAGCAATTTAAACCTTTAGTAAAGGTTGAACGGAAAGATTAAACGATACTAAAAGAATACAAACGCGGGTTATGGAACCGATATCCGGGGACCGTAGTCACGATGAACAAACGTGAGGGATTACTGTGATTGTGATTCCTTAGACGTTGAGTGACGAAGGTAATGAATAACATTCTGATGTTATGTCATGGTAATGAGAGATAAGTGTAAAGTGTATAGACGCTATGAACGCAACGTTGTTGCGATGAACAATCGGTCTTAGCATATAACGGACTGTATGGCTTCGACATTAAGAAAGAATAATGAACATGGGGTTCGTGGGATGGATAATGATGAATGCAATTGAAACCTTGAGTAAAGGTTGAATGAGAGATTAAGAGACGAGCAACGTGAACGTTGAATACGTAAACGATCCTCATGAATATTATTCGCGTTAGACAAACGTGCTAAGTATACCCTGGTTGTATGACTTAGACGTTGATGAATGTAGTAAGTAAGATACGAATAGTATCAAGAAAGTCGTATCGAACAGTATTGAGATTAATGAAAGCCGAATGCGAGTCGGATAAGAATGAGTCCTGAGGTATGGCAATTGCTTGCCAGAAAGCCATAAGGAATAAGATATTGACTTAACGAACATTATAGTTTAATAGTTCGTATAAGTTAAGAGAAATTTAGGTTGTGGTACAATCGTAACCTTTGATGGTTGACATATGGGAGCTGGGCTAAACAATTCCTTCAGAGAGCGAAAGTATATACTGGCCCGGCAACCCATCTAACTCACCGCAAAAGGAAGTGTAGATGAGACGGGAACTTGTTTGTTGGTTGTTTGTGGGAAACCACTCAGAGTACCATATGGACTACTAGCAGAGAAGCAATGTGTGCTAAGTCCTAGCGAACTTATAAGAAAAAGATAAGAATGTAAATCATCAAAGATGATGAACATATTAAGTAAGACATCTCCGTATGTCATGAAGCCTTAAAGCAGTAAAGAAAGTTGGTCGCGTAAACTTAGTTGTAAGAACGTGAACCTTAAGATGTAAAGTAAAGTAAACCAATGCGTAAATCAAGTATATGACTAATTGGTGTATGTGTTATTTCCTTATGTGTTATATAGGGATTTGGAATGAGCAGTTCAGCGTAAACTGTATGATGTAGCTATGTGTAAGGCAAGTTTCCTAACTTCATTCATATTTCAAATGAATGCTAGTTTCTTAAACTTCTCAGATGGTGAACTTGAGAAGTTCTGTCTATGTGCGAATGTGCGATATTTGTACAAGGTGGTAGAATGTATGAGGCCTTGTGCCAAAATGTGAACACTTCGGTGTTTCTATGAGATGAATTGTTCTATGTTTGAACTGTTCAATAAAAGAATGTTCTGTTTATACATGAACCGTTATTGTTAAGTCTGTGCTATTGATTCTAGCCAAACAGAATGTGCATGAAAGAGAGTAGAGAATGAAAGTATTTCAAAATGCATGTAACTAATGTTTTAAGATGATAGGAATCAAGACTATTCCTATTATTCAAGTCGCTTCGTAACCTTTTTTCGGTTATTGAAGTCTGAAAAGAATGTTTAAATTCTTGAAGTTGTTTGTTCAACTGTTATGACTTGTTGGGCAATTGAATGCTCACACTTGCTTTAAATAAAAAACATTTTTAGCGAACGATGTTAGAAGAACCTAAGGATCCCGTATAGATCAAGCTGATGGTATCCAGATGAAGTGTCATTCAGAATGTGAATGAGCGAGAAGATCAAGTGAAGACTTGTAATGTAGAAAGATGAGAATTACTCTATAGAATAGTTTAATGAATGATTATGTATCCTTGGTGGCGAATAAAAGTCACTCGTGCAAGTTGTAAAGAATAATGTAATTATCATTATTTGTAATGAGAAAAGCTATAAGGTTTTAGAACCTGGGAATTCAGAATGTATGTTATTATATTTCAGTATATAATGATGTATGTTGGATGAATGAGGTACTCGTGACGTACGAAATCTAGGTTTGAAGCCAGACCGGATTTCAGGGCGTTACACAAGTCTCCTCTCCATTATCACAAGGAATCAACAACAAGTCGAAGAGAATGAAACTTTGGAATAAAAACTTTCAAAGAAAGCAAGATCCAAAGCTCATCAGGAGTATGCAAACCAAAGGAAGTTCACTCCTTTGGGGCAACCAATGGAGGAAATCCTGCAGATGTTAATCACTGAAGGGAAGATCATAGAACTATTACCCCCAATCAATCCATGTTCCAAGAGATTTGATGCTACCTGGGTCTGTCAATACCCCTCCAATACTCAGGGTCATAACACTGAAAGTTGCTGGGCACTTCATCATCTAATCCAGAATATGGTTGACAGCGGTGACTTGCAAATGGCAAATAATGGTACTATATTGCCTGAAAAAGAGAAGTTATTCCCTCCTAGAACACAGATATGGAGGGAAGTTATAGCAGTCATATCCTATGAAGGAGACTTGTCTGCAACACCTCTTGCAATCCAAGGAATTAAGGTCAAATGAGTAAAGGACCCTTTGAAGGTGGTTGCACCAGAACCATTGGTGTTACTATTCAGGCTGCAGTATCCAATTATCAGCCTCAAAAGATTCCCGTGGAACTATGGGGAGGATGAGGGATCAACTTAAAATCAAACTACTACTATATTAAAGGAAAACCCGATGTATCTTCCTCAGCGAGTAATGAAGGGGAAAGTGCCTGAAGAAAAAGTTGAAGAATTCCTCTGCAAGATGGGACATAATGAAGCCAAAGTGGTGCAAAGATTGAAAGAAGCACCCCGACAGATATCTATTTTGGACTTGGCATTGTCCTCTGAAGATCATCACAAGGTCTTAGTGAAAGTACTAGAAGAAGCTCACCTACCAAAGACGGTGGACACTGAAACGTTTCATCATTTGGTAGATCACATTTTCAACAGCAATGTGATATCTTTCACTGATGATGACATACGACCCGAAGGGACGGGTCATTGTAAGTTATTGGTCATAGAAGTGATGTCGTCAAGATATGTGGTCGAGGTGTGTTGATAAATGGAGGATCTTCCTTGAACATATGTCCCTATGCCACGTTGAAAAGAATGAAGATCAATCCTAATTGAATTCGAAGCAGCCACATAGTCATAAGAGCCTTTGATGGATCTCGACAAAATGGTGTAGAAAAAATTGAACTGCCAGTGGAGATCGGTCCACATACATTTCACATATCCTTTCAAGTGCTAAACTCACCACGGGATATAATTTGTTGTTGGGAAGGCCATGGATCCATATGGCAGGAGCAGTTCCATTTACCCTTCATCAACAGATCAAATACATCATCAACGGTAATTTGGTAACTGTCAATGCCGAACCAGAATATCATTTTCATACACAAAGCGATATGCCTCTAATCAGTCTCAATGAAGGAATTGATCCTATCAGTTTTTAAGCCCTTGAGGTAAGCAAAACTCAATATCAACCTATCAGGGCCCCAGCTTTAAAGCCCAGAGTTTCCACTAAAGTAATGTCGGCTACTCAGGAAATGATATCCTTGGGTTTCTAGCCTGGACATGGGTTAGGGAAAGGTCAGCAAGGAATCAGAAGTTCAGTTCAAATTCCTAGCCAGACAGGGAAGGCTGGATTAGGTTATTCCTCTGGGTCAGATCATCGGAACGCGCACAAACATTCACCGGTTCCTTCCTCTACCATTCTGCTACCTAATGTTACAAATACAGGATTTGTAAAGCATATAAGGAAAACTCATGTTTCCATGATGGGTATGCTGATTCCTAGGGCCAAGACGGCTATGAAAGTAATATGCACACAAGTCAATCATGTTTGATGATAAAGCATATACTTTGTAACAATCTTATTCATTTATTAATAAAAAGTATTAATTTATTAAAGGCTTTTAATTATCTACATGATGTTGTTTTATAATATGTGATAAACCCATAGTTTTAAGCAATGCTTTTAGAATAATGATGATGATCATTCTAATGAGATCTAAATTCTTAGAAAGCTTAAAACTAAAATAGTTCCCAATCATTGGATTACTAAATTGGGGATTAGTGAATCCGGATAGATTGGTACATACGTTGCTTGCTCATTGGATGAGGATGATTGATCTCATGATCATTTATGTGGAGACACAAAAGCAAGTATGTAGGTGCTTATTAGAGAATAAGTTCATCGAACGTTGGCTCGCTAAGGAATACCTAATGGAGTTTTACTTGCACGTCAATAGGAATTCTCAGAGTGATAGTAGTACAAGTGATCCTTGGACTTGAGATCATCATAGTATCTTGTGTATGATGAGTTATACTTTGACTTTTTCTTAAGACCCTTAGGGTATATCAAAGGGTATGCTTGGGTATAATAAGTTGTACATGGAGATAATGTATGATCAATAAAGAATCTACCACTTCTATTAAAAGAAGAGAATGTCCTATGTGATTCGATAAATGACAACCCAAAGAGTCCTTGGCGGCGCGTAATGAAATTAGAAAGGAGTTTCTAATTTGCATTATTTGAGTTGTGCATTTAAGGATCGAAATACATATAATTAAATAAAATAAGACTTGACAATAATTCCATGTCTTATATTTAATTGGGACATTGTATGGTGGAAGGATTGAATTGTCTCAGAACTATTTACTCAAAGGTTCTTTTATGATTAATGTTGAAATCTATATTATCTCGGAAAGTCGTTGATTGCTAGGAGAGGCTTATCCTATTGTAGAATAAATATTATTTATTCAAATAAATTAATTGTTTAATTTATTTATTTAAATAAGATTAGAATTGTTCTAATTGATTTATTCACAACCTGTTTAATATGGAGAACCTAAAGGGTCACACCATAAAAGGAAGAATAATTATTTAAGAAGTTAATGGCATAATCGTAATAATATATTGTTATATATATTTAATTTAATCTATGGTGATAGAATAAATTAAATAGCTTAATATTTATTATTTAATATTTTAAAAATATTAAATATAAATTAATAAGAGGAGTCTTATTAATATTATTACAATTATTATTATTTTAATTTCTAAAAGAGTTTAGGAATTAATTTAATATAAGTACTCTCATTTATTCCTAATAGGATTAGGAGGTTAAATTAATTAAAAGAGTTTAATTAATTATCCCTAATAAGATAAGGGAGCTTAATTAATTAAAGGATTTTAATTAATTAAAATAAAACCCAATTCCTTAATTGTTAAGGAGGGTTGCCCACATCTATAAATAAGAGGAGTCTTATTATGGGTGTTGGAGAGTTGTTGACTTTTACAACATACGTAATTCCAATAGTTGGGAGAGTACGCTCTTTTTCTATAGAGATAGAAAAAACTAGGGTTTAGCCAAACACCCATATTCTTGAATTCTTCTTCTTCCTTGGTGGATCACCTCTAGAGGCCAAACACTTGGGTGGCTAACGTTGATCAAAGGAAGGAACCAAACCCGGTGGATTCAAGTTGAACGCTAAAAAGGATTGAGGTGAACTTGTACTGAGGAAGCTCGATCTTCAAGGGTATGATTTTATTCTTTATCTTTTCGTTTAATTAATAATTGTGCATAAAGGGTGATCCAGGTTTATGGTTTGTAAAATTTTAAAACTCTGATTTTTCACGTTTTCGCTTATTTTTGCAATTTGATTGCGTTCATGACATATTACAAACCTAACAGTGGCATCAGAGCCAAACCTTTATGCGAATTATTAATTGTTCAGATTTGATATGTATGTTGATATGTGTTTAGAACAATTTTATTGGGCATAATTTTGTTGTATAAAATTTAATTAAAAAAAAAAGGAAAAACTGTTATATATATTATGTGGATGGTGATTCCTATTAAAGGGATATCATGAAGCATTCACGTGGCCAAAGAAAAAGAAGTTAGTTTCTTTTAATGGGTTTTATACTTACTAATATATAATATATGGTAACAACCACTATATATATATTAAATATAACCTGAAGCATGCGTTACCTTTTGAACCACGGATTCACATGTTATATATTCTTAAGCATGATTATTATATATATATATATAAATAAAATCGTTAGTTTTATTATATATATATATAATAAAACTAACGGTTTTATTATATATATATATATATATATATAACGGTTTTGGTTTTATTATTATATATATATAATATTCTTAATAATTTTATTATTAAAATAAAATTTTATTTTAATATTAAAATAAAAAGTTTATTTTTATATTAAAATATAAAGTTTATTGTAATTTTAAAATTAAATTTCATGCTAACTAATTAGAGTTGGAATTGGATTTCATGATAACTAATTGGAGTTGAAATTGGATTTTATTTTTTCTAAAATAAAGGAGTTTATTTGTGAATAGAGAAGTAAATCCATCTTTCCTTAAATAAAGGAGTTTGTTTAGATATGAAATAAGATTTCATATTATTCAAAAAAAAAGAGTTTATTTGTGAATAGGAAAGAGAATCCATGTTTCCTTAAATAAAGGAGTTTATTTAAATATGAAATAAGATTTCATATTATTCAAAATAAAGGAGTTTATTTGTGAATAGGAAAAGAATTAGTGTTTCCTTTAATAATTTTTTTTTACATGGAATTGGATTCCATAATTAATTAAAATAAACGAGTTTATTTTGATTAATGATTTTGATTAAAATAAAATAGTTTATTTTATTCAAAATTGGATAAATTAAAATAAAATAGTTTTATTTTAATTTAAATTTGGATTAAAATAAAGGAGTTTATTTTGATTCAAAATTAGATTTTATACTAACTAAATTTGCCCATTAAATGATATCAATATATATATTAAATGTTTATTATTCATCTCGATGAATGTTATTTATCGATGCATATGATGATGTGTATGATAATAAATGGGATTGATTATGGACTATCGACCAATGTGATTGGAATTTATTTTAGTTGGATGCATGAATGTATGGGTTTTATTAAATGGGGTCTCACAGTACTCGCCTTCTCTAATTTTTTCTTAATGTAAATTCTAACTCCTCCTATGTACTTCCCTCGATCACGATCAAGGTTTCTATTTATTTTAAATAGTTTTGTAATTGGAATAGTTAGAATTAATTTTGAAAAATTGGAGAGCAAGGAGCAAGGAGCGCTTGAAGACCCGTTTGTAATGGAGCCCGGGTTTAAATGTAATAGTTATATTTAAATATTATTTATTGCACCCCTAGGGTTTGACCTTTTGGTTCACTTGGTGGCTCTAGTGAACCAAACTAGAATAAAAGTCCATAATCAATCCGGGTAAAATATAGTATTCTATATGTGCATGCTTATACTATATATATTATATATTATGCAAACATGATTCGCATGTTCATTAATATGACGTGTATTTTATATATATATGTGCATGCGCGCTAAACAAGATGAGACAAATTAATAACAAACCCCTCAAAGAAGGTATATAGAAAGGCAAAAACAAAGGATAATAAGAACAAAACCGATACTTGGATAAAGAAAGGAGTTTGCTTCCACCGCTATAAGCCCGACATCGGAAAGAAACTGCAAGAAGCATCTTGCAGGCTAACCAAAGAAGCTTAGTGAAGTTTTGGTTACAAATACAAATTTGTTCATGATTTAAAATAATTTTTTCTTTAAGTCAAGGTTCTACTTTGGTATTGATACCGATTTGGTTATCATAAATATAGATTTATGAAGGACCAAGCGTAAGTAGAAAGTTAAACAAAGATAAGTAATCCTATGTGTGGAAAATGAAGCAAAGGTTGTCTTTGCATTAGCTATAGAAACTTATAGTTTAGCAATGCCTACGGAAAATCTATTAAGTCAATAAGTTGTTATTGTATTCCAATTCTTGTTAAAAATATTATTTCCATTTTATTGTTGGACAATGAAATCTTTGGTATTATAATTAAGAACAATTGTTGTTCTATTTATAATAATAATGTTTTGTATAGAATCGAATATTACTTAATAAATTTTGTATACTTGACTTACATGAAAATAATTTTGCATATTGAACAAACTAGTATAAGAAAAGGAGATGATCATTCAAAGAGTTGAATGTGTGTATTTGTTTGATACAAGTGTGAATTATTTGAAAGGTTCAAAGAATTCAGAAGTGAAACAAATTGGCAAAGTATTAAGATTCTTTGATTAGATCAATGAATAAATACTTGTGCAATAAGTTTTTAGATCATCTCAAATGGTTTTCTCACAATGGACGCCTCTTGATACACAATAATTGATTGATGTATCTGTTAGGTTTGTAATAATCAAGAACGCAATCAAATTGCATAAATAAGCGGAAACGTGTAAAAATCAGAGTTTAAAAATTTTACAAACCATATACCCGGATCACCCTTTATGCATAATTATTAATTTAACGAAAAGATAAAGAATAAAATCATACCCTCGAAGATCGAGCTTCCTCAGGTACAAGTTCACCTCCAATCCTTTTCGCGTTCAACTTGAATCCACCGGGTTTGGTTCCTTCCTTTGATCAACGTTAGCCACCCAAGTGTTTGGCCTCTAGAGGTGATTCACCAAGGAAAAATGAAGATTCAAGAAGATGGTGGTTGGATAAACCCTAGTTTTTCTATCTCTATAGAAAATGACGTACTCTCCCAACTATTGGAATTATTACGTATGTTGTAAAAGTCAACAACCACCCCACCCATAATAAGACTCCTCTTATTTTTAGATGTGGGCAACCCACCTTAACAATTAAGGAATTGGGATTTATTTAATTAATTAAATTCTTTTAATTAATTAAGCTCCATAATCTTATTAGGGATAATTAATTAAACTCCTTTAACTAATTTTCCTTCCTAATCCAATTAGAAATAAATGAGAGTACTTATATTAAATTAATTCCTAAACTCTTTTAGAAATTAAAATAATAATAATTGTAATAATATTAATAAGACACCTCTTATTAATTTATATTTAATATTTCTAAAATATTAAATAATAAATATTAAGCTATTTAATTTATTCTATCACCATAGATTAAATTAAATATACATAACATATTATTACGATTATGCCATTAACTTCTTAAATAATTATTCTTCCTTTTATGGTGTGACCCTTTAGGTTCTCCATATTAAACCTAGGTTGTGAATAAATCAATTAGAACAATTCTAATCTTATTTAAATAAATAAATTAAATAATTAATTTATTTAAATAAATAATATTTATTCTACAATAGGATCAACGACTTTCTAGATAATATAGATTTCAACATTAATCATTAAAGAACCTTTGAGTAAATAGTTACCAGTGCATAATTCAATCCTTCCACCATACAATGTCCCAATTAAATATAAGACATGGAATTACTTGTCAAGTCTTATTTTATTTAATTATATGTATTTTCGATCCTTAAATGCACAACTCCATATAATGCAAATTAGAAACTCCTTTCTAATTTCATTCTGCCTTGGCCAAGGACTATTGGGTTGTCATTTATCGAATCACATAGACATTTCTCTTCTTTTAATAGAAGTGGTAGATTCTTTATTGATCATACATTATCTCCATGTACAACTTATTATACCCAAGCATACCCTTTGATATACCCTAAGGGTCTTAAGGAATAAGTCAAAGTATAACTCATCATACACAAGATACTATGATGATCTCAAGTCCAAGGATCACTTGTACTACTATCACTACAGAATTCCTATCGATGCACAAGTAAAACTCCATTAGGTATTCCTTAGCGAGCCAATGCTCAAAGTGAACTTATTCTCTAATAAGCACCTACATACTTGCTTTAGTGTCTCCACACAAATGATCACGAGATCAATCATCCTCATCCAACGAGCAAGCAACGATGTACCAATCTATCCGGATTCACTAATCCCCAATTTAGTAATCCAATGATTGGGAACTATTTTAGTTTTAAGCTTTCTAAGAATTTAGATCTCATTAGAATGATCATCATCATTATTCTAAAAGCATTGCTTAAAACTATGGGTTTATCACATATTATAAAACAAAGATCATGTAGATAATTAAAAGCCTTTAATAAATTAATACTTTTATTAATAAATGAATAAGATTGTTACAAAGTATATGCTTTATCATCAAACATGATTGGCTTGTGTGCATATTACTTTCAAAGATCTAAAAGGAAAAATTATACCTTGTTGGACATGGTACGGTCCATAATGATTTTACCGACATTCCAAATCTTTTTCAGGATCATGTCCTAGAAATGGTCAAGACATATCTACGAAGAAGGTAACCTCAAAATCCAAATTTCCCCAAGACTCCATAAAAGTTATGGATGGGAGGATTCCTAATCTTAAGTATGTTAAGATAAGGGGTTGTCCAACTTATGTGAAAAGGTTTCAAAGGATAAGCTTGGGACAAGATTTGACAAATACTGATTTGTGGGACATCCTAAAGTAAGTTTAGGGTAAATGTTCTATAATCCTACTTAGCAAAAGGTGTTTATTATGAACACGCTTCCTTCTAAGATAAAGGTGTTTATCATTGAAGGGGCTAGTGGGAGGATAATAGATCTTGAGAGTTCAAGAACCACAAAACACTATAAGTCAAATAAGAGGAACTTGTAGATGTACCTATTATTGCACCACAAATCGTCAAATCAAATAGTACCAAGATACCGGAGGTATGGATTCATCATAGATGATGATGATGAGGTACACATCATAGAAGATGATGATCCGATTACATCTACGATGAGGTAAGAGTTCTAGTGTGTACAAAAGGGTCAGTGGGAGCGTCGTGAAATTTCTAGTATTATATGTTGATATACTACAGATGAGGAATAACATACCAATGCTACAATCAGTAAAGATAAATTTGTCTAAACATTCCTCCATGAATGATTTGGAAGAGTATCTTAATTGGGGATATAAATCTATATAGATAGATTTAAGAGGATGCTCGACTTAACCCAAGGAACGTATATTCATTTGATGCTAAAGTCGTTTAGCATGGCAAACTCCAAGAGATGTCTCATGTCGATGAGCTATGGAGTGTATCTCTCTTAATAGTCCCCACGGACTCCTGAAAAGAGAGGTCGCATGAGTGACAATCATGTATGCAATGAAATATACGAGACCTGATGTTAATCAGTCATATTCTGGAGAAGTTCACTATGAGTCAGTGAAAAACATCTTAAAGTGCTTAACCGACACTAAGGATGTGATCATATTCATGGTGGGTCTTAATTAAAACTAGAGGGCTTAACAGACTCAAGTTTTTCGATGCACCAAGACGACACGTAAAAATTCACTTTAAGGTAAAGGGTTACCTTGAACAAAGGTGCAAAGGAATTGAAAGGTTCCAAACAAAGAAAGAGTTCTTTGGTTTAGTGATAAAGACAAAGTATATAGCTATAAATGAAGCTGCAAGTTGATTGTTTGGATTAAAATTTCATTACAGAACTAGGAATATTTCCTAAGTCTCATCTTGGATCTAAACATGTGTTATGGCACTTTCATTTGATTATTAGAATCATTGAAAGATGGGAAATCACTATAGAGATAGTGGACTCTCATGAACAACATTACATATTCATTAACTAAAGCTTATCCAATGTTGAATAATCGCTACTTAGAGAAGAAGAGTATGAGATACCATGACGATTGGCTTTAGTGCAAGTGGGAGATTGAAAGTAGTATGCACACAAGCCAATCATGTTTGATGATAAAGCATATACTTTGTAACAATCTTATTCATTTATTAATAAAAAGTATTAATTTATTAAAGGCTTTTAATTATCTACATGATGCTTTTTTTATAATATGTGATAAACCCATAGTTTTAAGCAATGCTTTTAGAATAATGATGATGATCATTCTAATGAGATCTAAATTCTTAGAAAGCTTAAAACTAAAATAGTTCCCAATCATTGGATTACTAAATTGGGGATTAGTGAATCCGGATAGATTGGTATATACGCTGTCAGCTCATTGGATGAGGATGATTGATCTCATGATCATTTGTGTGGAGACACTAAAGCAAGTATGTAGGTGCTTATTAGAGAATAAGTTCACCGAACGCATTGGCTCGCTAAGGAATACCTAATGGAGTTTTACTTGCACTTGTCAATAGGAATTCTATAAAGGATAGTAAGTACAAGTGATCCTTGGACTTGAGATCATCATAGTATCTTGTGTATGATGAGTTATACTTTGACTTATTCCTTAAGACCCTTAGGGTATATCAAAGGGTATGCTTGGGTATAATAAGTTGTATATGGAGATAATGTATGATCAATAAAGAATCTACCACTTATTATTAAAAGAAGAGAAATGTCCTATGTGATTCGATAAATGACAACCCAAAGAGTCCTCGGGTTAAGGCGAGAATGAAATTAGAAAGGAGTTTCTAATTTGCATTATTTGAGTTGTGCATTTAAGGATCGAAATACATATAATTAAATAAAATCGATTTTGACAAAGAATTCCATGTCTTATATTTAATTGGGACATCAGATGGTGGAAGGATTGAATTGTATTTGGTAACTATTTACTCAAAGGTTCTTTTATGATTAATGTTGAAATCTATATTATCCGGAAAGTCGTTGATTGCTAGGGAGGCTTATCCCTCCATTGAGAATAAATATTATTTATTCAAATAAATTAATTGTTTAATTTATTTATTTAAATAAGATTAGAATTGTTCTAATTGATTTATTCACAACCTAGGTTTAATATGGAGAACCTAAAGGGTCACACCATAAAAGGAAGAATAATTATTTAAGAAGTTAATGGCATAATCGTAATAATATATTAAGTATATATTTAATTTAATCTATGGTGATAGAATAAATTAAATAGCTTAATATTTATTATTTAATATTTTAGAAATATTAAATATAAATTAATAAGAGGAGTCTTATTAATATTATTACAATTATTATTATTTTAATTTCTAAAAGAGTTTAGGAATTAATTTAATATAAGTACTCTCATTTATTCCTAATAGGATTAGGAGGTTAAATTAATTAAAAGAGTTTAATTAATTATCCCTAATAAGATAAGGGAGCTTAATTAATTAAAGGATTTTAATTAATTAAAATAAAACCCAATTCTTTAATTGTTAAGGAGGGTTGTCCACATCTATAAATAAGAGGAGTCTTATTATGGGTGTTGGAGAGTTGTAGACTTTTACAACATACGTAATTCCAATAGTTGGGAGAGTACGCTCTTTTTCTATAGAGATAGAAAAAACTAGGGTTTAGCCAAACACCCATATTCTTGAATTCTTCTTCTTCCTTGGTGGATCACCTCTAGAGGCCAAACACTTGGGTGGCTAACGTTGATCAAAGGAAGGAACCAAACCCGATGGATTCAAGTTGAACGCGAAAAGGATTGGAGGTGAACTTGTACCTGAGGAAGCTCGATCTTCAAGGGTATGATTTTATTCTTTATCTTTTCGTTTAATTAATAATTGTGCATAAAGGGTGATCCGGATTTATGGTTTGTAAAATTTTAAAACTCTGATTTTTCACGTTTCCGCTTATTTTTGCAATTTGATTGCGTTCATGACATATTACAAACCTAACAGGCTAGTGGAAAAGAAGTCCTAATTTCGTATCAAGAAAGCGAGGAAAGGAATCAGAGACTCAAACAAGAAGAGCAAAGTTGGTTATCAAAGATGTACTTTTTGTTACATACTGAGGGAATGAAAGAGGATATCCCAGATGATGGTTATTCAGAAGATCAAATCCTGACCCCTCGCATAAATAGGATTAAAAAGAGTCGATCAAAGGAAAATACTAACCCTGATATGAATTCAGTCATGGTCATCAATAAATAGGAGTAGGAAATCAACTATCCCTTCATCACAGCTGTCCACAAAGACTTGATCCTGGAAAATTGGAACAGCACTCCTTGCATATGCCGAAAAGGGTAAAAATGGCTGATAGTCCATCTACCCTGTAATGTAGATATTATTGACTGTTTACTTTTATTGCACAATACTAGCAGTTAATTTTGTCATATTTTTGCTAATGCTTTGTATGATCACACAATCTCATATATTAAGTGAAAGCATTTTGATTTCAGGACTCTAAACTTGGATCTGTCTAGCCTTGCTGATGAAATTCCAAATCTCCACAATGACTACAACTTTGATGTAGAGTTGGACTTTGACTTGATTGGGATTGAGCAAGAGGAGATAGAGGACTATGAAGTGCTTGAGGAGATCAAAGAATGGGTCAAAGATAAATCCAAACCAAACCTTGATCAAACCACCTTTGTCTATATCGGAACCTTAGAAAACCCTAAAGAAATCTAGATAGGCATGGACGTTACCCCAAGACAAAGAAAAGACATGGTTGCTATACTAACCCAGTTCCAAGATGTGTTTACATAGTCACATGAGGACATGATCAGTTTGTCTACTGATATTGTCATCCATCGACTGCCCATTAAGGAAGGATTCAAGCCAGTCAAATAGAAGCTTAGGCAACTAAAACCTGAGTGGAGTCTGAAAGTCAAAGAAGAAATTATTAAACAATTCAAAGTCGGCATCATCATGGTATCAACCTACCCTGAGTGGCTATCCAATATAGTTCATGTGCCTAAGCCTGGAGGGAAGGTACGAGTATGCATGGATTACCGGGATTTGAACAAAGCTTGTCTCAAGGACAATTTCCCACTACCTTTTATCCACATACTAATAGACAACACGACTCAGTATGGCATGTATTCTTTTGTTGAATGCTTTATTGGGTACCATCAGATCATGGTTGCTGAAGGAGACAGGGAGAAAACAGCCTTCATCACTCCTTGGGGAACCTTTTGTTACAGAAGTTTATCTTTCAGCCTTATCAACACCGGTGCGACCTATCAACGAGCCATAATGGCCCTTTTCCATGATTTGATGCACAAAGAAATAGAGGTCTATGTGGATGACATCATCGTCAAATCCCAAAAGGAAGATGACCATATTGACCATCTCAAAAATCTTTTCAACCGATTGCGCAAATAGAACTTGAAGCTGAATCTGTCCAAGTGTGCCTTCAGTGTCAAGTCAGGTAAGTTGTTGGGATTTCTAGCTTAAAACTAAAATAGTTCCCAATCGTTGGATTACTAAAAAGGGGATTAGTGAATCCGGATAGATTGGTACATATGTTTCTTTGCTCTTAGGAAGAGGATGATTGATCTCATAATCATTTGTGTGAAAACACTAAATCAAGTATGTATGTGCTTATTGAATAATAAGTTCACTGAATGTGGCTCGCTAAAGAATACCTAATGGACTTTTATTTGTTTGTCAATATGAATTCCTCTAGTGATAGTAGTACAAATGAGCCTTAGACTTGAGATCATCATAGTATCTTGTATATAATAAGTTATACTTTGACATGTCCCTTAAGATCCTTAGGATATATCAAAAGGTATGCTTGGGTATAATAAGTTATATGTGGAGATAATAAATGATCAACAAAGAATCTTCCGCTTCTAGTAAAAGGAGAGAATGTCATATGTGATTCGATAAATGACAACTCGGGAATCCTTGGCCAATGTGGAATAAAATTAGAAAGGAGTTTCTAATTTGCATTATTTAGGGTTGTGCATTTAAAAATCGAAATACATATAATTAAATAAAAGAAGACTTGAAAGTAATTCCATGTCTTATATTTAATAAGGACATTGTATGGTAGAATGATTAAATTGTACAGTAATTATTCACTCAAAGGTTCTTTTATGATTAATGTTGACATCTATATTATCTGGAAAGTCGTTGATCGCTAAGGGAGCTTATCCCTATTCTAGAATAAATGTTATTTATTTAAATGAATTAAATTGTTTAATTTATTTATTTAAATAAGATTAGAATTTTTCTAATTGATTTATTCACAACTAGTTTAATACTTGAGAACTTAAAGGGTCACACCATAAAATAAAAATATTTATTTAAGAAGTAAATGACATAATTATAATAATAAGTTAAGTGTATTTAATTTAATCTATGGTGATAGGATAAATTAAATAGCTTAATATTTATTATTTAATATTTTAAAAATATTAAATATATAAATTAATAAGAGGAGGCTTATTATTATTATTACTATTATTATTTGTTTAATTCCTAAAAGAGTTTGGAAATTAATTAATAAAAGCACTCACAATAATTCTTAATTGGATTAGAAATACAATTAATTAAAAGAGTTTAATTAATTAAAATAAAATCGTATTCCTAAAAAAAATTAAGAGGGTTGCCTACATCTATAAATAAGAGGAGTCTTATTATGATTTAGGGTTATTAACAATTCAAAAAGTTGGGAGAGTACGTATAATTCTATAGAGATAGAATCTAGGGTTTTTTGCCAAACGCACATCTTCTTGAATACCTTTTCTTCCTTAGTGGATCACCTCTAGAGGCCAAACACTTAGGTGGCTAACATTAATTAAAGGAAGGAATCTAACCCGGTGAATTCAAGGAGAGCACGAATGACTTACATTAGAACTCGTACTTGAGAAAACTCGTTTCTATAAGGGTATGAATCTGATTCTCCATCTCTTTCTTATTGATTGATAATCGAGCATAAAGTATGATCATGGTGATAGTTTGTATGAAAATTTTAAATTCCTATTTTATCGCGCTTATGCTACTTTCATGTGATTTGATTGCATAATCATGCTATATAAAAACCTAACATATACCCAGCAAAAGATTCAGAGATGATACCCGGTGATGGCAATGTGATTTGTTATGCGATTTGCAATGAGAGATGCAATTTGATATGCGATTTAATTGGATATGTAATTTGATATGATATTTGATATTCGATTTGATTTGATTTGATATGCGATTTGACTTAATATTCGATTTGATACGTGATTTGATATGTGACTTGTAATTTGCAAAGTGCGAAATGCAAAGTACGATGTGAGATTTGTGAAGTGCGATTTTTGATGTTCGAAGTGTGATTTGTGAAGTACGAGTTATGATGTGAGAAGTACGATGTGCGATCTTCGACGTGCGATTTACAATTTGTGATATATTATTTATGATTGCGATGCAATTGGCGATGCGATGCGATATGCAATTTGCTATAAAATTTACGATGTGATTAGGACTGATGACACGGTTCCGTTGATGACTATCCCCAACGATGCCATTGACAATTATACCAGTGATGATGATGCAGTTCTGTTGAAAACAAATTCCCAACGATGACGATATGATGTCGTCGAAAACGACACCTAGTAATGGTAATACGATAACAATTTTCCCCAACGAATTGGTATTTGACACTTATACCATCGCACCAATTTATATATTGATGAACATTAATGCATCTTTTATTTATTATCATTGCATCATCGATATACCCTGTCATGCATTGGGTGTCTATATCTTTGTCATGTTTATTTCATTGCATTGCATAAACATGAAAAAGAAGGCATTTATAGAAACCCAAAATTGTGCACTTCTTCTCTAAGCTTGGAAGAAGAGAAAAAGTGCCATTTTACTCTAACGCTGAGATATTGGAGAAAAAATCACAAGTTGGAAACAAGTATATAAAGTTATCATATCAAATCCCGAGCAACAGACTATTCAAGGTAAGATGATTGACTAGCCGGTGTATTCAAGAAGATACTTTTCTACTTTTTCCCGGACCCAAGATTAGTTAAACTTGATGTCATTTCATAGTAGAGGCTAAGAAAGAGTATATGAAGCTCCCACAAAGGCCTTCAAAAACTGACTACACAAAGCAAGATGAATGACTAGTTAACATCTGTTAAGGGATGGTTTTTCCACTTTTTCTCTATCTTCCCAAACTTAGAATTAAAAAAATCTTATATCATTGCGAAGCTCTCAAAAAGAGCTTCCCGGAATGGTATGATATGTCTTCTAACTCGTCCCAGATTGAAAGTTATGGACGTTTCAATGCACAACACTAAAAACTAACATCGTGTCACGAAAAACAAGCAAGTGGGGCCCACCCCAGGCCACCCGCAGGTGTACCTGCGGCTAGCAACAGGTATAATTGTGGATGCCTTGGATCCCCTATAAATGGACTAATTTTTAGCATTTTTGGAAGAGGATAACTTAGTTAGAGAGATCAAGTGTGCACTTAGTGAGAGAAACACCAAAAAAAACCTTTCTAATACCCATCTAGATCTAGTTATTCTCATCAAATAAGATCTAAGCCATCTAGATTCAAGCTCAAGAAGGAGGATTTCACCATTCCCAAGGTGAAAGACTCAATCTTTATGTATATTGAGTGTAGATCTAGTATAAATCTAGCATAGACTCGATTTTTTGTGGCGAAAAATCCAATTTTTATGTAGATTCAATGTAGATCTAATATAGATCTAGTATATATCTCATTTATTTTGGCAAAATATTTGATTTTTATACAGATCTAGTATAGATCTTGTTTATTTTATATGTTATTGTGCTTGGATTTGAAATATTTTCTGATTAATATTGTGTTCAGGCTCTCCTTGCATCATAGATCTATATCTAGGGTGTGGGGATCCTCTTTATGGGATTATGGATGATTAAAGAGGATTTTCTATAGTTAAAATATCCTCTTAATCATCTAATGATATCCTCAAGTCAATTTATCAATTTCGGCTTAGATCCGACCCGTTTTACCGATTATTTTTCTTATGTGATGTTAAAGTTTGAATCTTCTCCTAGATTCACATGAGATCTAGCCTGGATCTAACTCATCATCGGTTTCAAAGTTAAAAACTTTAACCTTTATGTTATATCTGATGCGGATCTAGTTGGATCTATGTATTTTCAATGTTTTAAGTCAATTTTGATCACTCCGCAAAACCCTAGATCTATATCTAGTGGGGAGGGGGTCTTAACTACTCACACTAGGGATTCTAACAATTGAATTACCTGATAGCAGGTTTGGGATATATATTTTATATTCTTTACATTTTAATCCCAATTGTGTCATTGTACGGATCTTGTGCGACGCTCACAAATCCGGGTCCCTTGAACCTCGAATTTGGTGCTCACGATACAACATACACATCACATCTATTATACTACATTCCTAAGATATTATCTTACTTCAAAAAGAGTCATATCTCTTAGACTTAATCTTTCTTTTGTCCATTTCCTTCACCTGTCTTCTTCTTAGGACAATTCCAGATCTGATGACCTACCTCTTTACATGAATAACATCGTCTTTTCTTAAGTTTGGAACAATTGGTTGAGATGTGCCCTTCTTGTCCATAATTATAGTACACATTCTTTCCCTTCATACATTCCTCAGAATGCTTCTTTCCACAGCTACTACATGCCTTCTTCTTCGACTGTGAATTCCCTTGGTGGTTCCCTGAGTTATTATCACTGTTATTTTTCCATTTCATTTTAGTATTTTTCCTTTTTTTTCTTCTTACCTAAAGCTTCAGACAATAAAATGCACTCAACCCCCATTCTATTGACCTGTGCTTTCAGCTCATTACGTTCTTCTGTTAATTCACTCAATGTCCTTAAGCTCCAACTGATTATTTAATCATCTTTCCACCTTCCACATTTCCTCCAGGAAGAACACCTTATTCTTTAGATCCTGAACTTCCACTGATGATTGGCTATTTACGGAAACTACGCTGTATTTTTCTCCATCGTTTGTCTCTATTTCTGGCTTTATCTTAGTCTCTTTGGAATCTACTTCTTCCTCTACATTCAGTTCCATCTCGAGATACTTTTCATGATCATTTTCTAGATATACCATGTAAGACCCCGAATTTTATGAAATAAAAGTATTCAATTTTTTCTTATAATTACTATTCAGTAAATGGTTAAATTGATAAAAGTTTAAAGTTAAGGGTGATATATGAAAATTTTTTAAAATAAGCAAGTGGTTATAAAATATTCATTTTTGTCGGGGAATATTCGTTTAGTCGTAGAATATTCTTTCTGTCTAGGAATATTTGTAACGACACGCCACGATCATTTGTGGGCCCCATAATGTAATAACCGCTTGATGAAGAAAACGACAAATTTGAGTTTTTATAAATAACTGGCGTAGTTGTTACCATTAATATCGTTTGAATACCTCGTGGTTAAAACACGATGTCTACGCGTTGTTGCACAAAGAGCACTTCGGTATTGCACCAATTATTGATTCTTACGTAAGAAGGCACTACTCAATAATTGTTACAAAGAATTACGCTCAAGATTTTTTATTGATTCAATAATTGTTGCGTTGATATTTTATATTACTGTTGTTTTAATAATTGTCACCACACAGTATTTTCCATTATCGAAGCAATAATTCATACTATCTGAATAATATTATTAGATAACATTATTGGCAATGTCTAGAAAGTTCTGTCTAAGGAGAGGTTTGGTCACCTAATTGTGCGCCAGTAAGGAGAAATTCTTATTGGAAAGCCCCCTCTTTCCTGGGAACTGCCTAGTTGTCATTATTGTGATTCTGTAATATTATTTGTGAATAATTAATTATTGATTTATATGATGAGAAAAATATTCATTTTATGTGGATATAGATGGAGAAAATTTTTAAAGTGACAATTGTTGAAAATCGATATTTTATCTTTTCTGATAAAATAATTTATTATTATATTTTAATAATATAATAATGGTGATATTTTTATAATGAATGTGGTATATATGAGTATATGAAGAGGAGGAGTATTTTTGTTGCAAAAGTTGTTTAAAACATGTTAAACAAGTCGGTAGACCCCATTTCTTGACTATGATTTGATTATAAACAGTAAAATCGTCTCAGTATGTGAATTTCGGTCAAATTCTGTTTGGAATTTGGAAAAACTTTCTTCTGAAAAGTTGTAGAGAATTGAATTTCCTATAAAAATTCGCGAGATTCGAATTTTCTGATAAAAGGGCTATTTATTATGAATTATAGAAGTTCTGAAGTTCCGAAATAATTAATTTTTGAAAGTTTTAATTATTTTTAATAACAAAAACGTTTTTTTTATTTTTGTTATTATTTGTTGGCTGATTTCAGATCTGAGGAAGTGAGCGTAAGAATTTTTGATATATATTAATATTATATTAAATTTTCTGCTTTGGTGTTCTAAGCATTTTCCTATAAATAGCTTAGGTTAGAATTGAAAATCACACCAGAAACTGAAATCTTCTCTCTCTTTCTCTTTCGATATATTGAACATATTTTTGTGAGTATTTTAGTACTTTGAGTATTGCTATACGGTGCAAGTTCGTTCAGCGTTATTCCAGTCAGAAATACTGCTCTTTTGAGGTAAGGGATAGTAAGGGATTTTAAGGGATTAAAAGGATGTTATTTTCTTCGTAAGTGATATTATTTCTTCGATATCATTATGTTGAAATATTGGTTTGAACTTTTTATCAAATTTGGAACTTTTTCATGTCGGGGTTACTATTCATGAGTTACTATTCACGAGTTACTATTCACGGGTACTATTCACTAAAAAATTGGTTTCTTTTTCTAACCAAATTATAGTTGATTTATGAATATTACTCTGGAGATTAAAACTATGTATTGATTATATTGATTTTATTGTCATATATAACATTTTTATAACCCTGATGTTGAAATTCTCTTTCACTGGAGTGTAAAGATTGGTATGATCATGACTAGGGTTCTCTTTGGCCAGTAGTGAAAAGTTGAATTGTGACTGGTATGATCATGACCATTGAATTTATAATTGAATATCTTTAGCTTAAGTGCAAAGGTGAATTGATTAACATGGTTATAATTATTGTTTACATAAATTCTGAAATGATTATATATTTCTTTGAGATATGAATATCTTTGGCCCATAGTACAAAGATGACTTATTGATGAATATCTTTGGCCCGTAGTGCAAAGATGAATTATTGATGAATATCTTTGTAGTGCAAAGATGGTCTGTTGATGAATATCTTTGGCCCATAGTGCAAAGATGAATTTATTAGTATGATTATGAACATGAACTATGATTTGGTATAACCATGATCTTTGATGTTTCAGGTAAAGTCAGGTGATGAAAATTATCTTCGCCCTGAATGCGAAAAGAAATTTAGAACTACAATTATGATTATGAGTTATTCACATGATTGTGGACAGGAACTGTTGATTGATGTTATAGGGTTAAAACATTGTTGGTGGACTTTTAACATGGAGAAGATAATAGACTTTATGGTCTATTTGACTCTTCTAATGGATTGCTCGTTCCACTGCAACTATGGTTGAAAAGTTTTATCATCTACCATATGTTCTAAATCTCTGATTTATTACTGATGAAGACTATTGATAATTTATTTATCTTTAGTCATAATATTCTTTACTGAGCTAGTTGTGCTCACCCTTTTGCTTCATAATTCCTTTCAGGTAATACGAGTGTAGTTGGGTCGAGCGGGGGTAACAGGGGAATAAAACGGTGGTCATCATTTAGTAGTTATATTTGTTGAATCAAATAGGGTGAAGCGAACCCAACGTGGGAAGGGTGTTTTGCCACTATCATACAAGATGTCTAATGACATACAACCTTGTATCATCATAAGACAGGGATGTGCTCATCCACTTGCTGAGTATATATACGAGCACTACCTATATAATCTTGGAGTTTGGTTGAAGTATAATTCTCAATTAGAAACGGTGGAGATAATGATATGTCAAGAGAAGACACACCATTGGGAAGAATATGATAGTAATCTTCTCGTTTTTCTTTGGGGTCTATTGGGTCAACCAAGGATAATTTTGTGGGCATATGATATCTATAATAACCTAGACGCATGGCCTCCCATGTACGAAGGTTTCCTTGAGCACTTCCCAAGGGTTTTAATTTCTAAAACAGTTTTTGATTGTACCTTTATGTAAGGTGTCATGGTGACGTGCTATCCAAGTTGGTGTCCAGAGTCACGGTTGGTATATTTTAGTATCAAAACTCACAACATATGTGTTGTTGTATTTTGCACGACAATTGTTGTAATAAAGTTGTAGTTGTTTTCTGTACCATGTATTTGGCAACTCAGAATGGGTTAGATGGAATGGACCTATTTTGGGGTTGTCACATACCATAAGTTCGTCTTTTAAGACTCCCTCAACTGACATTTTCTCTTCAAAATCCTTCTTTGAATTACCTACCAAATCTCTCTGAGTCGCCACCTCGGCTAATGGCACTGGTGCAGCTGCTAACATCTCAGTAACTATATGGGTTTCTCTAATCTCATCATCTCCCGACATCGTACAATCAATTTTAAACAACGTTTTCAGGAATAAGCATGTGAATGATATTCCTATTTGCATATGATTTGATTATGATATATACATGAATGAATATGCAAGTATGCTTGCATTAAGAAAAGTTGTAAAGTCCTTTGATAGAAAATAGAAACATATGTACAAGGACTTAGAATGAATTGATCAAATGTGTTAGGTTGATCCTACATAAGCAAAACAGCTTTGTAAAGTCCTTGAAAAGAACAGATGTACAAGGACTATAAATATAAAAAGATCAAGCATGTTAGGTTGATCTTATGATGTAATAAATAGGCTTGTCTGATCGTCGAGCACTGCACTAGAAATCGTAGTCTGCCAGGAGAGTCAAGGGAAACTCGAGAGCTATCGAGGCAGAATTGTAGTCTGCAAGATAGGAGATCTCGAAGTTCGTAGACTGTCAGGAGAGACGAGGAAAGGATCGTAGTGTGTCGAGGAGAACTTCCTTAGGGCCGTAGTCTGCTGAGGAAGTCATGTTCAGAATCATAGATACAGCCTACCTATGAGCCGACCGAGTATCTGTTGAAGCCAAGTCAAGAATCGTAGACTACACTTAGGCTCGTAGAGTCTACTGATCATATCAGAGGCAGAGATCGTAGTCAAGCAAGATCAGATGAAGACAACAAGCACAACGAAATAAATCGTAGAGTGTCAAGATTTGATCTCGGACTCGTAGTGTTTGCACAGCCGAAGCTGAATCGTAGAGTGCAGAACTAAGACCTCAACAGACGTGCTCACAATGCCAAGGCAAAATCGTAAAGCAAATACAATTCTCAATGAATGAGCACTCCCAGAATATCCAAAGGAATGAAGCCTCTGGTTGGCACTGCAAAGATACATCCCATCTGAAGGAAACCAGAGAGCACTCAACGAATGGCATGCAAGCTAACAGAAGATCTAAGCACCAACCCAATTAGCATCCAGATTGAGTTGTGAAGCCATTCAGGATGAAGTCTTCTACAAGGAGATCGAAAGAAGACTTCAGTAACTGATTAAGAAAAGTTAGCAAGTGCAGTAGCTGTCAAATAGATAGAAGACGATGATCTTGGAAGAAACCAGGATCGTAGTGTTTTCCAAACAAAGAAAGAACTGATGGAATGCATACAAAGATACTGGACAGCTTCTGAAGAACAAGGCTAAAGTGATTAAGCATTGGGTCAGTCCATTGATGATAAGTGAACGGGAGATCACAAGGAGAAAGCGAAATGGACATGCCACAAATCAAGTGTCTTGCTATTCGTAAGGAGCCGTAACAAAGAAGTCAAGCCATCAAGATCGAGAGAGCCGCTGAGGCAAATGTAAGTGTTGAAGCACTGCACAAGAGAATGAAGAGGTGTTCTACATTGAAGATCCAATCAACACTCTTCAAGATCGTAGTGTTGTCTCTACCAGTCAAACAAAATACTACGATCAGGTCCAAGAAGACATGCATTAGAATCGTAGAGGTCGAACAGCTGAAGATTGAAGCATTGGCAATGGTTTAATCTGAAGGTTGATATTTGGACAAGAGCTTATTGAGAGCATCGATGCAAAAGGAAAACCTCTGATCTAGGAATCAGAAGGGTGAAATAAAGTCTTTGACCTGCCCGAGGCATAAAAAAAAGTAATATATCCGATAAAGGTAGGTGAAATAGTCGAGACGCGCAGCATCGTAAAGTCGAAAAAAAAGTTGTCATGTCACATCTGCAGTCTGCACCAAGCAACTCGAGATCTGTGAAGCATTTCAAAGAGATTTCAACAGCTACTTTCCAACGGGAAGATTGGAAAGGAGTATAAATCTGCTAAAGCTTCAAAGATCAAAGAGTGCTGGAGTTGCTGAGTTTGGAGAACTGGTGGACTGATCTAACCAACGTAAACAGTGAGTGACCGATGAAGGTCTAATGGCTCACTCTACGATCCACCAAGAACACTTAGAGACATAAAAAGAAAGAAGTAGAAGTGAGAGTTCTACAATGTAGAAGTCAGAGTTCTACTACAAGAAGAGTGTTCTGAACTGCCGAGAGAAAGAAAAGCATCAATGCCATCTTGATGTCCATCATGTGAAGACTCTAAGTACCAGAGAGAAAGCTTACAGTCATCTTAGCAAGTCCATCGCGAGAAGATATCAAGTATCAAGACAGAAGATCACCAACGCCATCATGGTGGAAAGCATGAGAAAGTTTCTAAGTACCTCTTAGAAACCAGCAGTATCAAGAGCCTACAAGGCAGCTTCATCAAGGATCATCAAGATCATCTTAGAATCCATCAACCGCACTGGATGATCACGCCAAGCATCAAGTGTCAAGAGGAATGATCTTCAAGGCGACCAACTCCAACAAAACCAACTCAACAACAAGAAGCTTGAAGAGTTCCTCCAGAGGAACTAGAGACGCTCTAAGGTTTGAAGAGTTCCTTGAAGAGTTCTCCAGTGAATCAAGAGTTCTTAGTGAATCAAGTCCCAAGGTCACTGCCTTAAAGGAATCTTAGTGATTCGTGGTGCCGCCTTCCTTAGTGGAAATCGTGCTAGTTGAAAGCAGAAGAGTGGATTAGGAGCTTGAGTCTCTGAACCACTTAAAAACCCCTTGTGTCTTTTACTTTATGTCATTTACATTATGTACATTAACTGCTTTAACTGCTATGTATATTTTAACTGCTTACTACTAAATTAACTCTACGAACAATGTATGTCTGATTATGAATATATCAATGAAGGAGATCTTTTACTTATTCCGCTGTGCTTGAAAAGATTCTTATGTTTGTCATATGCTAATTCATGAGCACTATAAAATAAATCAGAAAAGTATTTGAAATTAAAAAGGATCTATTCAACCCCCCCCCCCCCCTTCTAGATCTATATTATGCCTACTGGGAACTAACAATTGGTATCAAAGCAGGTTCTCATGCTATATTCAAAAGCTAATCGCTTTGAGTCTGATCCTAGGCACAAACATTGTTATAAACTTAGTTTAGTAGTAAGTCACTTGTTATATGCAGATGAGCTCACACGTTGGAAATATTGTGTACTGTAAAAATGTGTATATACACAGAAGTCGCTTTCATTGGTCCATGTTCTTGATTGTCATATCAACAAGACTAATCCTTGCTCACGGTCAATCTTGTAGTCTAAAGACCAAGCTAGAAAGCTCAAGAGACATCCAGTCAAACATCCACCAGCCTGAAAAGATGAAAAGGCCATACATGCAAAGAAATGCTTCTCCAGAGAAGAAAGAAGAACTTCTCAAACATATGTCTGGCCAACCAACAACTGGATGTAAACCTGGTAAACTCAAGGGTGTCAAAGAACTAAAGATGCTGAGATTTTCTTAGCTTGTATCTTCAAGATCACGGATGATTGATTAAAGGTCAACTTGAGCAACAAGCTGTCAAGAGAAAATGAGAAACTATGCACATCTTTGCCTAACCTCAGTATGTCTAAGTTAAATGACTATTAAGGAACTGACATCAGAAAGGTACGGTTCCTCACTAAGATAATTGTGTACATCATGTTGCACCTCCTTATGAACTATAACAGTACTCTTTCAAGAAATCATAATCTACCTAAAAAGGTGAAGAGAGAAAGTACACTAAGGGTGGATACTCGAATGCTTACAAACTTTCTCTGCATCCAAATTTTAAGATGAAGATGTCATCTTAAAAGAAATCTGAAATAGGTCATAAGAACATCACAGGTTAAATCAATTTCATATGGAGTAATCTTTAGTGATGGGTTAGTATGTATGTACAAACCTATGTTCTAAGTGTTTTATAACACACAGAGTATGATTAGTTGTACAAGAGTATCTTGATGATTTGTAGAAACTGATTACCTTCATGAATCAACTAGATACACACAAATCGTAGAGTTGATTCTCACTCTATGAACACTTAAACCTTGTGAACATAACCCAGCAAATGATGAAATAATCAGAGAAAAAGAGTGTGTTATTAAAATGACGAATCTTACACACACTCACCATCATGCATCTAAAAATGTATTATCTAAAACTAGTTGCATGCATGAATATGAATGTTGGTGATAAATGTGATGATTATCCAAATATATGAGGAATGGGGGTTTAGAAAACTAACCTTGCAAGACCCATTTAATTGTGGGTACCAAAAATAGAAATGTATCTAACCTGCAGGTACGTGGTCTATCTGACCACACTAAGGAAGATGAAGCAAGAGACTTTAGTCAAAGAAAGATTCAACCAGCAGAAGGCTTAAGACTGTTCAGAAATGATTTTGATAAAATTCCTATATGTCAAAGTCTGTCCTTGAAGACCTGCTGAGCTAATCTAAATGAAGCTCAATTGGCTGTTGTCACTTATATGGAAGCAGGCCGATCAACTAAAGATGGAAAGGGTCTTATATGCTCAATCATGCAAAGCATGTCATGTGAAGAGAATCCTCAAGAAAGTTCACGACATAGGATCATCGAGCATCAAACATGAAGAACTCATTACGGGAGCAGAACTCAACGAGCACATGCTAACAAAGAAGACTACGTTCGTAGTGCTGAAAGATGATCGTAGAATGATCAGTCCTGGAGATATCCATGTCTACGATGAAAACAGTACTGAGCAATACTATAAAGCAGTGTACCAGCTACAGAGTCCCAAAACTTTGTGGTTGATAAACCAAATGAAGATCCATAGTCAGTAGGAACATCTCAAAACGTACTACTGATAACCTTTCAGCCACCCAACCCAAAGTCGTGGAGTGCCCACGATCAAACATCTGATCGTAGTGTAAGAACTGGAGGACACCACGATCATAGCAAATGCAATTACCTGAAGCTGGTAGAGGACTTACCCACCAGAAAAGGTCAAATAAGATATCAGTGCAAATCACTTCTAAAGCATTTCATCTGAAGAGCGCCTCAGGGACAAACTTGACCCTTAGTTCACTCTAAGAGGTTGGCCCTTCTTGAGCTACCTTGACCCAGAAAGAATACTAAGTAAAGTTCATCTCAAGGACCAAGTCAGTCAACGATCATAGAGTAGAGGGTGAAGAGAACTCCACAATCGTAGTGCAATCTCAGCGATCGTAAAAGTAGACTCGACGATCGCAGTCCTACCAGAGGATAATCTAGCTCATGAGGAGCTCAAAAAAACTAGACAATTGCCCAACCAGTCAGATTAAAAGGAGATAAGGTCTAATGCTGGTTGGAAAGATGTCCTGCTGAAGAAGAATGCCCAAGCCTTCATAAAGTTCATTAGTGATCAAGCTATGTAGCGTCAAGATGTCAAAAATATACACTGCAGTATCTCTCAAAAGATGATCGTTGAGTCAACAAAGGAAAATTTAGAGACCATAACTGCCTTATCATGCTACTCTACGAATTAAAATGGTCAATGGTCAATCCACGTCTTTGACACCTATTTATTTTGAAAAGAGATATTAAACTGAAGAGTTAATGGGGGAGTTAAACTGGGTATCGTGCAACCAATGGTTGGTTGACACATCATTGTTTATGCAGAGTTAGAAGGAACTGTCATAAAGGAAAATTCAAATTAGCAAACAGCTATCAAAAGCTATTGAACCTCTCTCCCTCCCATTTTCAAACCCTAGAACCCTCTCAAAAGCCAAAAAAAGTTAACCCTCCAGAGCCTTGTCCAAATCACAATCAGCCATCTCTCATAAACCCCTCTGAATCAAACACCCATATTCCTCGAACTATTCAAATGAAAAAGTGGCGAGTAATCACTGGCATTCAGCTCGGAACCAAGACGTTTGAAAAATCTGAAAAAAAGTTTAGAGACATTCTCGAACTTGTGAAGAAAGTTGGATTCTCATAATGTCTTGAGGCTAGCACTCGAGTATATACTGAACTAGTCAAGGAATTTTACTCAAATGCATCCATAAATGCCGGAACCCTTTCAACCAAGGTTAAAGGTCAATCTCTTAAGCTGAAATCATCTGATATAAATCAATGCTTAGGTTTGCCTGACTTAGGACTAAGAAACCTTGATGAGATCAACACTGAGCAAGCAAAGGAGATTATGGGGTACCAAAGAAACCCCAGTCTAAAGGATATGAAGAACAAGGAGTTCCCTAAGGAATTCGAGTTCCTTGCTAAAATAATGGGAAAATGCATACTATGCAAGGACACTTCACATGACACGGTGCTTGATTAACAATTGAAGATCATGTCAGCTACAGTTCTGAAGAAACGAATTAACTTTGGAGTTATCCTATTTGATCAAATATCCAAATGGGTGGAAAAGGCTTAATTGAAGTAGTCTATAGAAAAACCACTTACAAAAGTGTTTCATGGAAGACTACTGAGCATTGTGATGAAGAAGAAGCTAGGAGGAAGAATCAAGGATGATGAGGGAGAACCTCTGAATGTTCACAAAGTAATGTCTCCACAACAATTTGTGAATTGGAAGAAAAACCCCAAGGAAAACAGAAGACTGACAACTGGGAGCAGCAGCAAGGCCTCTACAAAGAAGAGGAAGATAAAAGAGGTAGAAAGCTCTGAGTCTGATGACTCTGTACCAGCAGCAACCACACCAGCCAGAAAGAAATCCAAAGGTATGAGGAAAATTGAGGCTCCTCCAAGAAGTCTATCCAAAGAAGACAAAGTAGAAGATGAAAAGGTCTCAACATCAGAGACCACAAAGAGAAGAAGTAACAGACTGCTTCAAGGACCATCAAGCAAGAAAGCTAAAGTGGTAAACAAACCAACCTCAGCTTCTCAAGCAAGCCCATCAAACAGAGAAGAGGAGGTAGAGTCAGAAGAAGATAAGGCAACTGATAGTCTCAAGGCTAAGTCCCCACAAACCAAATCCAGCAGTGAAGGTGAAGCTGGATTAATGGAAGAAAATGAAGAAGAAAGCACAAGCCCTATGGCTAACTCTTAGAGCATTCACTCTTAAGATGAAGACGAGATATAAGGTGACCCAACTGCATCTCCAAATACAAATGCTACAATCAGCCCAGATGATGGGTCAAATGATGTTGATTCCAAAGAAGAAGAAAATTCCCCCACTGTTACTGAACGACAAGAAAGTCTGTTTGATGATGAAAAAGCTTCGGAGTCTGACGAAGAAGAGGAGTCTGACTCTCCCATAGATGAACCTCTAAGGAGAAGGAAGAGTTACAGACTATAAGCAAGATTTGCCTCCAAAAGGAGAAATGATCACTCCAATGTTGTTATTGAATTAAGTGATGATGAGTCTGTATCACAGGAAGTTAGTGCTGAAGAAGGAACCAGTGATGAAGAAGATAAATCAGAGGAAGATCTTGTTGAAAAAGGTTCTGAAAATGAAATGCAGCAAGAAGGATTCATTGATGGAAATGATCAGAATGGTTCAGGCTCCGAAAGAGAAGAGATAGAAAAAGATTCTAACTCTGCCCCTCAGGAATCAGAAGAACAAGAAGACTATCCAGTTCTCTCTCCCACAAGAATTAACAGAAGAATAGTGGTGGAAGTCTCAAATGAACTACCAGAGGCACCTCCCAAAAGATGGGTAAATTATGGAAATGAACAGCTCAAAGTAGTGAGGATGACTGCGTTTGAGGTGTTTAAAAACTGGAACAACATGGAACTAGACTATAGAACCATCCTCTACAATCCTGATGATTTGCTTATGAGATGGTTTTTCCAATGGATGCCTTGGCTAAAGGCACATACTGAAAGAGATGGAAGTTACTTCAGCTGGTGCTACTCTTATTTTCCAAGCATGGAGCTGGTGGCACAAAACTTTCCAAGGGTGAAGAGTTTTGCTACAATGATGATCAAAGACCAGCCTCACTATAGAGTTTACAGACATGCTGGCAACCACTATATCCCCTATGATCATAGAGTGGACTCTAAAGGAAGAAGGATCATGATTAAGGAAATAATCATAGAGTCTGTTCACTCTACTATTGATGGCATCCAAGTCCAAAGTGAAAAGGTTCCATCTGCTCAAGCACTATTAACTGACATTCCTTCATCCTCAAATAGCAATTGGTACTCAACAATTGTTCAGATTCTCAAAACATTTGAAAACCTGTCCAAGGATGAAAATCGTAGAGTCCAATCTGATGCTCAACAAGAGGCTGCCCAACCAGATGACCAAAGTCCTATGGAGCAGGAGCTGTTGAAGAATTATGATCAACTGGTCAAGAAGGTATCTCTAATCAATGAAGAATCAAAGATGATGCTGACAACAGCTACTATGGCTGATGTATCTCTCAAAATCAAAAAGAGAGATCACATCTATCTGAAGGCCATACATGATCAGAAGGCAGAAGCACTACGAGTGCAGAAGAAACATGAAGAACAACTCCAAGTCTTATCTGACAAGATTGACAACATGAATCAGTCTTTCTCGGTGCAACTTGAGCTAAGCCAATAGGAACTCAAGTTTGAAGTTACTAACTCCTCCTACCTGATGGAACAACTAATGTCCAACATGGAGCAGCTCTCCCAAGTGATTAATGACAAAAAGGGGGAGAAAAAGAGGAATAGAAAGAGGAAGAGCAAGAGGCATTCAAGAAAGGATAAGGAGAGCAGAAGGACAGAAAAGAAGAAGTCAAAGAAGACAGCACAAGACCAAGCTGAAGTCATCATCTGAGAGGGAGCCAGAAGATGATGATCATATGATCGTAGAGTTTGAGGGGGAGCAAATTATGAAAGAGGATCGTGAGTCTGAATGTGAGAAGAGCAAAGACAGAAAGTCATCATCCCGGGGGGAGGAGGAGCAAGGAGATCAAACAGATGATTAGCTGGTCAACAAACATCCTGGAAGCATACATGGAACCAAAAAGGTACATCTCTAACTACTTAGGTATGTTCTGGATCCAGGATGTAAAATGTCAGTGTATTAAATTCCCAATCATTATAAATGACATTCATGATTAATCTATTTTAGAAATACAATTTGCTCACCATATATAAGATTCATTCATAACATGCGATATGCACTTATTGTTTTTGTTATAATCAAATAGGGGGAGATTGTTAGGAATAAGCATGTGAATGATATTCCTATTTACATATGATTTAATTATGATATATACATGAATGAATATGCAAGTATGCTTGTATTAAGAAAAGTTGTAAAGTCCTTTGATAGACAATAGAAACATATGTACAAAGACTTAGAATGAATTGATCAAATGTGTTAGGTTGATCCTACATAAGCAAAACAGCTTTGTAAAGTCCTTGAAAAGAAAAGATGTACAAGGACTATAAATATAGAAAGATCAAGCATGTTAGGTTGATCTTATGATGTAATAGATAGGCTTGCCTGATCGTCGAGCATTGCACCAGATATCGTAGTATGCCAGGAGAGTCAAGGGAAACTCGAGAGCTATCGAGACGGAATTGTAGTCTGCAAGATATGAGATCTTGAAGTTCGTAGACTGCCAGGAGAGACGAGGAAAGGATCGTAATGTGTCGAGGAGAACTTCCTTAGGGTCGTAGTCTGATGAGGAAGTCATGTTCAGAATCGTAGAGACAGCCTACCGACGAGCCGACCGAGTATCTGTCGAAGCCAAGTTAAGAATCGTAGACTACACTCAGAGTCGTAGAGTCTACTGATCATATCAGAGGCAGAGATCGTAGTCAAGTAAGATCAGATGAAGACAACAAGCACAACGACAAAAATTGTAGAGTGTCAAGATCTGATCTCGAAGTCGTAGTGTCTGCACAGCCGAAGCTGAATCGTAGAGTGCAGAACTAAGACCTTAACAGACGTGCTCACAATGCCAAGGCAGAATCATAGAGAAAATACGATTCTCAATGAATGAGCACTCCCAGAACATCCAAAGGAATGAAGCCTCTGGTTGGCACTAAAAAGATACATCCCATCTGAAGGAAACTAGAGAGCACTTAATGAATGGCATTCAAGGTAACAGAAGATCTAAGCACCAACCCAATCAGCATCCAGATTGAGTTGTGAAGCCATTCAGGATGAAGTCTTCCACAAGGAGATTGAAAGAAGACTTCAAGAATCGACTAAGAAAAGTCGCTAAGTGCGAGAGAGTCACAAATAGATGTAAGACGACGATCTTGGAAGCAACCAGGATCGTAGTGTTGGCCAAACAAAGAAAGAACTGATGGAGTGCATACAGAGATACTGGACAGCTTCTGAAGAACAAGGCTAAAGTGATTAAGCATTGGGTCAGTCCATTGATGATAAGTGAACGGAAGATCACAAGGAGAAAGCGAGCTGTACATGCCACAAATTTGAAGTGTCTTGCTATTCAGAAGGGGCCAGAACAAAGAAGTCAAGCCATCAGTATCTGAGAGCTGTTGAGGCAAACAGAAGTGTTGAAGCAATGCACAAGAGAAGGAAGAGGTGTTCTACATTGAAGATCCAATCAACACTCTTCAAGATCGTAGTGTTGTCTCTACCAGTCAAACAAAACACTACGATCAGGTCCAAGAAGACTTGCATCAGAATCGTAGAGGTCGAACAGCTGAAGATTAAAGCATTGGCAATGGTTTAATCTAAAGGTTTATATTTGGACAAGAGTTTATTGAGAGCATCGATGCAAAAGGACAAACTCTGATCTAGGAATCCGAAGGGTGAAATAAAGTCTTCGACATGCACGAGGCATAAAAGTAATATATCTGACAGGGTAGGTGAAACAGTAGACTATAGTGTCAGAAAGTCAGAAAAAGTTGTCATGTCACATCTGCAGTATGCACCAAGTAACTCGAGATCTGTGAAGCATTTCAAAGAGATTTCAACGGCTACTTTCCAATGGGAAGATTGGGAAAGAGTATAAATCTACTAGAGCTTCAAAGATCATAGAGTGCTGGAGTTGCTGAGTTTGGAGAACTGGTGGACTGATCTAACCAACGTAAATAGTGAGTAACCGATGAAGGTCTGAAGGCTCACTCTACGATCCACCAAAGAACACTTAGAGACATAAAAAGAAAGAAGTAGAAGTGAGAGTTCTACAATGTAGGAGTGAGAGTTCTACTACAAGAAGAGTGTTCTGAACTGCCGAGAGAAAGAAAAGCATCAATGTTATCTTGATGTCCATCATGGGAAGACTCTAAGTACCAGAGAGAAGAGCTTACAGTCATCTTAGCAAGTCCATCGTGAGAATACATCAATTATCATGAAAGAAGATCACCAACACTATCATAGTGGAAAGCATATGAAAGTTTCTAAGTTCCTAGCAGAAGAGCCTAGAGTCATCTTAGAAACCCATCATGTGCAGCCATCAAGTATCAAGAGGAATGATCTTCAAGGCAGTTCATCAAGGGATCATCAGAAGAGGTTGAGTAACTAAAGAAGTTGAGCATCAAGCAACACTCAACTGCACTTCAAGGATGATCACGCCAAGATGCTAAGTGCAGAAGATGGTCAGAGCATGAAGACATCTTAGCAGCTCAGGACCAACTCCAACAAATAAACAAACAAGTCAACCAGAAGCCAAGGCCTGAGGGGTCCTTGTTCGGAGGGACTAAATGAAGTTCCAAGCCTGCTGGGCTTGAAGAGTTCCTAGGGAACTAGAGATCGCCCAAGGTCAAGCTAGCCTTGAAGATTTCTTAGTGAACTAGAGTCCCAAGGTCACGGCCTTGAAGGAATCTTAGTGATTGTGGTGCTTTGCCTTTCTTAGTGGAAATCTCGCTAGCTAAAAGCGTAAGAGTGGATTAGAGCTTGAGTCTCCGAACCACTTAAAACCCTCAGGTCTTTTACTTTATGTCATTTACATTATGTACATTAACCGTCAGAATCGCTATGTATATTTTAACCGTACTACTATCAATTAACTCTACGAATAATGTATATCTGATTATGAATATATCAATGAAGGGGATCTTTTACTTATTCTGATGTACTTGAAAAGATTCTTATGTTTGTCATATGCTAATTCATAAGCAATACAAAATAAACAAGAAAAGTATTTGAAATTAAAAAGGATTTATTCAACCCCCCTTCTAGATCTATATTGTGTCTACTGGGAACTAACAAACTTAATTAGTACAACACCAATAAATACAATCCATAAATACTAACTATCTAAATATCTTATTATTGATGAATTTCTTCAATCCATCACTTAGAACTCTAAATGAGTTTCTCTATCTATCTTACGGTCATATTCCTAAGGCTTTTCCCCCCACCGAAGGTTTATAACATATCAGCTCTGATACCAACCTGTGACGCCCCCAAATTTGGGTCCCTTGAACCTTGAATTTTGTGCTCACGGTATAACATACACATCACATCTATCAACCCATTCCTTATGAATTACATCATTTATTACGTTACCTTAATACAAAATATATCACTATCCCAAGTCTAACTAACCTTTATAATACACGCCTAATAATACAAAAGGTTTATATCCATATATGACATAATAACCATTACACAAAAGACACTATTTGGCCGCCTTCGCTTTGCCTTTATCCTTCCTAGAACCTTCGACTACCCCAGCTTTAGGTGAAAAGTTTTATTTTAAGTAAGGGTGGGCAACTAATTTTTTCATCAAGTTTAAAGTGTGCAATAAATAATATATCCTGAATAAAAGAGTTTAACTTTCTAGAACTTAACAAGGATTTTCTTGAATTTCATGTTGAATAACACATCAAGGATAAAAGAGTTAAATTCTTTCGAGGTTTCCAACAATATACGATTGATTATGAAGAATTAGCAATACTACAACAATATTCAATAAAGAGGATTATTTCCAGATTTCATGTTGAGTGATCGCTATGGATCATGAACTTCTAGAGGAATTATCAGTTAATAAAATTGAATACCCCAAGAGTATAAGTTAATCGTAAAGACTAATCATATTCTTCTGCAAGTACATGAGGTGATCAGCCTCTTTGTACCCGAGATTATGCATAATACATAAATATAGCGTAGGGGGTCGGATGTCCGACAATAAAGTTTCTCCTTTCTTTATAAGGGTTTTTCATCTCAGTCTTACATCATGAGTCCGTGATTTCAAAGAAAATTCTATGATTCCAACATAATATATGAATATCGGTCTAGCCAAAACAAGTGGCATAGATTTTCAATAACAAATCAGTTCACACATATTAGAGCGTTTTATACTTTAACAATTTAGTATTAATCTAGCCGAAAAAAGTGACTTAGATCTTAAATAAAAATTAGTTCACAAATAATAGAACATTTCATACTTTAACAATTTAGTATTAATCTAGCCGAAACAAGTGGCTTAGATCTTCAATACAAATTTGTTCATAACTAATAGAACGCTTCATGCTTTAACAATTTACTATTAGTCTAGCCGAAACAAGTGACATCGACGTAATACTTAAACAATTCAAGAATAATTGAATTTCAAAGATAGCTTGAACACTTGTACAAATATAAACGATTTATAAAAGTTTTAGGATTTACTCAACGTAAGAACATTGATCAATTTAGAATTTCAAACATCGTGAAACAATCATAAGAACAAAGTCAAATGAATGTAAGAACTTGCACACAATAATCATTGTACAAGATTAGAAAATCAAAGGTAGTTAAGAAACTTGCATATCATAAATTTTATACAAGAGATAGAAATTTAAACAAAGTAATAATTAGGAAATTTGCACAGAATAATATATGAGAAAGTTCAAGAAACTTGCACTAGGTGCGAATATCAATAATTATCATAGATGTGGAATAATTTACAATAATTAATCCACTAGCATGCTTGAAACATAATAACTCAAGTTTGAGTTAGGAAAACTTGTCTGCTTTGAGGATTACCGCTAAACAATCTATTTTAACCTCTTATGAAAAGACATATCATTAATAAGATTGATATTTCAATTAGCATAACATATCTTAACTCATAATATTATTACTCTATAATAAATTATCTAACATTTAGTCACATAATTAAACATTAGATAATATCTTAACTCATTAGTAATATTATCATTCTTTGATAATATTGTTATCACGTAATCATCTTAAACTTCCATCTAATATTATTAATCATTTAATAATATTTGATTCACTTCCTAATATTATTAATCACTTAATAATATTTTATTCAATTACTAATATTATTAATCATTTAATAATATCGTAATCACTTTTTAATAATATCTTAATCATTTAAAAATATTATTACTTATTTAATAATATTTTAATCAATTACTAATATTATTAATTATTTAATATTTTAATCATTTACTAATATTATTAATCATTTAATAATATTTTAATCATTTACTTAATATTATTAATCATTTAATAATATTTAATCATTTATTAATATTATTAATCATTTAATAATATTTTAATCATTTACTAATATTATTAATTATTTAATAATATTATTAATTTTTAACAATATTTTAATCATTTGCTAGTATTAGTAATCATTTAATAATATTTTAATTATTTAATAATATTATTAACTATTTAATAATATTTTAATCATTTACTAATATTATTAATCATTTAATTCTATTTTAATCATTTAATTTAATTGATTATCTCTTACTATTTAATTTATTTAACAAACATAACATGCCATTCATATAAAATTTTATAAAAATGACCAAGTAACCATCATATAGTCTTAATACATCATATTAATGATCATTAGTCAATAAAATCACATTAACAAATTTTATAACATAATTTCCTCTATTATTCTTAACTCATTTAGTCATTAAAAATACCTAATTAACTTATTATTATTTTTCTTTTATGGGCACATATATATACCTATATTCCATACACAAAAATAATTTTTTTGGAATTTTTGAATTTCTTTTAGTATTTTTCAAAAGTCTGATTTTCATTCGTAACTTAAGAAAATGATCTATATCTTACTCAAGTCCAAAAATTCCCAACTCTTGACAGAATCTTACACATATTAACATGAACTTCCGGTTTAAATTTCGTGGCCATCGGAGTTATAGATCTCAAGTTATAGTCGTTTCCCTCGAAAAAAATCCTAAAATCGAAATGGCCATAACTCAATCGATTTAAGTCGAAATAAGCTCATCTTTGGACAGCAACTAGTTAACTTCATATATTAACATATCACAAATGACCAGAATTTTTAAAATCTTCTAACTGACCGAAACAAATTTCAAAAAGAAACCGAATAAAGAAGGTTTTAGAGTTTTCCAAATGACAAACCTGTTGGTAGACAATGCGCTACGGGCGGCTCGATTAACATTTTTCAAATATTCCAATTGGGTTCGTTAGATAACTCATATATCTAACTCATGGCTTTAATGGATCTCAGAAATACATTACGAATCAAAAATGGAAAATGTCCAAAGTGGATTGTGTAGGAATATGCATGTGAATGTTATTCCTTATTCATATAATTTGATGATGAAGATGATGAATTTAATGAATGAATATGCAAATATGTCTGCATTGATAAAAGTTGTAAAGTCCTTAATAGATGATAGACAATATGGACAAGGACTTAGATTGAAATAATCAAATATGTTAGGAAGATCCAATATGAATGAATAGTTTTGTGAAAGTCCTTCAAAAAATCATGATGTACAAGGACTATGAATAGAAAGATCAAACTTGTTAGGTTGATCTATTTTGAGATGTAATAGATAAGCCTCAACAGAATCGTAGTATGACGAGCTAGATGAGAGAATGCAGAAGGCAAGGTAGAATCGTGGAGTATCGAAGAAGTTACTTCAGAATCATAGTTTGCCTTAGAAGCCACACTCAGAATCGTGGAGATGGTCCGAGCGCATGTCGAGCCAAGTCAAGAATCACAGTCAGCTCTCGAAAAATGTGTAGTCTGCAAAACGAGCAAGTAGAGATCATAGTTTATCAGAGCTTAAGAGAAATTGTAGTGTTCTTTTCGATCAAGGCTGAGTCAAGCACGAGCATGACAAGACACAACGATCATGGTACAAAGACAATAATCGTGGTGTTTCTCCAGTTAGCATAAGAAGCACCAAGTTTCGTCTATTTAATGAAGGAGGAAGTATAACAAATGAAGAATGGCTTATAAACGTTGACATTTCAGGAATCCCAATGATCCAACAATCGTCCTTAGCATGTATCGAAGAAGTGTATAGAAGAAGCTAAGGAAAAGACTACATGCCTGCTAAAAACACCTTTTCAGGTGTTAGGTGAGATAACAGTCTGTTGTGTCAGTAGGCCAGACGACAGAAAAATAGATTTCAAAAGAAGTCAACATCAGTGCTCAGAAATGTTTGAAGCATTAAATGCTAATCCCTTCAACAGAAACAATTCAAAAGCTCCTCTATAACCAAATCAGACAGAGATTAAAAGTGCAAGCAAAAATGAAAAAGCTCAAGAACACTCAACGTCCAAACTTTATGATCAAGAAAGAAAAGCTTGCGCAGCTACTCAATTCTTTCGAACGTATGCTTAACTACAACTGAGTAGCAGAACCCAAGAACTGAACTCTCATAAGAAGACAACGATTGTAGTATAGGCTACAACGGTCGTAGTGTAGGCTACAATGATCATAGAGTCTACAAACTAGCAGAAGAGTCTAATGAAGCACCTACAGAGACAAGGGTAAACATACAGAGGACAGACGAAGAGGATTGTCTATGCTCAACCTCACCATAAAGAATGATCAACAGATCACAGGGCAGAAAGTCAAGGAAATTGAGCATGACTAATCAAAGGAGACACACAGACCAAACGACTTAGGCAGTCAGCTAGTTCATTAGTTCTTGAAGTAAGGCAAGACAAGAATGATCGTAGAACAGACTGCAAGAGTGAAGTACAAGATGATACAACATTGTCAAAACATAGAGCTCTCTGGAAATCGAAGAGGTGTCAAAGTCAAGTCAATCCACGATGTTCACAGATAAACTACGATCGAGTAAATGAACATCAGCATCGTGATCGTAGAGCTCATCTGTCTGGTTATCGAGACTTAGCAATGTCCAACTATGAAGACTGGCATAAGAACGTTGCTGATTGAGAGTCCCAATGTACTCTCACCAACATCCTTGATCTAAATCGAAGAACCTAAAGGAAGCATAAAGGTATCTCCCAACTAGTCTGACTGAAAGGGACTTCACAAAAGTGTTAGTAAAGAAATCAGACTGCTGTGTCAGTCAAGTAAAAAAGGTATTGTTACATCAACCAAGCATGTCTGCATCAAAGTCTTCAGAATCCCTGTAGCATTAAATACTTCAGAGAAAGCTCTACAACGAAAGACTTCCAACGGCTATGTTCCAACGGGAAGATAATAGATAAATCTATATAAAGCCGAAGCTTCAAAGAAGAAAAGAGTTGTTGACGTAAGATGAAGTAGGTCATATAGAGCTTAACAGAGAAAAGGTCTTCATGAGAGTGAGACCACCATAGAAGAGTGAAGCACAACTAATGAGAGTCTTACAATGAAAAAACTTCACTCTATACAAAGGAGTATGATAACAAAGTGGCATCTGTACTGAGAGCCAAAAGGCCAAAAAGATGATAACTTGATTGGCATATCAGAAAGCATAATACTTGAGCCACTCTACGTCTCACCATGAACACACTGGGCTGAAGAAAAGAAGATACAGAAACGAATTTGTGCATAAGATAACCAGTGTTTAAGCACTGTTAATTACCCAAAGAAGTCAAGTTAATATGCAAAGACTTAGCAGTACCTCAACAGTGATGTTATACAATACTGAATATCAGATGAAGACAAACATCAACAACAAAGAACAACAACATCAAAGGATGAGTCAGACTGCTAAGTACCCAACAAAATGTCAAGCTGAACGTACATCTTAGCAGTCCGTTAGATGTGATCAAACACCAATGCTGAATTTCTAATTATCACAAGAAGTTGCAAAGTACCAGAAGATGAACAAGTTGAATGTCATCTTAACAGCTCAACAAACAACAAACAAACAAACAAACAAGAAACCAGGGCATGGAAGGTCCTTGTCTTAGTGACTAAACCAAAGTCAAGTCTGATGGGCTTGCTGAGTAGTAGAGGATACAAGAGATTCTAAGTCTGTCGGGCTTAGTCTACAGATTCCAAGGCTGCTGATCTTGAAGAGCTCTTAGTGAACTAGTGTTCCAAGGCTGCTGGTCTTAAAGGAATCTTAGTGATTCGATGTTGATCAAATCCTTAGTGGAATCCCTGCTTGTTGAAGCAGAAGAGTGGATTAGGAGCATTCTATCTCTGAACCACTTAAAACCTCTGGTGTCATTTACTTTATGTCTTTTACTTTATGTCATTTATATTAAGTACAATAACTTCTATATCTGCTCACAACTAATATATCATTAGAACTTTGTTTACTGTTATATTCTTGAAGGGAATCTTAATCTATTCTGTTGTGCATGAATTGATTCTTCTATTCATTATTTGGTTATCACTTAACTAGATAAAAGAGAAAAGAAAGTTTTAAAGGATCTATTCAACCCCCCTTCTAGATCTATTGTGTGCCCCCAGGAACTAACAATTGTTATCAGAGCAGGTTCTCACGTTATATTCAAAAGCTAACGCTTTGAGTTTGATCCATGACACTCATAAGTTCTAATCTTAGTATTAGTTGTAAGTCACTCATGAGTAAAGATGAACTCACTAGTTGAAAATTATTTGTGTAGACAATCAATGGTCTGCATCTCCAATGAACGAATTAGAGAAATTCTTCAAATGTACTATCGACAAGAAGCATGCATCCAAATCTTAAAGTTCAAGAGCTTCAAAGAATTTGAGATGCGAAGACTTTCATCTGATCATAATTCAAAGACTCTGCTTGATTGATCTAAAGCCACATTGAGCAACAATTGTTGTCAGTATTGACAATACAAAGATGTGCACAACAATGCCTCATATCATTGTGTAAATAAACAGGACAACTAATTGTCAAGAGACTGATAGTGACAAGGTATGTATCCTCATCACTATACATACATCATATTGCATCACCTTATGTTTTATAACAGTGCTTTATCAAAAGATCACTCTCTTCCTCAAAAAGGAAAAGAAAGAAATTCGTATAGATCAAAGTTTTATGTTTTTGATAAAACATAGAGTGTGATCAACACTACAGTTGTATCTCGAAGGTTCCTAAAAACTGATCAACTCCACGAACCAACTACATGCAAACTATAGAGCTGATCCTCACTCTATGAATGTTCAAAATCTATAAATATAGTAAAACAAAAAGTGATTCAACCAAAGAAAATGTTTAACATATCAAGATTTCTTAAATCACACACACACACTCACAATCATGTTTTATAAATGTTATCATTCACATATATACATGATTCATGATTGTTAATGTTATATTTCCATACATAGTAAACATCTAAAAGTCTAAATGACTAAGGCTTTTGATAAAACTAACCTAGTAGGACCCAAATCGAAATGGGTACCAAAATAGAAAATCGTTGTACCTGTAGGTACCTAATGTTATCCGACCATGACTAAGAAAGGTTGAAGCTTGGTTACCAAGCTCCTACCAAGCTGCAACATCAAAATCCCTCAGTTGTGCTCCCATTCAAAGAACATTCAAGGCCAGAGCTCACTTCTGTAGACAGTGTGTCTCTGAAGTCGAAGAAGTCTGATGAGCATATCATGGGATCCTAACATCCATACTCAAGGAAATCAAGAAGAAAGATCATATTCATGACCAACTAACAATGATGGTGAAGAATAAGTTGTAGAGTGGAAGCTCTACGAGTACAGAAGATGCTAAAAGTTTGAATGATAGAACATACGTTCGTAGTGTCTAGTTAGCAAATCGTGGAGTAACCAGTTTTAAAGTAAGTTCTCTACGATCTAATGGAGCTGATTCAGCTCAGAAGATTCTAGCCAGAAGGAAAAGTTCATGGCAACTTTACAAAGATGTATATACAGAAGTTAGCCCATCTGTTTCTAAGATGGAGGTATCAATTATGGGAAACAATAACCTGTTAAGCCTAACAATGTTCAAATTAAGGAAGGAACGCATTGAAGTTGAATCTCACAAATCTCTCAAACTATGAAGGCAGTTGACCCTAATACTCAGAAAAGAGTAGACATGAAATTTATGAAGCTGCACGACAAAAAAATATGAAGGAGACGAAGTAGAATTCATTGTCAACTTCAGAGACGAGCTCAGGACACAGTCTATCCTCCTTCATATATCTGATAATTAGTTCACAAAGCATCAGTACACATCTAATAGAGTTCGTATGAATCAGCAAAGTACTCCAGTATACTCAGAAGCTGACCATCAACTATTCATCTCGAGTCATTAAGACAAAAGCCCTTTCCAAGTGACAGAGTCCCAAACCCCCGTGGCTGATGAACCAAATTAATTTTCATCCCCGGTCATAGAGTCCCTAAGCTTTACGACTGATAATCAAGCTAGCCTCACTGTCTCAATCATAGAGTCCCTACAATCAATATCCTGATCGTAGAGTATAAGTATACTAACCCTGCGATTGCAGTACTTTTCCGATACACTCTCCTGACTATACAACTGAAATAGTTGAGAGCACTTCACCCTCTCCCACTGACTAATGCCAATATCAAAGTACATTCAAAGTTGGTAAATGAACTTTGGAAAAAAGGCATGTCGTGATAACATTCTTACCACCAAGTCTATACAGTCCCTCTTTTGATAAATGCCTCAAAGTCAAACCTAGCCCTAAGTTTTATACTAAGAGGCCAACCCTTTCTAAAATTCCTTAACCCAGAAGAAGAGCTGAAATAGAATGCATCGCAAGAACTCATGCGGAGTATATGTATAGAAAATCCCTTAGAAGAGGTCAAGCTGTTAATGAACCATGAAACTCCCAGTTGGAGATTTATGACGAATCATTTACTGAAGCATGGTCATAGAAGACGATTGTTGAGTTGACAAAGAAAATCGTAGAGTCTATAGCTATCTCATCAAGCTACTCTACGAACTGAAGAAGTCAACGATCAACCAACGGCAGTAATGCTCATATTCTTAAAAGAAAATTTAAAATTGAAAAACTGATCAGTTTATGGGGAGTTACAGTTTCATTTTAGGGCATCGTGCAACCAATGGCTTTATAACATGTCACAGTTTCTGCAGAGTTAGAGGGAACTGTTAGAAAGACAAATTCAAAAACTTCCAAACAGTTATCAAAGTTTATCGACTTCCTCCCTTTTTGAACCCTAAATACTCTTTAAAGCTAAAATCCATTAAACCTTGAGTTTTACCCAAATCACCTTCAAACATCTCCTACAAAATCCCTAAAATCAAATACCCATACACTTCGAACCCTTAAAATGGAAAATTGGCATGTCATCACTAGAAATCAACTCAGCTCTAAGAAATTCAAAAAATTAGAAAAGAAGTTCAGAGATATTCTTGAGCTTGTAAAGAACGCTGGGTTTTCTGAAAGCTTAGAAGCCAACACTCCAATTTATGCTGATTTGGTGAAGGAATTTTATTCAAATGCAATGATAGATTCTGGGTTTCTATTTACAAAAATCAAAGGAGTAAGTTTGAAGATAAAAGCATCAGACATTAACCAATGTCTAGGGTTTCCTAACCAAGGTCTAATAAATCTTGAGGAAGTCAACATTGAAGAAGGCAAGAAGTTAATGCGCTACAAGAGGAATTCAAATCTAAAAGATATGAAGAAGAAGGAGTTTCCTGAGGAGTTTGAATTCCTTGCTGAGATCACAGGAAAATGTATCTTATGCAAAGACACTGCACACGATACTATTAGCGATCTGCAACTGCGAGTCATGACTGCAATTGTCATGAAGCAGCAGATGAATTTCGGGGCCTTACTAATTGATTGGTTGTCCAAATGGCCAGACAATGCTGAGAAGAAGAAGTCTACAGATAACCCCTCACAAAGGTTTTTCATGGAAGACTCTTGAGCATTATTCTGAAGAAGAAACTTAAGAGCAAGATAAGGGATGATGAGGGAGAACCCCTTAATGTTCAAAAAGTGATGTCTCCAAAGTTGTTTGACAACTAGAAGAAAAACCCCATGGAGAATAAGAGACTAAAGACATCTGGCAGCAGCAGCAAAGGTACTGCAAAGAAGATGAAGGCAAGCGTAATGAAAAGTGAGTCATCTCAATCTTATGACTCTGCATCTCTGATGGCCACCCCTGTGAAGCCAACCAAGAAGAAAGCTAAGGTTGTGGAGAAGTCACCAAAGGTCCCACCAAGGAGTCCATATATTGGTAGAAAGGAATCTGAATTAGAAAAGGAAAAAGGACCTACTGCTGCACTCCCAAAGAAAAGAAAGAGTAACCGGGTACTTCAAATAACAAACCAAAAGAATGAAGGAGACTTTTCATCAAAAATAATTGTTCTCAGTGATAATGATGAGGATGATGAACTTGAGTCTATGAGAGAAGACATCAAAGGCAAAAAGAGAATGATTTTTGACAGTTCCAGGAGTGAAAGCGAAAAGACTACAACTGCCAATGAACTCAAGTCAGAAGAAGAAGATGAAGGTGAAGATAAAGGGACTTCGAAGTCTGAAGAGCTAGGAATGACTGGTGATTCAGATAGTTCTGAGAAGGATACTTCAGAAGGAATAAATGATGAAATTCAGTTGCAAGGATCTACTGCTGAATCAGTTGAAATAACTCTGCATGAGTCTAGCTCAAAGTCAGGAAATAAAGAAATGAAGACAGACTCCAGTTCTGCAGATCAGGAATCAGCAGACTATCATATTCCCTCTCCAGCAAGAGTTTGCAGAAGATTAGTGGTGGAAGTCTTTGATGAACCACAAGATATGCTACCAAGAAGATGGATAAACCATGGGAATGAACGACTCAAAGTAATGACGATGTCTAAGTACTGTACAATCCTAAAAACCATCTGATAAAATGGTTCTACCCATGGATGCCCTTACTAAAGGCTTACACTGCTGGAGATGAGAGTTACATCAGCTGGTGTTATTCACACTTTCCTAATTTGGAGATGATCTCTTAAAACTTCCCAAGGGTCAAGATATTTCCCACCAAGCTGATCAAAAATTTCCCTTACTTCAAAATTTACCGTCATATTGGTAACATCTACATCCCCTACTATCTCTTAGAAAGTTTAGATAGTAGAAAGGCCACACCAAAGCCTTCAATCGTAAAGGTCTCACACTCTACAATTACAAGTGGTCAAGCTTGCCCTGATATCTAAACATCAAACCCCACATTCAGTACTCTAAGCTTCTATCTTAGTATACCCTCCGATATTCCCACTTCATCCAACAATGATCTCTTTGACATTCTCACTGCTTTTGAGAACATATACAAAAATGAGAAACTCAAACCAACTGCCCATATTCCTCAAGATCCTGAGTTGTTAAAAAATTCTGAAGAATTGGTTGAGAAATTTTCCTATATTACTGAGGAAGAAAAGACCATGCCAAAAGGAGAAGACAGTGAATTTCGCATGAAGCTTCAAGTAACCATCTCATATATATCCATCAAGCTTTATCAGAGAGATCATATCCATTTGAAATACATAAAGCAACAAAGGAAAGAAGCCCTACAACTCTAGAAGAAAAATGAAGAATCTATTGTGTCTCTCTCTGAGAACATAGATACCTTCAACCAGTCTCTTTTCCAATAACTAGAGCTCAGCCAGTAGGAGCTAAATATTGAAGTTGGAAATTCATCATACCTGCTTGAACAGCTTATGAACAATGTCAAGCATCTCTCTCAAGTGATTAATGACAAAAAGGGGGAGAAAAAGAGACACTCAAAGAGACATAAAAGAGACGAATGGAGATACATGAGAAGGGCCAGAAAAAGAAGGATGAAAAGCTAAAGAAAAAGCATAAAGAAGAGGACTCATCATCTGAGGGGAGCCTAAAGAAGATAAAGCAATGAAGTCATCATCTAAGGGGGAGCAGGAACCAAAAGAAGAAGCAGATGAATAGAAACAACATAACGAATATCCAGAAGATAGTAGCTCACTGTATCTTAAAATTAGTTCATCTCATACATATGCATTTAGTATTTTTATCATCATCAAATAGGGGGAGATTGTTAGGAATATGCATGTGAATGTTATTCCTTTATTCATATAATTTGATGATAAAGATGATGAAGTTAATGAATGAATATGCAAATATGTCTGCATTGATAAAAGTTGTAAAGTCCTTAATAGATGATAGACAATATGGATAAGGACTTAGATTGAATTGATCAAATATGTTAGGTTGATCCAATATGAATAAATAGTTTCATGAAAGTCCTTCAAAAGATCATGATGTACAAGGACTATGAATAGAAAGATCAAACTTGTTAGGTTGATCTATTTTGAGATGTAATAGATAGGCCTCAACAGAATCGTAGTCTGACGAGCCAGCTGAGAGAATGCAGAAGCCAACCAAGGTAGAATCGTGGAGTATCGAAGAAGTTACTTCAGAATCGTAGTCTGTCTTGGAAGCCACACTCAGAATCGTGGAGATGGTCCGAGCGCCTGCCGAGCCAAGTCAAGAATCATAGTCTATCAGAGCTTAAGAGAAATCGTAGTGTTCTTTTTTATCAAGGCAGAGTCAAGCACGAGCATGACAAGACACAACGATCATGGTACAAAGACAATAATCGTGGGGTTTCTCCAGTCAGCATAAGAAGCACCAAGTTTCATCTATTTAATAAAGGATGAAGTATAAAAAATGAAGAATGGCTTATAGGCGTTGACATTTTGGGAATCCCAATGATCCAACATTCATCCTTAGTATGTATCGAAGAAGCGTATGAAGAAGCTAAGGAAAAGACTACATGCCTGCTAAAAACACCTTTTCAGGTGTTAGGTGAGATAGTAGTCTATTGTGTTAGTGGGCCAGATGACAGAACATCAGATTTCCAAAGAAGTCAACATCAGTGCTTAGAAATGTCTGAAGCATTAAATGATAATGCCTTCAATAGAAACATTTCAAAAGCTCCTCTATAAGCAAATCAGATAGAGATAAAAAATGCAAGCAAAAATGTAAAATCACAAGAACACTCAACGTCCAAACTCTACGATCAAGAAAAAAAAGCTTGCGCAGCTACTCAGTTCTTTCGAGTGTATGCTTAACTACAACTGAGTTACACAACCTAAGATGTGATAGCCCCGAATCCGGGTCCTAATCACCACGGATCTGGTGCACTATTTCTATAACTATTGTGAAAGATATAAACATAAATTGTTTATACATTAAACATTATACACTATCCCCAAGGTCGAGTAACCATAACTTGTACATTTTTCATATCCTATCTAACATATAATGTTACTATAATAAATTACTTTTACAAATCTAGTCAAGACATATAGTCCCAAGTCAGGTTTCGCTTTATCTTTCCTTGTATCCGACGCATTCGCCTTGATCTGCAATGTTTTATCATGATATAGCAAGGGTGAGCATGAAAGTTGCCTAGCAAGTTTAAATACAATTTAAAGATATATCATGATTGAAAGAGTCTGAATAATAAGTTGGCTATAATTTATAATGTCGTTGTGAATTAGCATGAACAAACTTTTGACTGAACAAGTATTAAACATGAACAATATATATCTGGACCAACTGGTAATGAAGGTGATCAGCCTTTCATACCTGACTTATACATACAAGATGTACAGAGTACAATTCTACACGGCAATCAAGAATGATTAACCATAAGCATAATCGAATGAAACACTCTTAGTAGAGTTAAGAAAACTTGCTTCGCACCGCTGATTACCATTACGAAAATATAACTTAGCTTTATCCAAAGACCTAATATAGATAATATCAATCTCCAAACATTAGAATATTATTATCACAAAGATAAAATAACCTAACACATTACCACATAATCTTATCACTATACAAAGACATAAGACATAAAGATCAAGTCAAACTATTTAAGTCCGAGTTGAACCGACATTAATTCAATCATCCCGACTTGCCTAGTTTGACGAATATCGAGTTTAAGTTCAATTAAACTCTACCTAAACACTAAACAATATCTTAGACATCATATTATCAACAAAATAATTTTCAAAGACTCATAAAAATTTCAAGTAATTATTACTATTTATCACGATTTTTCAATCAATAATAACGATATTTAAATACCACATAATTCCTTAATCATTAATATTTATTTAATACCAAATATTAATGAAAATCATAACATAATATTATAATATATTTATAATATATCAAAGTATTTTTAATACCTTAAAATCATATTTCTATGATTTTAAACAATCAAATCCATTATCCGATAATTAATATTAATATTAAAATATTAATATTTTCATGACAAAATATCAAAAGTTATATTTTATAACTTAAAATATTTTTATAACACTTGAATCATTTTTATATGATTTTTAAATCATTAATTTATTTTTCCCATAATTTATTTAATATATTTATTAAATAAATTAATTGCCATTAATAATAAATTATTAATAAAATTTATCACAAAATATTAAAAGTCATCAAAAATAACTTAAAATATTTTCTACCACCATAATATAATTTTTCATGATTTTCATTAATTAAAACCATTTTTAAATAATTTATTTAATATAATAATTAAATAAATAAATAAATTTTATATTCCAAAAATACTAAATATTTTTTTTGAAATATACTCAAAATAATTAAAACTATTTTTCAAGCTTTAAAATAATTTTTCGAATTTATTATGTATTTTTAATAATTAAAACCATTTTATCTATTTAATAATAATAAATTTCTATTTTCCAAATTAAGTGTCGCTTATAGGGGCTTTATGCAACAAACTGTCATTGCTGGTGTTCTTGAGCCTCAAGAACACCGACACCTTTCATGCGATCAATACGCCATGTTTGACCATCCTTAAATTTCGATACAAACTGCTTCGGGAAATTTCTAACCATGATCTTGTAGATAATATGTAACACTACAACTAGATACCCGTTTCTAAATCAAAAACAAACACACAATTAGATCTGGGCAATCAAAATGCTTGTCAGAACATGCCTGGGTTTTCTGGGCAACCCAGAAACACAAGGCAGTTCGTGTGTCTACTTTTGAGCTCAAATTACAAAGTGTTCTGGTAATTATTTTGCTTGTTTCTTGGTTTATAACCGTAGTACACATGACAAAGAACAACGAGATAACAAGATCTCAGTCCATAAACAACAAATCCATAGGTTATGACACTGGCAAAGTTCGACAGAATCGTGTTCTTTAGAAACTGGGTTTTCCAGATTTATAAAAAGTCGGTGGTCAACGCAGTTCAACCCTCAATAACTTGAATCCTACATATGATCTGGGTATTCTAATGACTCTAGTGTATAGTATACATACCAGTCTATAATGTCTAACCAACAAGATAACCAAAATAACAAATTACAGGAAGATATAGTGCCTGCAAAACGTTGTCGAAATTCGGTTTCTGAAATTTTCCGGGTTTTCCGTAAACAAGTTTTGTGGTTCTATCAACGATTTTGACCATTAATAACTTTTGATCTATACACGATCTAGGCTTGATTCAAGTTTCAGAGCAAAGACCTTACAACATAGAATAGATCTATAACTTTAAACACAACAAATAACTAACACATATGAATCTATGGGCTCGATATTCTACCACGTCAGCCACTTTTTTCCAGATTTCTAGATTTTTAAAAATATCAATTTTGAGCATCTAAGTGTTATGGATCTGTGATATTACAACCCAGATCACTAATATATACTACACATTACACATTTAAACATAAAATCACAACATCAAACATCAGATCTAAGGATTTCTAGAATTAGGGTTTATACCTCATAAATGCTCAATTTTTGAATTTGATCTTTGGTGTTTGATCCTGGCAAGCTAAAGGCTGACTTTGGTTTTGTTTCTCACGCACTTTCACTCTCAAAATTCGGATGGAAGAGAGAAAATGGACTTGGCTCAAATGAAAAATAAAGTAAGCTTTGTCCTACTTTTAAAGCTCTTAGATTTTTAATCTATGGTCACAATTGATGCTAAGTGGCAATGAGATCTGATTTTTGAGAGATATAGGCACATGGCTAGCTTGGGGTTGGTTACCAACCATTTACTAGGGCTAGATCTACACTCCGTCTCAATATAATATTAGAAAGGGTAGTTTGGTCTTTTGGCTCATAAAGTGCAAGGCAACTTGGTAATTTCCCATAATCATTAGGTTTCAACCCTTAGGGTTTGACCCTTAGGGTTTAGGGTTTAAAAAAATAAAAAAATAATACTTCTAATTTAGAAATTAGATTTCCTAATTAGATTAGGGTTTTCTTATAACTTGAAAATTAGGATTAATGTTTCCTAATTAACATTAAAGTTATTAAACTAACAAATGTGTTTTTTTTCCTAATTATAAATTAGGGTTTCTAATCAATAATTTAGGGTTCCAAATTCTGAAATTAGGGTTTGCTAACTAATCAAGCTTTACCCTAATTAATATTATGATTAATAGCACTTGAGCATTATAATTCTCCGTTATGTTCCAAAATTAGGGTTTCAAATTACCAATAATCTGAAATTAGAGTTCCCAGATTTGGTATTAGGGTTTCCTAATAATCAATTAGGGTTTCAAGTGAATCATTAGGGTTTTCCCTAATTAAGTTATAATTTAATAACGCTTTCAACCTTATACCAAAGATTTGCATCCCCAATCTAGGGTTTTAAATTCCTAATCCGAACTTGGGGTTTCAAGAACCTGCTTAGGTTTCTTATCAATCATTAGGATTTCCTAATTTAACGTCGAGGCTCTTGTGGTTTGTGACTAATATAATTTATCCTACCAACCCATGACCCTTAACCCCATACTATGCACACACAATACCATATTCACATAACATAAACACATATACACTTAGTCCCAATAATTCACTAAATCCTTCATGAATTTTGAAATCCTCAAAATTCCTCCCAAAAAACATTAAACGATACACTTATTCTCTGTTTAGGTCTATTATTTGATCTTAAATCAATCATTTAAGATTTTAATAAATTGTCTAATTTCTCGGGTTGTCACATAAGAACTCAACTCTCAACAGAAGACAACAATCGTAGTGTAGGCTATAATAATCGTAGAGTCTGCAAATTAGCAGCAGAGTTTAATGAAGCACCTACGGAGACAAGGGTAAACATACAGAGGACAGACGAAGAGGGTTATCTATGCTCAGCCTCACCATAAAGAATGATCAAGAGATCACAGGGTAGAAAGTCAAGGAACTGATCTTGACTAATCAAAGGAGACACACAGACCAAACGACTTAGGCAGTCAAGTAATTCATTAGTTCTTAAAGCAAGACAAGACAAGCATGATCGTAGAACAGACTACAAGAGCGAAGTACAAGATGGTACAACATTGTCAAAGCACAAAGCTCTCTAGAAACCAAAGAGGTGACATAATCAAGTCAATCCACGATGTTCACAGATAAACTACGATTGAGTAAATGGACGTCAGCATCGCGATCGTAGAGCTCATCTGTCTGGTTATCGAGACTTAGCAATGTCCAACTATGAAGACTGACATGAGAACGTTGTTGATTGAGAGTCCCAATGTACTCTCACCAACATCCTTGATCTAAATTGAAGAACCTAAAGGAAGCATAAAGGTATCTCCCAATTGGTTTGACTGAAAGCAACTTCACAAAAGTGTTAGGTAAGAAATCAGACTGTTGTGTCAGTCAAGTAAAAAAGGTATTATCACATCAACCAAGCATGTCTACATCAAAGTCTTCAGAATCCCTGTAGCATTAAATGCTTCAAAGAAAGCTCTACAACGAAAGACTTCCAACGGCTATGTTCCAACGGGAAGATTGTAAATCCCAAATTTTACGAATAAAGATTTAATTTTCTCGAAATATTTTTTCAAAATTATGGTGTGGATTTGAGTTAATGTTATAGTTGTGAGTAATATTTATAAATTTTGAAAAGTATGCAAGTTGTTGTATAATATTCGATTGGTCGAGGAATATTCTTTCTGTCGGGGAATATTTGTACGACGGTACAATCATTGGTGGACCCCACAACGGAATTATTGTCGGATTGAGAAAACGACAAAAATATTTTTATGAAAATAACTACGAAAGTTTTATCGTTAAAACCGCTGAACTACCCTTAGAGTAAAAGTACAAAGAATAATGCGTGTAGTTCCATAGTAGTAGACACTCAGATTGATTATTGATGCTTACGTGAGAAGTCACTCATTTATACTTAATTATTGCTACATGAATTGTCGATCATATCTCTCATATTATTCGATTCAATTATCATCATAAGATCATCTCGCATAATATGATATATTATTAAATCAATAATTGAAATAGCAAAGTTATTCATATTATTATTTGTAATATCGACAATGTCTAGAAGTTCACAAGGAGAGGTTAGGTGACCTAATCATGCTACCAATAAGGAGAAATCCTTATCGAAAAGCCCCTCTTTCCCGAACGACTTCGGTTGTTAAATATTATGAGTTATAATATTAATGATGAATAAGTTCGTGTTGATTAAAGATGAAATTGATAGTTCCATTTTGTTGGGATTATTAGTGTTAGTGGAAATCGATATTTATTTCGATAATAATTGATGTCTGGAGGTTATATTGTTCAATCGGGTATTCGGGGCACTTTTCGTGTCGAAGTACTATTCATAATTTACTATTCACGAGTTACTATTCACCCAGTTACTATTCACTCTAGTATTGTTCACTCGGGTATTTGGGAAACTTTTCGTGTCGGGGTACTATTCACGGGGTACTATTCCCTCAAGTACTATTCACTTGGTACTATTCAATTCAAAAATATATTTCTTTTCATTCAAATCATTTTTTGAGTACAATATTATTCCATGAGAAGATGTGATAATTTTTCGTATACTTGGTTGAAATTATAATAGTAAATCAATATGGATCGTTGGTTTAAAGTTTAATAGTAACTTGTCCTTCGCTTTTCCAAGAGTTACTCATCCTTCTTGCTTTCCAAGAGTTACTTGTCTCTTCTGTTCCAAGAGTTAATTACCCTTCGCAAATAGTAGTTGTCTCTTCAATATTACCAAGAGTCATTTTGACCCTTCGTTAAGACCAAGAACTACTTTCAGTTCTTCTATAAATAGAAGATCATTCCTTCATTATTTCTTACTTAATTCACCCAAACTCTAGAGAGAGAAACTATAGAGAGAAAAGAAAAAAAAGTATCCCGCTACTTCACTACTCCAAATTCGCTTTTCTAAGGTAAGGGATATTATTTGTTGTACTCGTAAGGGGTATTATTTCTTTCAGATTCATGAAGAGAGCTATTATTATTCCATTCTTTATTATTATGTTGAATAACTCGCTTATGCGAGTACCGCATACATGGTGAAATTCTTCTGTTATTCCATTCTTTATTATTCTGTTGGAATAACCTGTCTGTGCGATCTATCGCATGCCTGGTGAATTATATTGATATTCTATTCTTTATTATTTTGTTGGAATATCATGTCTGTGCGGATTACGCATTACCTGGTTCCATTATTTATTATTTTATTGGAATATCCTATCTGTGCGGATTACGTATGACTTGGTTTCATTCTTTATTATTCTGTTGGAATATCTTGTCTGTGCGAATTACGCATGACCTGGTTCCATTCTTTATTATTCTGTTAGAATAAGCTGTCTATGTGGATTACCACATGCATGGTGAATGATCTTTCGTATTAATTCCTTATTAAATTGTGGAAATGATCCATGCCGTGGATTACCGCATACCGCACGGCGCTTAAAATCCATTCATAGCTTCATATATTCTATTATACTCAAATGGTTAAAGCTTTGGCTTCTATACTCCATAAAATTAGTGGAATATCCTTGATGTTCAAGGCTTTCATCCAATATCTTTTCATGGAAATATTCTTCCGAGCATTCTTGAATTTTACTCTACAAAGCAAAGATCATGTTGACAATTTGGACGTTATTGGTTCCTGGATAAATTAATTTATAAATTTTTAAAATTTATTCTTGAACTTGTTTTATTGAATTATTATGTCATTGTCATCATCCTCGTGTTTATATTGTGATGAAAGTCATCTTTGGCTTACGTGCATAGATGGACTTGGTATGATTATGATCGTGATTATTCTAGTATAATCACATGACCGTAATGTGACGAATGATGTGGTAAAAGTCCTCATCGGCCTGTAATTCATCAGTGGTGACAAATTGTTGGTATGATTATGACCAGAATTATTCGGTAGATAGTCACGACCATTGATGATTACATGAATATTCTTGGTCGTGGTGCGTGGATGATTCGATTTTATTTATTAAGATGAGTCTCAGCGATAAAGTTGATGAAAAACTTTTTAAATCATAGAAGATAGTAGATTTTATACTTTACTTGACTCTTCTAATGGATTGCTTATTCTGCTGCGGTTTTTGATCTAAAACTTGTAGTCTATTATATTCTATCAGTTGTTATACTGTTGAAGGCTAATGATAACTTATTCTGCATTATCTTAGTCATAATATTTCTTACTGGGCTAGTTGAGCTCACCCTTTTGCTTTCATTGTTCTCTTCAGGAAATGAGAACGTAGCTGGGACTAGTCGGGGAACAGAGTAATGGTCCTGCATGGGGCATTAGTAGTCCTCACTATTCTTTGAAATAGTGTGATAATAAATGTAATGAGGACTCCATTTAGTGTGGATATTGTCTAGATGACAATATTTGTATTAAAACACACAGCCTATGTTTTGTCATATTTTACACGACTGTTGTATAATTAGTTTGTATTTGTATTCAGTACCTTGTATCTGGCGACCCAAGATGGGTGATGTATACCTATTTTGGGGGCGTCACAGTTGGTATCAAAGCTTAGGGATATGATCCCCACCGAGATGTGAGACCGTAATCTAGGGGAGAGACGGGAAATTCCTTCACTAGTGTGACCTACCTAAGTTTATTTGGTATTTAATTGGTCAGTCAGAGTATAGGGATAATATGTGATATGTTAATTAACCCTTGTCTTGTCGCAGTGTTTGAAAATGACATTCGAGAATGTTGAGAATAGCAATAGAGCACAGGAGACCATTGAGTCACCACAGATCAATACCTAGAATAATGTGCAACAGGAAGACAATAATCCTCAGGTAAACAACAACATTGATCAAATGATGAACGATGGAATGTTCAGAGGCTTTATACAATTCATGCAACATCAAAGCAGAGAGCTACCGCCCAAAATGTAGGTGGAAACTCCGCAACTTTCGACCAATCCACGCTAAGCGCTTTAAGGAGCTGGGACCACCGGAGTTTTTGGGAAAGCCAAAACCACTTAAGGCAGAGACATGGATAAAGCAGATCACCAAGATATTTGATGTCTTAGAATGTTCAGAGGAGCAAAAGGTTCCATTCGCCACCTTTATGTTGCGTGAAGAAGCAGATCATTGGTGGGAATCTATAAAACGTACCCAGCCTGACGCACTCAAGATGTCTTGGGAGAAGTTTCAAGAATTATTCAACGACAAGTACTTTCCTGAAAGTATTCATCACATGAAAGAGGTAGAGTTCATCAAGTTAGAGCAGAACAATATGACCGCGTGTCACAAAGACGGGCTAAGTTTGTTTGAGTTGTCTCAAATAATATCTCACTTGGTTGATAATGAGGAGAGAATGACGCAGATGTTTCTAAGAGGTTTGAAACCCGAGATACGTCAATACTTAATTTCTCACAAACTGTGTTTATATTCAGATATTGTTAATAGGGCTCAGTTATTGGAACGCGATAACGAGTCAAATCAACCAAGAGAAAGCAACTGACAAAATGATAATACCAGTGGTAGCAGTCATCGAAGCGGTGACAACAAACGTAAAGGAAATTATCATGCCAGAAATGGTAACCACTTCGGTGGTAATTATAGCCAAGATAATAGAAGTGAAAGTTTCAAGAAGAGGAGATTCAATAATAATGGAAAGACGTCAGCACCAACACATGTTGTTAAGGAAGGAGAACGACCGCTTATCAGATATGTTACAAATGCGGATGGAGGGACACATCACCCAAACCGTATGATGCGAACCCAAAGCATGTTATAATTATGGAAAAGAAGGTCACTTAGCCCGATTTTGTCGTGCACCAAAGTCAAGTCCAAATTGGGACTATGGTGGCACCAAAGGCGATACTGACAAAAACAAAGTCAAGTGGTTTGTGGAAGAGCATTTTTGTGACTTCTCAAAAGCGAAAGTGACCCAAACGGTTTAGCACTGGTTAGTTAATTATAAATTCTTGCAAAGTCTATACCTTATTAGATACCGGTTCTACCCATTCTTTTATGTGAGACCCCAGATTTTATGAATAAAGATTTAATTTTCTCGAAATATTTTTTTGAATATTATGGTGTGGATTTGAGATAATGTTGTAGTTGTGGGTAGTATTTATAAATTTTGAAAAGTATGCAAGTTGTTGTATAATATTCGATTGGTCGGGGAATATTCTTTTTATCGGGGAATATCCGTACGATGGTACAAACATTAGTGGACCCCACAACAGAATTATTGTAGGATTGAGAAAACGACAAAAATATTTTCTATGAGAATAACTAAAGTATTACCGTTAAAACCGCTGAACTACCCTTAGTAGTAAAAGTACAAATGTACGCTGTGGTTGCATAGTAGCACACTGTATTGATTATCGATGCTTACGTGAGAAGTTACTCGCTTATACTCAATTATTGTTATAGTAATTGTTGCATCATATCTCTCATATTATTGATTCGATTATTGTCACAAAGATCATCCTCAGATAATATGATATATTATTAAATCAATAATTGAGACTAATGCAGTTATTTATATTATTATTTGCAATATTGATAATGTCTAGAAGTTCTGTCAAGGAGAGGTTTGGTCACCTAATTGTGCGCTAATAAGGAGAAATCCTTATCGGAAAGCCCCCTATTTCCTGGGAACAACCTGGTTGTTAAATATTATGAGTTATAATATTAATGATGAATAAGTTCGTGTTGATTAAAGATGAAATTGATAGTTCCATTTTGTTGGGATTATTAGTGTTAGTGGAAATCGATATTTATTTCGATAATAATTGATGTCTGGAGGTTATATTGTTCAATCGGGTATTCAAGGCACTTTTTGTGACGGAGTAATATTCACGATTTACTATTCACGAGTTACTATTCACGAGTTACTATTCACGGGGCACTATTCACCCGTAAAATATATTTCTTTTCGGTCCAAATCATTTTTGGGTACAATATTATTCCATGAGGAGATGTGCTAATTTTTCAGACCGTTGGTTGAAATTATAATAGTAAATCAATATGGATCGTTGATTCAAAGTTTTAATAGTAACTTGTCCCTTCAGTTTTCTAAGAGTTATTTGTCCCTTCAATTTTCCAAGAGTTATTTGTCCCTTCAGTTTTCCAAGAGTTATTTGTCCCTTCAGCTTTCCAAGAGTTATTTTCCCCTTCGGTGTTTCAAGAGTTAATTGCCCCTTCGCAAATAGTAGTTGTCTCTTCAATATTACCAAGAGTCATTTTGACCCTTCGTTAAGACCAAGAGCCACTTTCAGTTCTTCTATAAATAGAAGCTCATTCCTTCATTATTTCTTACGAATTCACTAAAACTCTAAAGAGAGAAACTATAGAGAGAGTTCTTCTTCTATAATCTTGAGCGTATTTCTTTAAGAGTTTAAGAAAACTTTGAGCGTAGTACAAGTTTTCTTCGAGTATATCATCGCCCTACAAGTCGGAATACTCTTCTTTCAAAGGTAAGGGATATTATTTGTTGTACTCGTATGGGATATTATTTGTTGTACTCGTGAGGGGTATTCTTTCTTTCTTATTCATGAAGAGAACTTATGTTATTCCATTCTTTATTATTCTGTTGGAATAACCTGTATACGCGGGATACCCTATACTTGGTGAAATTCTTTTGTTATTCCATTCTTTATCATTATGTTGGAATAACCTGTTTATGCGAAGTACCGCATACATGGTGAAATTCTTCTGTTATTCCATTCTTTATTATTCTTTGAATATCCTGCCGCTGTATTACGCTCTCGACCGGTTCCATTATTTATCATTCGTTGGAATATCATGTCCGTGCGCTTTACTGCACGAATCTTGCCCATTATTTATTATTCTATCGAATATCATGTCTCGTATGCTTTCTGCATGACCTGGTTCCGTTATTTATTATTTTATTGGAATAACATGTCTGTGCGGTCTATCGCATGTCTGGTGATTTCTTTTGTTATTCCATTCTTTATTATACTCAGTTGGTTAAAGTTTTGACTTCTATACTCCATGAAATTAGTGAAATATCCTTGATATTTGCATTTCATCCAGTATCTTTTCATGGAAATATTCTTTTGAGCATTCTTGAATTTTACTCCACAAAGCAGTATCATTTTGACAATTTGGACGTTATTGGTTCCTGGATAAATTAATTCTTAAACTTGTTTTATTGAATTATTATGTCATTGTCATCATCCTCATGTTTATATTATGTTGAAAGTCATCTGTAGCCTGTAGTGCATAGATGAACTTGGTATGATTATGACCAGGGATTATTCGTTATAATCATGACCGTAATGTTACAAATGATGTAAAAAAATCCTCATTGGCTCGTAGTGCATTGATGGACAATTTTTGGTATGATTATGGCTATGGATTCTCTTCGGCCAAGGGTGCAAAGATGAATTGTTTTATGGTATGATCAGGACCGTTGATGAAAATACGATTATCTTTGGCTCGTAGTGCATGAATAATTCACGGTCGTGATACTAAAGAATATTGTTGGCCTGTAGTGCAGGGATGATTTGATTATGTGGATTATTTATTAAGCTGAGTCTCAACGATAAAAGTGATGAAAAACCTTTTAAATTATAGAAGATAGTAGATTTTATTCTCTACTTGACTCTTCTAATGGATTGCTTGTTCCGCTACAGTTAAACTTGATGTTTATTATATTTTATCAGTTTAACACCGTTGATGGCTAACGATAAATTATTATGCATTATCTTAGTCATAATATTTCTTATTGGGCTAGTTGAGCTCACCCTTTTGCTTTTATTGTTCTCTTCAAGAAATGAGAACGTAGCAGGGACTAGTCAGGGGAAACAGAGTGATGGTCTTAGATGGTGCATTAGTAGTCCTCACTATTCTGTGAAATAGTGTAATAATAAATGTAATTAGGACCCCCATTGAGTTTGTATATTGTCTAGATGACAATATTTGTATTAAAACTCACAACATATGTTTAGTCGATTTTACACTACCGTCAGATAATTATTGTCAGATTTGTATTCAAAGACTCAGATCCAAGCGACCCAAGATGGGTGATGTATACCGCTTTGGGGGCGCCACAATTGGTATCAAAGCTTAGGGATATGATCCCTAGTTGAGATGTGAGACAAGAACTAGGAGGGAGAGAGATTTGGGAATTCTTCACTAGTATGACCTACCTAAGTTTAATTGGTATTTAATTGGCTCATTGTAATATAGGATAATATGTGTTATGTTAATTTGTTTAATTAACCCTTGTTTTGTGACAAGATTTGAGAATGACATCTAAAAATTTTGAGACGTGTAATGGAGCAAAATAATATGAACGTGTCGCATTACGAGGCTAAGTTTATGAGTTATCCCTGGTTTGCATCCCATTTGGTCGATAATGAGGAGAGAATGACGTGAATGTTTCGCGAGGTTTGAAACCTGAAATACGTCAATACCTCATTTCTCATAAACTTTGTTTATATTCAGATATTGTGAATAGGGCTTAGTTATTGGAGCGCGATAATGAGTTAGCTCAACCAAAAGGTAACGACCAACAACACGATAATAATCATACCGGTGGCAACGGCCATCGGAACAATTATAACCATCGTGGGGGAAATTATCATGCCAAGAATGGTAACCACTTTGGTGGTAATCATGGCCAAGATAATAAAAGTGGAAATTTCAAGAAGAGAAGGTCATTTAGCTCGATTTTATCGTATAGTGAAGTCAAGTCCAAATTGGAATGGTGGCACCAAAGACTCGATACTGACAAAACAAAGCTCTGGTGGTTTCAGAAGAGAGCGTTTTCGTGACTTCTCAAAAGCGAGTGACCCGAACGGTTAGCACTTGCAAGTTAGTTAATTATAAATTTTATGAAGTCTATACCTTATTAGATAATTTGCCTCTACCCATTCTTTTATCTCTCTTGCTTGCACTCAACGTTTAAATTTAACCCCAGAGAAGTTAGACTTTGACTTATCGGTTGAAACTCCGTTAGGAGAAACCTTTATTACATGTGCTATCCAAGTCTTGGATGAGGGTCACAGTTTTGAATGATATTTCTATTGTTAATAAATTTCCTGACGTATTCTTGAAGACTTCTTAGCCTACCACTAGAGCATTAAATTGAATTTTGTATTGACCCCAGTACAAAACCCATTTCTAAAACCCTCAAATATTTCTTCAACTAAAATGAACGTAACATGCGCCAAAGACGTTGGCTCGAGTTGTTGAAGATTACGATCGTACCATGCAATATCATTGTGGAAGTGCGAACATGGTAGCTGATGCGTTGAGTAGAAGATCGTATGCGGTTACAAGTGCGAATATACGAACCCACGTGAAGATAACGAATATACGATTAGAATCGACTTTAATCGATAAAGTTAAAACCGCTCAAGCTACATACTTAGAGCTGATGAATGTGAAGAAGAAGGTTCAAAAGGGCGTTATTCTAGAAGCAAGAATCGATGAAGAGAGGAAATCTCAACCCTCGATTTAATTGGCCCATTTTAAATCCTTGATGAAGTAGGAACTGTGGCTTATAGACTCGTTTTACCGCCAAGTATGTTGCATGTTCAGAACATTTTTTTTTTACGTATCGATGTTACGTAAATATGTGGACAACCCGAACCACATTATTAATTTAGAACCGGACGAGATAGCAGAAGATTTAACGTATGAGGAGATACGTGTTAACATCTTGGAGAAGAAGGATCATATTCGACGCTCAAAGGTTATACCTCAAGAGTTAGAATTTGAAGTGAAGTCAAGGTATCCTCACCGTTTCTAAGATACCAGTATCGCATACATAAATTTCGAGGGCTAAATTTCATAAGGAGGGAGATTGTGAGACCCAGATTTTATGAATAAAGATTCAATTTTCTCAAATATTTTTTTTTGAATATTATGGTGTGGATTTGAGATAATGTTATAGTTGTGGGTAGTATTTATAAATTTTAAAAAGTATGCAAGTTGTTGTATAATATTCGATTGGTCTGGGAATATTCTTTTTTGTTTGGGAATATCCATACGACGGTACAATCATTGGTGGACCCTATTAATGTAATTATTGTTTCGGATTGAGAAAACGACAAAAATTTTTATATGAGAATAATAACTACGAAGTGTTACCGTTAAAACCGTTGAACTACCCGTAGTAAAGTAAAAGTACGAATACTGCTGTGGTTGCATAGTAGCACGCCATTGATTATTGATGCTTATATGAGAAGTTACTCGCTTATACTCAATTATTGCTATAGTAATTGTCAGATCATATCTCTCTATATTATTGATTCGATTATTGTCACAAAGATCATCCAGATAATATGATATATTATTAAATCAATAATTGAGACTAAAGTTATTCATATTATTATTTGTAATATTGACAATGTCTAGAAGTTCACAAGGAGAGGTTAGGTCACCTAATCAAGCTTAATAAGGAGAAATCCTTATCGAAAAGCCCCTCTTTCCGGGAACGACTTGATTGTTAAATATTATGAGTTATAATATTAATGATGAATAAGTTCGTGTTGATTAAAGATGAAATTGATAGTTCCATTTTGTCGGGATTATTAGTGTTAGTGGAAATCGATATTTATTTCGATAATAATTGATGTCCTGGAGGTTATATTGTTCAATCTAATTATTCGGGGCTTTTTTAGTCGTCAAGTACTATTCATAATTTACTATTCACGAGTTACTATTCACGAGTTACTATTCACGGGGTACTATTCACCCGTAAAATATATTTCTTTTCGGTCCAAATCATTTTTGGGTACAATATTATTCCATGAGGAGATGTGCTAATTTTTCAAACCGTTGGTTGAAATTATAATAGTAAATCAATATGGATCGTTTATTTAAAGTTTTAATAGTAACTTGTCCCTTCAGTTTTCCAAGAGTTATTTGTCCCTTCAGTTTTCCAAGAGTTATTTGTCCCTTCAGCTTTCCAAGAGTTATTTTCCTCTTGGTTCTTGTTTCAAGAATTAATTGCCTTCCCATAAATAGTAGTTGTCTCTTCAATATTACCAAGAGTCATTTTGACCTTCGTTAAGACCAAGAGCCACTTTCGCCTTTTCTATAAATAGAAGCTCATTCCTTTATTATTTCTTACGAATTCAATCAAACTCTGTAGAGAGAAACTATAGAGAGAGTTCTTCTTCTATAATCTTGAAAGCGTATTTTTTTTAAGAGTTTCGTAAAACTTTGAGCGTAGTCTGAAGTTTTCTTTGAGTATATCCTCACCCTACCAAATTTAATACTCTTCTTTCAAAGGTAAGGGATATTATTTTTGTACTGTAAGGGATATTATTTGTTGTACTCGTAGGGATATTATTTGTTGTACTCGTAAGGGATATTATTTGTTGTACTTTCGTAAGGGGTATTCTTTCTTTCTTATTCGTGAAGAGAAACTTCATTATTCCATTCTTTATTATTACATTGGAATAACTCAGTATCTGTGAGGATACCCTATACTTGGTGAAATTCTTTTGTTATTCCATTCTTTATCATTATGTTGAATAACCTATTTATCAAATCTGCATACATGGTGAAATTCTTCTATTATTCAATTCTTTATTATTCATTGAATATCCCGCTTGGTCGTATTACGCTCGACCGGTTCCATTATTTATCATTCTGTTGGAATATCATGTCCGTGCTTTAGGCATGACTTGGTTCCATTATTTATTATTCATTTGAATATCATGTCTGTATGCGCTCTGCGTGCATTTACCTAGTTCCGTTATTTATTATTTTGTTGGAATAACATGTCCGTCTTGGCCTATCGCATGCTTGGTGATTTCTTTTGTTATTCCATTCTTTATTATACTCAGTTGGTTAAAGTTTTGACTTCTATACTCCATGAAATTAGTGGAATATCCTTGATATTTGCGCTTCATCTAGTATCTTTTCATGGAAATATTATTTTGAGCATTCTTGAATTTTACTCCACAAAGTAGTATCATGTTGACAATTTGGACGTTATTGGTTCCTAGATAAATTAATTCTTGAACTTGTTTTATTGAATTATTATGTCATTGTCATCATCCTCATGTTTATATTATGTTGAAAGTCATCTCATGACCAGTGTAGTGCATGTATGGACTTGGTATGATTATGACTCGTGGATTATTCGGTATAATCATGACCGTAATGTTACAAATGATGTAAAAAAATCCTCATTGGCCCGTAGTGCATTGATGGACAATTTTTGGTATGATTATGGCTATGTATTCTCTTCGGCCAAGGGTGCAAAGATGAATTGTTTTATGGCATGATCAGGACCGTTGATGAAAACACGATTATCTTTGGCTCGTAGTGCATGAATAATTCGTGATCGTGATACTAAAGAATATTGTTGGCCTGTAGTGCAGGGATGATTTGATTATGTGGATTATTTATTAAGCTGAGTCTCAGCGATAAAAGTGATGAAACCTTTTAAATCATAGAAGATATTAGATTTTATTCTCTACTTGACTCTTCTAATGGATTGCTTGTTCCGCTGCAGTTAAACTTGATGTTTATTATATTTTATCAGTTTAACACCGTTGATGGCTAACGATAAATTATTATGCATTATCTTAGTCATAATATTTCTTACTGGGCTAGTTGAGCTCACCCTTTTGCTTTTATTATTCTCTTCAGGAAATGAGAACGTAGCAGGGACTAGTCAGGGGAAACAGAGTGATGGTCCTAGATGGTGTATTAGTAGTCCTCACTATTATATGAAATAGTGTAATAATAAATGTAATTAGGACCCCCATTGAGTTTGTATATTGTCTAGATGACAATATTTGTATTAAAACTCACAGCATATGTTTAGTCGTATTTTACACGACTGTTGTATAATTAAGCTGTACTTGTATTCAGTACCTTGTATCTGGCGACCCAAGATGGGTGATGTATACCTGTTTTGGGGGCGTCAGTTATCCTGTCTGTGTGTTTACGCATGACCTGGTTCCGTTATTTATTATTTTATTTGAATAACCTATTTGTGCGGTCTATCGCATGCCTGGTGATTTCTTTTGTTTTTCCATTCTTTATTATACTCAGTTGGTTAAAGTTTTGACTTCTATACTCCATGAAATTAGTGGAATATCCTTGATATCTGCACTTCATCCAGTATCTTGTCATGGAAATATTCTTCTGAGCATTCTTGAATTTTACTCCACAAAGCAGTATCATGTTGACAATTTGGACGTTATTGGTTCCTGGATAAATTAATTCTTGAACTTATTTTATTGAATTATTATGACATTGTCATCATCCTCATTTTTATATTATGTTGAAAGTCATATGTGGCATGTTGTACATAGATGGACTTGGTATGATTATGACCAGGGATTATTCAGTATAATCATGACCGTAATGTTACAAATGATGTGAAAAAATCCTCATTGGCCCGTAGTGCATTAATGGACAATTTTTGGTATGATTATGGCTATGGATTCTATTCGGCCAAGGGTGCAAAGATGAATTATTTTATGGCATGATCAGGACCGTTGATGAAAACACGATTATCTTCGGCTCAGAAGTGCATGAATAATTCGTGGTCGTGATACTAAAGAATATTATCGGCCAGAGTGCGTGGATGATTTGATGATGTGGATTATTTATTAAGTTGAGTCTCAAAGGATAAAAGTGATGAAAACCTTTTAAATCATAGAAGATAGTAGATTTTATTTTCTACTTGACTCTTCTAATGGATTGCTTGTTCCGCTACAGTTAAACTTGATGTTTATTATATTTTATCAGTTTAACACCGTTGATGGCTAACGATAAATTATTATGCATTATCTTAGTCATAATATTTCTTACTGGGCTAGTTGAGCTCACGCTTTTGCTTTTATTGTTCTCTTCAAGAAATGAGAACGTAGGAGGGACTAGTCGGGGGAAACAAAGTGATGGTCCTAGATGGTGCATTAGTAGTCCTCACTATTCTGTGAAATAATGTGATAATAAATATAATTAGGACCCCATTGAGTTTGTATATTGTTTAGATGACAATATTTGTATTAAAACTTACAACATATGTTTAGTCGTATTTTACATGACTGTTGTATAATTAAGCTGTATTTGTATTCAGTACCTTGTATCTGGCGACCCAAGATGGGGTGATGTATACCTGTTTTGGGGGCGTCACAGTTTATCTCTCTTGCTTGCGCTCAACGTTTAAATTTGACTTCGGAGAAATTAGACTTTGACTTATTGGTTGAAACTTCGATAGTAGAAACCTTCCTTACCTCCACTGTTTATAAATATTGTTTGATTCAAAACAACACTTTCACATTACCTGTCGATCTTATCTCTTTGAAAATACTTAGCTTTGATGTGATTTTAGGAATCGATTGGTTAACTACTCATCATGTTTTTCGTAAGGTTGTTAGCTTTCATATTTTTAACCAACCTATCATGCGAATTCAAGTAACCAAACCACTAAAGTTAATCACCGTTATATCAAGCTATAAGTAAAGAGCCCCGATCCTTTCGTTGTTGACTTCCTTGTGTGGAATGCACCGAAGCCAGACTTTCTGTAGGCGACGCTGTGAATGACGATGGAAAGTTGATAGGTATCAATGTGACGTGTTATCCAAGTCTTAGATGAGAGTCACAGTTTTGAATGATATTTCTATCGTTAATAAATTTCCTGGCGTATTCTTGAAGACTTAGCCTACCCCTAGAACGTGAAATCAAATTTTGTATTGACCCCAGAACAAAACCCCATTTCTAAAACCCTTAAATATTTTTTCAACAAAAACAAACGTATTATGCGCCAAAGACGTTGGCTCAAGCTGTTGAAATATTACGATAATACCATTCAATACCATCGTGGAAAAACAAACTTGGTAGCTGACGTGTTGAGTAGAAGATCGTATGCGTTTACGAGTGCGAATATACGAACCTACGTGAAGATATCGAATATATGATTAGAACCAACTTTAGCCGATAATGTTAAAAGCTACTAAAGCTACAGACCCGGAGCTGATGAATACGAAGAAGAAGGTTCAAGAAGGCGTTATTCTAGAAGCAAGAGTCGATGAAGAGAGGAAATCTCAACCCTCGATTTAATTGGCCCATTTAAAATCCTCAATTGAGTAGGAACTGTGGCCTATAGACTCGTTTTATCGCCAAGTATGTCGCGTGTTCATAACGTTTTTTTTGTATCGATGTTACGTAAATATGTGGACGACCCGAACCACATTATTAAATTAGAACTAGACGAAATATCAGAAGATTTAACGTATGAAGAGATACGTGTTAAAATCTTGGATAATAGGGATCGTATTCAACACTCAAAGGTTATACCTCAAGAGTTAGAATCTGGCGAAGTATCCTTATTTGTTCGGCATATCAGGTACGTACGTAAATTTCGAGGGCGAAATTTCATAAGGAGGGGAGATTGTAAAATCCCAAATTTTACGAATAAAGATTTAATTTTCTCAAAATATTTTTTCAAAATTATGGTGTGGATTTGAGATAATGTTATAGTTGTGGGTAATATTTATAAATTTTGAAAAGTATGCAAGTTGTTGTATAATATTCGATTGGTCGGGGAATATTCATTTTATCGGGGAATATCCGTACGACGGTACAATCATTGGTGGACCCCACAACGGAATTATTGTCAGATTGAGAAAACGACAAAAATATTTTTATGAAAATAACGGCGGAAGTTTTATCGTTAAAACTGTTGAACTACCCGGTAGTAAAGTACAGTAATACGCGTGGTTGCATAGTAGCACACGGTATTGATTATTGATGCTTACATGAGAAGTCACTCAGTTGTACTCAATTATTTACTCAAGAATTGTCGATCATATCTCTCATATTATCGATTTAATTATTGTCACAAAGATCATCCGTGCATAATATGATATATTATTAATTCAATAATTGAGACGATAAAGTTATTCATATTATTATTTGCAATATCGATAATGTCTGAAGTTCACAACGAGAGAGGTTTGGTCACCTAATCAAGGCTACCAATAAGGAGAAATCCTTATCTAAAAGCCCCTCTTTCCTAGAAACGACCTGGTTGTTAAATATTGTGAATTATAATATTAATGATGAATAAGTTCGTGTTGATTAAAGATGAAATTGATAGTCCCATTGTGTGGGAATTATTAGTGTTAGTAGAAATCGATATTTATTTCGATAATAATTGATGTCTGGAGGTTATATTAACCAATCGGGTATTCGAGACACTTTTCGTGTCGGAGAACTATTCACGGGTCACTATTCACCCGGTTACTATTCACTCTAGTATTGTTCACTCGGGTATTTGGGACACTTTTCGTGTCGGGTACTATTCACGGGGCACTATTCTCGAAGTACTATTCACGGGATACTATTCACCCGAAAAATATATTTCTTTTTGGTCCAAATCATTTTCGAGTACAATATTATTCCATGAGAAGATGTGATACTTTTTCAGACAGTTGGTTGAAATTATAATAGTAAATCAATATGGATCATTGATTTAAAGTTTAATAGTAACTTGTCCCTTCGGTTTTCCAAGAGTTACTTGTCCCTTCAGTTTTCCAAGAGTTACTTGTCTCTTCGGTGTTCCAAGAGTTAATTGCCCTTCGTAAATAGTAGTTGTCTCTTCAATATTACCATGAGCCATTTTGACCATTCGTTAAGACCAAGAGCTACTTTCAGTTCTTCTATAAATAGAAGCTCATTCCTTCATTATTTCTTACGAATTCACTAAAACTCTAGAGAGAAAGAAGAAAAGTATTTTGCTACTTCACTACTCCAGTATTCAGTTTTTCTAAGGTAAGGGATATTATTTGTTGTACTCGTAAGGGGTATTATTTCTTTTGTATTCATGAAGAGAGCTATTGTTATTCCATTCTTTATTATTATGTTAGAATGACCTGTTTATGCGAAGTACCGCATACATGGTAAAATTCTTCTGTTATTTTATTCTTTATTATTTTGTTGGAATAACCTGTTTATGCGGTCTATCGAATGCCTGGTGAATTCTGTTGATACTCCATTCTTTATTATTCTATTGGAATATCCTGTCTGTGCGGATTACGCATGACCTGGTTCCATTATTTATTATTTTGTTGGAATATCCTATTTGTGCGGATTACGCATGACCCGTTCCATTCTTTATTATTATTCTCGTTGGAATATCATCGTCTGCATTTAATTACGCATGACCGGGTTCCATTCTTTATTATTATGTTGGAATAACTCGCCTATGTGGATTACCACACGCATGGTGAAGGATCCTTCAGATTAATTCCTTATTAAATTGTGGAAATGATCTGCCATGTGGATTATCGCATGGCGGCAAAAATCCATTTGCGCTTTCATATATTCTATTATACTCAAATAATTTAAAGCTTTGGCTTCTATACTCCATGAAATTAGTGGAATATTCTTGATATTTGCGCTTCATTCAGTATCTTTTCATAGAAATATTCTTCTTGAGCATTCTTCTTGAATTGGTTCCGTGATAAATTAATTTATAAATCTTTAAAATTTATTCTTGAACTTGTTTTATTGAATTATTATGTTATTGTCATCATCCTCATGTTTATATTGTGATGAAAGTCATCTTTGGCTTACGTGCATAGATGGACTTGGTATGATTATGACTGTGGATTATTCTAAGATAATCATGACCGTAATGTGACGAATGATGTGGTAAAAGTCCTCATTAGCCTATAATTCATCGGTGACAATTGTTGGTAAGATTATGACCGTGGATTATTCTAGATAGTCACGCACCATTGATGATTACATGAATATCCTTGGTCGTGGTGCAGGGATGATTTAATTTTATTTATTAAGTTGAGTCTCAACGATAAAGTTGATGAAAAACTTTTTAAATCATAAAAGATAGTAGATTTTATACTTTACTTGACTCTTCTAATGGATTGCTTATTCCGCTGCAGTTTTTGATCTAAAACTTGTTGTCTATTATATTCTATCAGTTGTTATACTGTTGAAGGCTAATGATAATTTATTCTGCATTATCTTAGTCATAATATTTCTTACTGGGCTAGTTGAGCTCACCCTTTTGCTTTCATTGTTCTCTTCAGGAAATGAGAACGTAGCTGGGACTAGTCGGGGAACAGAGTGATGGTCCTAGATGGTGCATTAGTAGTCCTCACTATTCTGTGAAATAGTGTTATAATAAATGTAATGAGGACTCCATTGAGTGTGGATATTGTTTAGATGACAATATTTGTATTAAAACTCACAGGCTATGTTTTGTCGTATTTTACACGACTGTTGTGTAATTAGTTTGTATTTTTATTCAGTACCTTGTATCTGGCGACCCAAGATGGGTGATGTATACCTATTTTGGGGGCGTCACAAAGATAATAGATAAATCTATATAAAGTCGAAGCTTCAAAGAAGAAAAGAGTTATTGACTTGAGACGAAGTAAGTCATATAGAGCTTAACTGAGAAAAGGTTTCAATGAGAGTGAGACCACCACAGAAGAGTGAAGCACAACTAATGAGAGTCTTACAATGAAAAAACTTCACTCTTTACAAAGGAGTATGACAATAAAGTGGCATCTATACTGAGAGTCGGAAGGCCAAGAAGACAACAACTTGAGTGGCAGATCAGAAAGCATAATACTTGAGCCACTCTACGTCTCACCATGAACACACTGAGCTGAAGAAAAGAAGATACAAAATCGAATTTGTGCACAAGACAACCAGTGTTTAAGGATTGCTAAGTACCCAAAGAAGTCAAGCTAATATGCAAAGACTTAGCAGTACCTCAACGGTGTGCAATGCTGAATATCAGATGAAGACAAGCATCAACAACAAAGAACAACATCATCAAAGGATGAGTCAGACTACTAAGTACCCAGTAAAATGTCAAGCTAAACGTAAATCTTAGCAGTCCATTAGATGTGATCAAAAACCAATGTTGAATTCCCAATTATCACAAGAAGTTGTTAAGTACCAGAGGATGAACAAGCTGAATGTCATCTTAACACCTCAACAAACAACAAATAACAAACACACAACCAAACAACCAGGGCATGCAGGGTCCTTGTCTTAGTGACTAAACCAAAGTCAAGTCTGCTGGGCTTACTGAGTACTAGAGGGTACAAGAGATTCTAAGTCTGTCGGGCTTAGTCTACAGTTTCCAAGGCTACTGATCTTGAAGAGTTCTTAGTGAACTAGTGTTCCAAGGCTGATGGTCTTGAAGGAATCTTAGTGATTCGAAGTTAATCAAATCCTTAGTGGAATCCCTGCTTGTTGAAGTAGAAGAGTGGATTAGGAGCATTCTGTCTCTGAACCACTTAAAACCTCTGGTGTCATTTACTTTATGTCATTTACTTTTTGTCATTTACATTAAGTACTATAACTGCTACATGTTCACAACTAATCTATCATTAGAATTGTGTTTAATGTTATATTCTTGAAAGGGATCTTAATTTATTCCGTTGTGCAAGAATTGATTCTTATATTCATTATATGGTTATCACTTAGCTAGACAAAAGAGAAAAGAGAGTTTAAAGGATCTATTCAACTCCCCCTTCTAGATCTATTGTGTTCCCTCGGGAACTAACAGACTGAAATTTCTAGGGTTTTAGAGCTAAAACAGATTTTGTTCATCTTTGTCATCAAAGCTCACCAACACATAAAATGACCACATCTAACCATAAAACATCATATAACACATATATCTACTATCATATGGTTTAAGAAACATAAAATCATCATTTGTTCTAAAATAACCACAAAAATTTACATAGATCTATCTAGGGTTTTGAGATAGAAAACTTTTAAACATTTGTTTTGAATGCACTCTTCCTTCCTCCTTCCAAAGTATATGGTGAAGCACAAAACCTCCTCTTTCTCTCCCTCTTGAGGTCGACAACCCTCTCACTTCTTGCTCTCAAATAATTTTGCTCTCTAACTCTTAGAATTTAGGAAATAAAAAATGAAGTTTAACCTTTTCTAGCTTAAATGAAGGGCTCTATTTATAGCCTCAAAAGTTCATACATATAACATATATATATATATATATATATATATATATATATATATATATATATATATATATATATATATATATATATATATCAGTGAGAGAGCATTCTCCTTAAATAGCATTCCGCTTAAATAGCATTCTTGGATCAAAACTACGTCATTTTGGAGGGATACGATGGCATTTTTGTAAATACGCGGTGGCATTTTATTTACAAAAATGCCACCGCGTCCCTCCAAAACGACGTAGTTTTGATTCAAGAATGCTATTTAAGGCGGAATGCTATTTAAGGAGAATGCTTCGATCTCATCTGATATATATATATATATATATATATATATATATATATATATACACACACACACACAAAACATTCATTACTTAGTTTTACTTTTTCTTTGTAGATCCACAATTTATGGATCTCATTTTAATTTTGCTAGCTAAAGTAGGGAACAAGGGCTATTAGAGTGGGTTATTAGTTTTGAAAATAAACTAAAGCAACATTTAATACACCATGTGACTCTCCCCTCTCCATATCTTGCCCCCTTTCCCTTTTTAACCCTATTTTGATTTTCTTTTTAATGCTTAACTGCTCATTTTTATCTTCTAGAATTTGCATCTCAAATGGGCTAAGGTTTAGACCAATTATATTATTTATTTGGATTTATTTGGGTCACTCTAGCATATGCCCAACACTTTAAATTCATTACCCTTGTTATTTAATTAGGGTTTCTAGTTCACATACTTTGGACGTCAAATAATTATTCATATTGGTTTAATTATATAACCCAATTAAACTTACTTTAATTAGGCTAAAATAATAAATAGGTTCAGATATTAAAATAATTCTCTTAGGCTAGTCTACTAGTATATAATCAAATATTAGGATTCTCAAATAAATATAACACTTAGGTTATTTAATCCTCAATCCTACAATATTCATAAATATGTTACAAGGCTATCATCTCAAGCTTAGTTAGTTAGTAACATGAGTTTAACTCAATAAATTCTTATCTCTTGGCTTTCCTTTTTGTTCCACAAATTTCTTAACTCAATTAGCCCTAATTGGCTTGAAAACTCTTAACGTTCGATCGATAAATTCTTACACATATCTATCCATATTCATACAATCATTCTATATTAGTCATACTAATTAATCACTTAATTATAATTAATCCTTTCATTTGCCATTCATGGCCAACATTCAAGATATGCACATTCACAACATAAGCTTATCTTGTTGTTCCTCAATCAACTTGATTAATTATTCATTTTGGCATCTTTTTCATTTCTTAGCCAACTTAAAATAAGTAAATTAACGGCAAAACTAATGAAATACTCATTGTAGTTGGCAGGTTTTACTTACACAATTGAACTTTTAATTTTTTAAATTACCTAACTAAACTAATTATTATTTTGAAATTAGGTCATTCTGTTAAAAAAAATAAATGGACATTAATTTTATCTACAAAACTAATGAATTACCCACTATAGTTGACAAGTTTTACTGATTACACCATTGAACTTTTAATTTTTCAAATTACCTCATTAAACTAATTTAAATTTATTATTTTAAATATTTTAAAATAATTATTATTTTCAAGAAACATATTAGAAACTTTAATTTTTTCCATAAAATGAGTAAAGTTTCATAAAATATAGATTTTAAAAAATTAAAGTTTTATGAAACTCTTCTTGATTTAAAAAAATCTATTTTTCTTTTGAGAATAAATTTTATTTTTTGAATTTATATTTTATAAAATTTTACTCATTTTTAAAATATGAAAAATTTTGCAAATTTTTCTTAAAAATAACATTTATTTATAAAAATTATTATTTTTTTTGAAAATATTGAATCGAGTTTTTTATCTTTTACTTGTTTTTTATTTTATTTTTTATTTTTAGTTTTTGTTTTTAAAATTTCTAATATTAAGAATGGGTCATTCTGTTAAAAAAATTAAGTAGACATTAATTTAATTTAAAATCACTTTAATTTTTTTGAATTTATATTTTATGAAACTCTACTCATTTTATGGGAAAAAAAGTTTCTAATATTTTTTACTTAAAATAATAATTATTTTTAAAAATATTTAAAATAATCATTTTTAATTAGTCTGATTGAGTAATTTAAAAAATTAAAGTTTAATGGTGTAATTTGTAAAATGTGCCAACTATAGTGGGTAATTCATTAGTTTTGTCGATAAAAAATTAACTTCTGTTTATTTTTTTTAACGGAATGACCCAATTTCAAAATAATAATTAGTTTAGTTGGATAATTTGAAATTTTAAAATTTCAATGGTGTAATCAGTAAAACCTGCCAACTATGGTGGGTATTTCATTAGTTTTGCCGTAAATTAACTAACTTGCTTAATTCACATAACACACATTCACTCATATGCTCAAGACCATTTCTAAAAAAAATCCTCCATAATATATATATATATATATATAATCTTTATTGCATCACATAGAATTCTCGGTCATTACATCTTGGGCATCTTAGATCTATGGAGTTGTGTCCAAGAGTATAAGTCCTTTCAATAGATCTCGTCAATATGCACTGTCCCTCGCGATGTTGGCTTCGATTTTGCAATTTAAAAGATAGGGTTACGGGAGTCCGCTTTTAGATCTTTATTTTTTGCTTATGTTTCAATATATTATGATGTGAGCCTAGGAATATTGGAGTCGAGATCTACAAATCAGATCATGACTAGATTACCACGATGGACATGGTTTCGATTGTAATAATAGATGTTCAAATCATTGTACATGTAATTTTGGGCCTTAAAACGACTTCGAGGGTTTCATCTTGAGAGATAGGATTTAAGGCCCCGTAATAATGAAAATTGTGATTGCGGGTGCTCGGGACTGTTAAGATGGCTTTCATGCCCACGGGCGGTCCCGACCATTTTTCGATGCTTGATTTTGTATATTATCACCAAAACAAATTTACAAATAAAATAAAATAACGAAGATCTTTTAAAATCAAATCGATTCGAGCACTATTAGACGAACTTAAAGCTAAAAAATTGAAAGTAATAAAGGATCTCGATTCTTATTTGACAAAAGGTTTAAAAACTATGTTTTCCAAAATGTCACATTCAAAACGCTTTATCAAATTTTAATCTAAAATGAACCTTTTTTTTTTTTAAATCAAACCCTCCGTGCATAGGCTCAAAGAAGTTCAACACTACTTTCAAAATAACGTAGTTAAACACGATTTCGATTCAAGGCTATAAATCCTAGACTTTCTCAAAATCACACACACACACATTTCATACTTTGGAAAACAATGAGATGCGGTAATCATGTTTTTACAAAAGTCAGGAGTGCCTAACACCTTCACCCCGCTTAAGTAAGCCCCCGAACTCTATGAATCGATTTCAAGACTAATTTTACGGAGTCACATATTGGGCCATATTGCAAAAAAAACTCGAAAATTCGGACGGCTGTGTCTAATCGACCCATCATTAAAATTAATCTTTCAAAACTCCGTCGATATTTATATCGGTCTTTTTCTAAAGTATCACCCTTTAAATAAATTAATCGACAAAACAAAATAAAATGGGTAGAACCCCAAATTAGGAAAACATTATTCCCGCGTCACCTACAAAATTATTCGTGACAAACCATTCCAATATATAAGATTACTATTAACTTTTAAAAGTTAATTTGAAGCATTTTAAATTTATAATGGATATGAATTTTATTTTAACATTATACAACAATGATTATTATAAATAATCTAGAAAGTATAATTAATTATAAAATTTATAGTTTTCAAATTTTAAAAGTACTATGTTAATTATTAATTCTAAAATATTTTAAACTAATTTTTAAAAATGTCAATATTAATTTATATTTTAGAAGGAATGAAATATTCTGATTTATGACACTAAAATACTAAACCATCATCTCATTAAGAGTGCTAATAGAATAGCACGTGTTGCCCTTCTGGTTTATCATTTGCTCAATTGCCTCCCTCCTTTCTGATATTTTTTTTTTCAATATTCAAAAGCATTTGAGCAAGATTCTCACTTTGCTTTACTCTCACTCAATACCCATATTGCAATAATCCTGTTCTGTCGATTTATCCCACCTCAAATCATCTGACATTTAGATTCTTTGACCTGGGACCTGACTGAAGCTTTTGTATCTTGATCTTTAGTGTGAATTGAGTGATGGGTATTGGTATTTTAAATTATTGATATTGAGGTTGAATTGAGCGATGGGTCATTGTTGAAATCTTGAATTTGTTGAGAAAGAGTACATTTCAATGCCTTCCCTATTCAATTTGAATGGTGAGTCATTTTGAAAATTTGATTTTGTGGTGAAACTGTGGAAGGAATCTGTGAACGATGCGGCGGCGGGCGGCCGATTTCCGGCGCCCGGTTCGAAGGAGGTTTTCATGTTGGATCTGGACGCTTCTTGGGCTATTTTCTATAGCAGGATTTATTCTGTTCATTGTTCAGCATTTTGATGAAGATCGGGTTGAACAGCCTACGCTGGTAAGAATAATACAAGCCTAGATCTTACTTATCTTTTGTTTCCTCTGATTGCTTCAATTGCAAAGCCCTGTGAGCCATCTAATCTGAGATGTATTTTTTTCATTTGATATGGGTCTTGGCTGCTTATATTTTGTATTCATTAAGAAAACTTAATCTTTTGTGCATCCATGTGATATGATTCTATGAACTACTAGTAGATGTTTTGCTTTAGAAGCTTGAACTCGTATTTTGATATATTAGCAGTAATATGTATTGTCAAAAGTAACCTAGCTTGTTCATTTGGGTGTTTGTAAGGAATAGAGAAGTATTACAAGGATTTTGAGAAGAATTAAGAAAGAATTTGGGGAAGAAGAAGACAGAGACTGGAAATTGGGAAAGAAAATGGTAGAGAGAGAAAGAAAAACTTCACATTATCATTCACTATCAAAAAACAATTACAACTCAGCTTATAAAACTAGCTTAGAATATTACTATTACAACTATGCCCTTACTAAGCCTATATTTACTTTTATATGCTGCCTATTCCTTACATTCCCCGCTCCTCAAAAGCACCCTTGCCCTCAAGGGTGGGGCTGATCAACAAGAAGGAACTAAATGGATGCAAACAATTACCAACTAGACAATCTAGTAGGAAAAAAAAATCCATTGTGCTCACCATCTCCATTACAAAAGATGATTTCACTTTTTAGGATCTTTGTAACATTGATTCTACGCTTTTTCATTAATGGGCTGGTTCCTAGCAATCCGACTTTGGCTTGCCAACAAAATCTGCTTGTTTAAGGAGTCTCCTTTTGTTACTTGCTCTAGAAATGGGCTTATTGCTCTCATCCTCTACCTTCTTGGTGTCTTCATTGTTCGGACTAATCAAAATAATAATTTCCGGTTTCGGCTTGACCATGACTTTCACCTTAGGCACTATAGCTTCTTTGCCTGCTGCTAAGGCTCCACCCCCAATAATTACCCATTGTTTTTTGGTGTTTTCAGCAGCTGCAGATTGTACATTAGCGAGTTAGCGAGTGATTGGGCACAGAAACTCCTTGATATTGCATCTGTCAGATTGTACGCTGAATTCATGTAGTTGCTAATGTTGAGCTCATTTTCAGAACTACACATAGAGTAACTATTGCACCAAGTAATTTGTTCTTCTCCATAACCACAACCACCAACCTGGTCTCAATTAATTCTGTACCATTACCCCATCTGTTGACAACCATCTTGTAACTGGATCAAAACTAAGGCCTAAAAATTTATAGGCTACAATATGTTCATAGTCACATCCCATTAAACAATTAGAGCCATCATACTGTTGCAACCAACTTAATGGCATATGCTTCGAAAAGGATGTTCCAATAATTATCTGTCCACTATTATTAATTATTACTTCGCATCCGAAACGTGCCGATAAATTTCCAGTCCAGAACCAGTAAACCTATAAGAAAGAAGTACCCAATTTCATTGTGGAGATGACATTTCCATCCGAATCAACATGTATTTTGTGCTTGTATGTCATTAGAATTGCCCTTAAAGCAAATTCATCCACTTCCATGTAAGTTGCAAGCTTCCCAAGAGAGTTGGTCAAATAAACTTTCAAAAAATTCTAGACAACATATAAAATTGTTTTTGCTTCAGTTCATAGGGGAAAAACTTCAACTGAAGTTTGTATGAATCTAGTTTACAATTTACAAAAGGTTTCTCATAAGTTGAAACAAACAGAGCAATATACTTGGGACATGCATATGAGAACATCTTATCATAAAGAACAGATGCCTCATCATCACGATTCTGCATTAAAATTTTCTCTACTTCACAATATATTGACAATCCATTTTTCAGTAAAGCCTTCATATCAGACAGACAATCCCCTTGCTCTAGTGAATCCAATAACCATCCAATTAAGATTTCGAATTTTTTGTTGATTGTACTTGTGTCTAGCCCTGAGTTTCCATGAGATTTAAACCAGTGAGTTGCCATTGAACTACAAATCTCTCCTTTTTGAGTCAATCTTGAAATCTGGTTATAGAGTTTAATAGCGACAACATGGGCTTTAAAATCACTCTCAATATGCTTATTCAAGAGATAGTTGTATTGATTTTGGAGCACCCTCATAGCTGGAGCTGGAACTTCACTTTGGTAATTATAATTGTTAACATGCTCCCAAATACCAACAATGAGAGGTGCACTTGAGGTACCCAAATCAGTAGGACCATTCACATTTATTCCAACCATGCTTCTTTGAAGATCGGAAAGAAACCCCAAGGAAACATTTAACATTTACACTATTTGAAACTTTGGGATTAATTTTCACATCCACTTCTAAAACTATAAAAACACTATGATAAGGATGAACTTTTCCTTTAATCAAGCAACAATCTTTCAACAAATCGACTTCTGATCAACATAGAAGTCCATAGAAATATCCTTTAAAATTTTCTCGCTAATTTCTTCTTTCGAATTTCCACAACGAGATCACATAGCAGGTGACAGTAACAGTTCAATCCAATTCCCTTGATTAGAAAAAATAGAAGAGATTTTTTCCAAAGTGATGTGTAATGCAGGTTGCATCTCACATTATTTATAGCTAGTAGAAATATTTCTTCTGTTTCCTTGTTGAAATAAATCATCAAACATTTTAATGTACCCAGATTTAGCAGATGTCCCATTATAAATACCTCCTTTTGGCCTTTCATCGAACATCTTGCAAACAGTTTGTATTCTCGCTATTGGCAGTGGTTTTGGTGCTATCTGTGCTCCATGAAACCCTTTTTTGCACAAGCTATTCAAATTGAAAGAACACTCAACAGTTGAGAGAAGAACATTGTTCGTAATTATGGTTAGAGATGGTTGTTCATTATTACTAGCAACACTTTTAGGAGTTGGATTTATGGATTCCTCAATTTCTAGTTGAGCTGGTGCATTGAATCCATAAATAATCGGATCGTCAAGAGAATCATACACATCTGGTGGCTTAGGGTTAAGGCAAACATTGTATCCGTTTCGTTTGGGACTTTTTTCGAACAACTTGTCCGCAATATTGTGTCCATTTTGATTTGCGGAGAATCTCTCTCCAACAATGTTGTCCATGGTAAAAGGAGATAAGAAATCACTTTTGCGAACATAAATAACCTTTTCCTGAAATGATTCAGCGCAAACTTGATTGACAAGTGAGCTTGGGTCTTCAATTTTTGCCAAAAAATCCTCATGATCTCCAATCTCAGGAACAATCGAACCACCATTTTGTTGAATTTGCATATGTGTTTGATGGCTATCTTCCTCCTTAAAATCCAGATCCATATCATATTCATCACTAATGTCTTGGTATATTGAATTTAAGGAATTTGTTGCTTCACATAAGCAATCCTCCTCTTCCGTATAGCCACAAATAAGCACTTTTTGATCATGCTTTGGATTGGAAGCTCTTAAGTCATCAAATTCACGACTTGCTTGAACTTTTCATCCATAGAACTCTGCAATTCTTTCATAGATTCTCAAAATTTCTCGAAATGGTTTGCTAGGGTCGTAGAATTTTGATATTTAGTTGCCATTGTCCTTGGGATCGGGATGGCTCTTATACCAATTGTAAGGATAGAGAAGTAGAACAAGGATTTTGAGATGAATTAAGAAAGAATTTGGGGAAGAAGAAGACAGAGACTGGAAATTGGGAGAGAAAATTGTAGAGAGAGAAACCTCACATTATCATTCACTATCAAAAAAAAATTTACAACTCAGCTTATAAAACTAGCTTAAAATATTACTATTACACCTATGCCCTTACTAATCCTATATTTACTTTTATATCCTGCCTATTCCTTACAAGTGTGCATTGGGTAAGTAAGTTTGGGCGACTTTTAAGCTCCAAATGCACCGCACCAGAAATGGTGCGGTGAGTTATAAGTTGCGTTTGTGAGTAATAAGCTCATGTAATCAAACAAGTTGTTTAAGCTCCAAGAGCCCCAAACCAATCATGCACTCATGGATCAGAGTTCTAAGTGAATGACTCAAATTTGATAAAAAAAAATTACATTCTGCCACTTTATTTGTTAGTTAATGGTCAAGGACTCGGCCTTAAATCTTCGTTGTTTGTGTTTCGTAACAATGATCAAGTAAAACTATAAATTAGTTTCACCTGTTCAACTTTATATTTGGATGGAGAATGTGAATCCTTGATGTATTTTGATGTCTCTCTTTGATGATGTAATTCTCCATTCAAAAGTTCATTTTTTTAATGTCTCGATTAGCATATGGTATATTTTCCAAAAGCAATGAGATGTATTAATGCCATTAAGCCAATTCGCCTGGAACCATGAAGCTATAGGGTGTTGTATACATATATTTTGGTTTCTTCAATGTTTTTTGTTTTAGTTGCTTTGCATTCTTTTTTCTCTGTAGCAAACCAAAATCAGATAGGGATGACAACACATGTGATTACAATATTAGAACCTGAGTTTCTGAAACAGCCAATTTTTGGTTTAGGGTGTTATGCGTTCCCACAGAGGAGGTGCACTGCATATTTATGCAGACACAAATGTAAGTTTCTAGTCTCTAGATGTATGAGTCTTGAAATTTGGTTAAGTTGGTATGAGTAAAAGAATAGCAATTTGGGTTTGTATTCATTGTTGAAATGTAATACAGAATTCAGGTAATCAAGATTTACCATGAGCTTTCCATGGTTTGAATATCCGGAAGGTTTTCAAACGTGCATATAGAAAAATCTGCATCTTGCGGTGTGGTGCAGGTTCTCTGCAAGACTTATTTCCTTGTTTGCTTAATATCGCTGCAATATCTCATTTGCAGAGTTATTCCATGTCTTGTATAATTGTTGTGTGGTCGCCTTTTAAAGACTAGAAAAATTGAATTTGCTGGCCTTCTCTATTGGATATCCTTTTATCTTCTCTAGCTGACCGGGAGAGTGAGGATTTGTGGAAGTGGACTTTATGCTTTGAGGTGAAGTTTTTAAATTTCAAGTTTTTATAAGTCAGGTGAAGTTCTTTGATCAGCTCACTGCGACTTGATCTATTTGACTTCATCTCGTTTCCAATTGAGCAGATTCTTCATCATTTATAATTTGTGGAAAGTGTAAAATTATTATGAATCTCTGCTGTTTGTGGAAGTTCTTGAGGAAGATGTCAACCATCTCCTTTTGCATTGTTCTTTTGTGAATGAAAGTGTGGCTGTGTTGTTTGCTATCTTTGAATTCTCACGTATTTTACCTTGGCTGGATTGGGTCTTTGAAATTTTTCGTTGCTGCGTTTGTTTATTTGGTAATGTTTGAGGGGGGTGAAGGGTCTGTTTTCCTCAATTAAAAGGTGAATTTGGTACAATCCTTTTTTTTTGTATGAGGCCCGGATATAGATAGATAGGTAAATGAATTGCTGAATCCTTTAGAAGTGTTAAGGCCTTAAGGAAATAACCTGTACATATCTTTTAGAACGGCGAGGAATGAAGAAAACTCTATAAAGCTGATTCAAAATTCTCTCGATTCATCCTCTCATGACAAATTGCCAAAACATTTGTCTCTTCACCCATTCCAATCATAGTTGTTAAGGCGTCGCCTAGGCGACGCCAAGTCGTCCAGTCGAGCAGAAATGGGTAAGGCGAGCTTCAGACTTGGCAGATGGCGTAAAGGCGAGCGCCTATCACAAAAAGTCGTCGCCTTGGACAACGCGGCGACGACTTGGACGACATTCCGGCTAGTCGTGCGCCTTGATCTCATGGGTCGACCCAAATCTGAACTAGATAAAAAAAACCGTTCGGCTGGTCGAATGACGTCGTCGCTATGCAAAACCTAGTCTAATGTAGTCGTCGATTCACAGAGAAGAACTCAGAACAGAAGACGAAGCCGAACCGAGAGTGAGAGAGAGAGAAGACGAAGCCGAGAGAGAGAGAAGAGAGAGGAGACGAAGCTGACTGCTACGGCGACGGCGAAAGACTGCGACGTTGACTTCAACGACGACTACGACGACGACGAGCACTGCAGGTATGTTTTTCTTCTCCTTTCTTCTTCTGCTCTGTTTCTGGGTGAGTTTCTTCTTCTGCTTTGCACTTGATATGACATACGCAGTGCTTTGCTGAGTTTCTTCTTTTCTTTCTGGCCTTCTGGGCGACCGCCGACTACAGTCACTACACTGAGTTTCTTTTTTTTTTTTTTAGCCTTTATATATACACTAATTTATAAATTTATATATGTATACATTTATATAATTAATTTTTTTAGGCGACTGCCGACTACATTTTTTTTAGCCGACTACACTGTTAGTTATTATTTGATTTGATTATTTTTAATTAATTTTTTATTTGATTGTATTGTGTAGACATAAAATGGCGGAAAGTTCGAGGGCCGATAATTATGATATAACGAAGGACCCTAAAAGAAAAGCTAAATCGAACGATCCGGGTTGGAAATATGGATATTGGCCGGATTTAAGTAATAAGGATGTCGTGCAATGTACACTTTGTGGGAAAAAATGTCATTCGGGCATCAAAAGGCTCAAACAACATCTAGCCGGAAATTATGGAGATGTAGCTAAGTGTCCCAAAACAACAACAGAAATTATGAGGGAGATGCAAGCGGCTTTGAATAGTAAAAAGAGGAACAAGCCACTTGAGCTAGATGATGATGATGATGTAGTAGAAGTGCAAGAAGAACAATCATTTGCTCGTCCAAGCATGGCTTCCAATACTTCTTCTAACACTATCCCAAGTTCTAGGACGGCTTCTAAAAAGAAGAATACTGTATTTCAATTCCAAGTTCCATAACCAAAAGCTAAGACGGTTGAAGCACTTCTAAGGAAGACTCCCGAAGAAGTTGTAGAGGAGAGACATAGCAAGCGTTTGAGCCAAACGAGTATTGAAAGTCGGTTGAGGACACCGGAGGAAAAAGAGAGAGTCCAATGCACGTTCTTGATTTTTTTCTACGAATGTGGCATACCATTCAATCTTGCAAATTCAAGGAGATTTGAAGTAATGGTCGAGTCCATAGAAGCGATATGGGTAGGGTTTCAAGCCTCCAACGTATCACGAGTTGAGGGTTCCTTTACTTGAGAAGGCAAAGAAGAAAACCAACGACTTAAAGAAAAAACATGAAGTTGCTTGGAAGGAATCATTTGCTCACTCATGCCGGATGGTTAGACGGATAAGAGGGAAGACACTTAGTGAATTTTCTTGTTAATAGTCCCGAGGAGGACTTATTTCATGGGTTACATTGATGCCTCGATCGATCTCAAGATGCCACAATGTTGGCAAATCTACTTGATAGCAAGATCGAGGAAATTGGCCCCGAGTATGTTGTTCGGTGGTCATGAACAATGCCTCTAATTACAAGCTGAGGCGTGGCGTATACTAATGGAGAGGAGACCTACTGTTGTTTTGGACACCTTGTGCATCTCATTTGCCTTGACCTTATGTTAGAGGACATAAGCAAGTTGAAGCAATTCAATTACAATCACAAATCTGAAAGAGAATTACAACATTCATTTATAGACATGGTCGTCTTCTTAGTGCGATGAGGAGAAAATGAATGGGAGGGATCTTGTGAGACCCGCGATTCTAGATTTGCTCTGACTTTCCTCACCTTGCGAGTTTGTCTGAGAATAAAGATGCATTGAGGCATTTGTTCATCGGCGAGGATTGGTCAAAATCAAAGTTGTCGGCTACTGAAGCGGGGAAGAAAGTATGTGATACTGTTATTTCAACAACATTTTGGCATACTGTTGAGGATTGCATTAGGGCGTCACAACCACTTCTTATAGTCTCGAGGATTGTTGATAGTGATGAGAAGCCTGTTATGCCGGAAGTTATTGCCGCGATGGAATGCGCGAAGAAAAAAATCAAAGATGCATTTGATAACAAACAAAGACTGTATAAGAAGGTGATTGAAATTGTTGAGCGACGATGGGAAAATCAAATGGAGCAAAAAATTATATGAAATTGCGTTGTTTCTCAATCAAGGCAAGTACTTTGATATCAAAGAGGAGCGTCGGTTGTTTGCTAATGCTTTACGAGATGACTTGATGACGTTCTTGCAAAGATGGTGCCCAGAGTTAGATTTGCTAGACAAGATAAGCAATCTAGCCGAAACCTACTATGATGCTTCTCGAGATACTTTTGCAAGAGAAATGGTGATTAAGCAACGAAAATAAAAAGAATCCTCGTACGTATATTCAAATATATATAAATATATAAAAGCTAAATTATGATTATAATTTATATACATTCTTCCTTTCCTCCTTTAAAAATATTTATATTTCTTTTAAATGTTTGCTAGTTGATTGGTGGAATGCTTTTGGAGGCCGAAATTTATTAGCTATCTCATTTGCAAAAAAGAATTCTAGGCCTCTGTTGTTCTTCTTAGGTTCTGGCCTTGATTGGAGTACATTTGAGTTTGTAAGTACTTTTTTCTATTGTTAGTTCAAATTTCAAAAGTAATAAATCATTCACTATTATTAAAATTTTATCATTAATATTATTATTTTTTGTTCTATTTATTTTAGATTAAATACGAAGAAGAGAATAGATTGGAACCAAACGATTGAGTGACTTGGTGTATGTCGTCTGATACAATCGAAAGATCGACTCGAGGTTCGAAAGAGGCGTGAACTTGGCAATAATTTTGATCCATTAGTCATTGATGACTTTGAATGGGGTAATGAATGGATCGATAATGATGCCGATGTTGTTCATCTTGGGGGGGATCTTACATGGAATGATGTGGATCGAGCAACCGGTGCATCCAACACGCTTAAGGGTCGCAATCTTTCAAGGAGTGCTCGTGCTAATACTAGTAATAATCTAATGACATACTCTCGACGTAGTGGTGGTTCAACTTCAAGGGAATCAAGGTTGATGGATTCCGACTCATATAATGAAGTTGATGAAGAAGAGGGAATTCCAAATGATGATGAAGATGTAGAGGATGATTTTGGAGAAAGACCACCACCTACGCCTTTGAATGAGAGTAGTTCTCGTGGAAGAGATGAAGATGACCTTTCTTATGATGATTTTGATTGAATGATGTTTCTAGACAAGTGTAGAGAGTCTAAACATTATTTTGGCTTGTTATGGTGGTGTTTTATTAGTTATTAGACTATATATTTGTGATGGTTGGTTGCAACTTTATTTTCTATGTGGTGTTTGTTGAATTCTTAATTTCTTTTAATAATTTTTAATATCAAGTGTGTTGTTTTTGGATTGTTATTGCTAAGTATTTACATAATTATGCCTTTAATATTATTCCATAGTGTTATGTTTTGAGTTTTAATGTATATAAAATTTTATTGCCAATATACTTGTTAAGTAAAATAAATAATATATAAATTGCACATTATAAACGACTTGTTGCCTTACGGACGCCATAGCGGTCGCCTTGTCGCTTAAGCGTCGAGTGATCGACTCTATCACCACGACTCGTAGTGGTAATGTAATAATAACTATGATTCCAATATAAAAGATTAGTCAATCAAATTATAGATGTTAAATGGGTGTTTAAAAATAAATGAATTGCTAGTTGTAGAATATTATTCGCGCCAGGCTTGAACGTATCGAAAAGAGAATAAAAAATTACAAAGGTTCGGGCAAATTTGCTCCACTTCGGCCTTTTCAATTGATAGTGAGAAAAAAATTCGAGTACATAACAATACCTATTACGAGTAGAAAGATGGTCAGAATAAAAAATATAATAGTTTGGAGCATTAAGTAGAGGGACTGGAAGGCAGTCCTTTTCTGATTTGTAATCCCTCTTTTCTAATAAGTTTTTTGTATTCAATCAAATTAGGATTGTAAATGAAACGGGTTGCCCGCGAACCTGGCCCGACTAGGCTTGATTAAGTCCGGCTCAAGCTTGTCTCGAGCTCGTTAACGAGCCGAGTTCGAACAAGACCTTTAGCTCGTTTAATTAAACGAGTCAAGCTCAAACAGTGTGGTGTTCAACTCGAGCCCGGCTCGTTTAGGCTTGACTTAAGTCCGGCTTGAACCCGACTCGTTTAATAATTATTTAATTAAAAAATTATTTTATTTATATAAAATATATAATACAAAAAAATTACTTTATTAATATGTATTTTTTTCCAAAAAAGGTGAAAAATAAAATTAAAAAATAAACTGGTTGGGCTTAATCTCTACTCGGATCGCTTAGGCCCGACTCGAAATCGAGTCGGACTCGATTATAAACGAATCGAGTTCGTATACAAAATTTTAATCTCGTTTAAAGTCCGACCTGACTCGGCTCGTTTAACTTTTAAACGAGCTTGAGCTCGACAAGTCAAAGCTCGGCTCGGCTCGTTTACATCCCTAATCAAATAGATTTTGGGACACGCTGAATGGTAGGGTTCTGTGTGGTGTTTATGAGTTGTAGGACAATTATTTCTAGACTAAGAGATGGCGGCCAAGGGGTTGTAGGTCTGTGCTCTGATACCAAATAATGGTGACGGGGGTTTAGGGACAAGAACATCTCACAAAATATTTCTTTCAATTTTCTCAATCAATTGTTGTAATTCAATGTATCTAAGATAATAGAATGCATCCTTATTTATAATAATCTTAAACAACTTTCCTAAGCTAAATTGAATTCTAATAAAATAACTACTATATATATATATATTAATTAAATTAACTTTCCGGAATCTTCTTTCATTTCCATGGTTCCAAAGCCTTTTATATTGGTCCAACCAACTCTCGCGGGCTTGTCATGCACCAACAAAGCTTGGCTCAGGCAAGCTCGTTGATAGGCTTGTATATAAAATAATTTATAGATATAATAGAATGCTCTTATTTATATTTGTAGTATCTAATGAAAGGTCTTGCTAGGTCTCTATGAGAGACCTCACCCAAAAAGCCACCAAGATGGCCTCCTCGGAACTGCTATCAAATTGTTCTTTCAAATCAATCTTCAGTTTGGACAATGCTTTAAATTCTGAAGGAGGCATTCTGCTTCTCCTCCATCTCTAAAGTCAATGGTGTCATCTGCATACAACAAATTATATCTGAAATTGGATTTCCTAGGAACAGCAGTCACAAGTTTCTAAAATAGGTATACCATCCTAAATGACTCCCTGAAAGAATCCCTCCATCCAAGACAACCTAATAGAAAATAAAAGGTTCCCAATCCCCAGGCACTGTTCCTGATTGAAACTAGTACATGATACCTTTGGATGATGTTGATATATTTCTCAGGAATGATACTTACAAAGGGGAAGTCTAATTTGAAATGGCAGTAAACTAGCGCTCTGATGTTATGATTTTATTTTGGGTTAGTCAAGATGGATAGGTTCTCTTTAAATCATTTCATATGCCACTTAAGTGAATCACCATCTTGACTTGATTTTGGTAAGGCCTATCGAAGTTTAGATTTTAGGCTTTTGGGAGAGGTATTCCAGTTGTTGAGCAACTTCTTTGGGAATTGCACCTTCAAAAGGGAGGGGTCATTGGATGAGCCTCAGTAGGGGGGTAACTAACTCGATCTTTTGGACGCTTTCCTAGAATTTTATGCAGACCTCTTTGAGATAAATCGTCTTTTTTTTAGGTATAGATATTACCTCCTTTTCTCCTTCAAAACAAAGTGAAATCTAATAAGATGACCAAGTCACTCAGCTGGCCGAATTCTGCTTTTAAAATATAGTGGTATAATGACATCTTTTTAAAAAATATGTTGCAATGTTCAATCATCATTCATCGGGCGCTTTCTCTCATCTGCTTCTATGTATGCCTTTGTGTTAGTTGAATGGAGCAAATGAAGAGAACCTGACACTCTTTGCCGACTCTTGTGGAGGCCTTTATTCTTGTAGCATTAATTATAGCCTCAGTCGAGGCATTGTCCATAGCTATTATTGTCTTCTTGCAAATGAAGAGAACCACAACACTCTTTGCTAGCTCAGTGGAGACACTATTCTATAGTCCTTGTAGCATTAATTATAGCCTCAGTCGAGGCATTATCCATAGCTATTATTGTCTTCTTTCCGTGTAGGTTTGAGGTTAGGCTCTATGTCCTCTCTACCGTCCAAGATATAAATAGATTTAAAAAAAAAAACAGAAAGAGATAATTGCAGGAAGTCATAATTACTATTGATAAACTAACAATACTTGAAATGAGATCTTTTGCATATGATACCCAGGAGTAAGAGAAATGGATTGACTTTTAATATTAAGCTCTTGAACACTCATTAAAAACCTAATAATACCTTTGCCCAATCCATTTCTCTTTCTCACCGGTATCGTATTTCTCTTAATCACGGGTATGATCATGTCATAGTTCTCTCTTTCTCCACAACGGTATAAAGAAGTATCATTAAAATATTTTAAAAGCTCAAAAATTTCACTTTGTTTTGAAGGAGAAAAGGAGGTCTATAATTGAGATATCTCAAAAGGTGATCAAAAAATTAGATAGCGTCCAAAAGATAATTGACTTTTAATATTTTAATATTATGCTCTTGAACACTCATTAAAAACCTAATAACTAGGAACGAACCCATGATCAAACCGGTCCAGAAAATATCAAATTTGCCAAAATACCCTTAGTCTAAAATATTAAAAATATAAATCATCCCATGAGCATATCTAATTAAAATAACCTACGAAATTAGATTACCCAAGAATTACAGGCGAGGCGAGGCGGGGAGGGGGAGAATCAGTCCACAAGCAAAGAATACCTTTGCCCAATCCATTTCTCTTACTCCTGGGTATCATATGCAAAAGATCTCATTTCAAGTATTGTTAGTTTATCAATAGTAATTATGACTTCCTGCAATTATCTCTTTCTGTTTTTTTTTTTTTTTTTAAATCTATTTATATCTCCACTGAGCTAGCAAAGAGTGTTGTGGTTCTCTTCATTTGCAAGAAGACAATAATAGCTATGGACAATGCCTCGACTGAGGCTATAATTAATGCTACAAGAATAGTGCCTCCACAGAGCTGGCAAAGAGTGTTGTGCTCCTCTTCATTTGCTCCATTCAACGAACACAAAGGCATACATAGAAAGCAGATGAGAGAAAGCACCCGATGAATGATGATTGAACATTGCAACATATTTTTTAAAAAGATGTCATTATACCACTATATTTTAAAAGCAGAATTCGGCCAGCTGAGTGACTTGGTCATCTTATTAAATTTCACTTTGTTTTGAAGGAGAAAAGGAGGTAATATCTATACCTAAAAAAAGACGATTTATCTCAAAGAGGTCTGCATAAAATTCTAGGAAAGCGTCCAGAAGATCGAGTTAGTTACCCCCGCTGGTGAGGCTCATCCAATGACCCCTCCCTTTTGAAGGTGCAATTCCCAAAGGAGTTGCTCAACAACCGGAATACCTCTCCCAAAAGCCTAAAATCTAAACTTCGATAGGCCTTACCAAAATCAAGTCAAGATGGTGATTCACTTAAGTGGCATATGAAATGATTTAAAGAGAACCTATCCATCTTGACTAACCCAAAATAAAATCATAACATCAGAGCGCTAGTTTACTGCCATTTCAAATTAGACTTCCCCTTTGTAAGTATCATTCTGAGAAATATATCAACATCATCCAAAGGTATCATGTACTAGTTTCAATCAGGAGCATTGCACGGGATTGGGAACCTTTTATTTTCTATTAGGTTGTCTTGGATGGAGGGATTCTTTCGAGGAGTCATTTAGGATGGTATACCTATTTTAGAAACTTGTATTTGCTGTTCCTAGGAAATCCAATTTCAGATATAATTTGTTGTATGCAGATGACACCATTTGACTTTAGAGATGGAGGAGAAGCAGAATGCCTCCTTCAGAATTTAAAGCATTGTCCAAAGTAGTAACATAACATAACATACATTGGAAAAAGTAGTACTATTAAGTTTGACATTGGAACCATAACCACTCTTTTCCCCCCTCTATCTCTCTCCTCTATTTTATTGTTCCAATAAAGAATTACGAGATAAAATACAACAAAAAACATGATAATAGAAAAGTTTGAGATGTGTAATTTGGAGATAATTCTTTTTTCTTAATAGTAGGCGTGCACTTTCAAACTAGAACAAGTAAACTTGGACAGAGTGAGTAATTAATATAGGGCAAGTATGGACTATGAGAAATTCACAAATTTACAATAATCTACCAAAACCTCTTGATTAATTTAAAAGTTACACAAGAATTATAAACGAAGTTATTTCAATAACGAAACACGATTGCAATATCAATTAAACATTAGAGCACAAATACTAGACATTATGGAGATTATTGTCATGAATAATTATTTAATTTCATTTTCATCCTAGATTAAAAAGTTTAGTTAGATATGAAACTAACAAAACAACCAAGATAAAGAAGATTAAAATTAAAAATAAAATAAGAAAACTCCCTTTATGAAAACTCATTCAACAAGCTTACAATAAAGAAGTAATTTAATTTTACTCTTACTCCTAACCTAAAGTAATACATCAAATAATCTTTGCTCTCCTCTATTTATAGGCATCAAGGTTTCAATTAATTTCCTAGTAGGAAACAACTTTCTAGTGACAATCAATCTTTCAAAGAGACCTTTTAGATGAATTTTTTTTTCATTGGATTTGACTTGCCCACCAAGATTTTTCCATCTCCTTCCTTGTCCTTGTGGGAATCTTCTTGGCTCTTTCCTTCTATGAATTGGAATATTAAATATTATTTTATTACCAAGATTTTGGCTTTATAGTAATAAAATATAATATATTAAATCTTGCAAAGTAAAATAAAACATATTAATCAAATAAACTAATATAATGAAATGGCAAAATTAAAATGTATGAATTATTGAATTATGAGTATACTTTGGCTGACATTCAAAATGTTTTTTATCAAAGGATATATCATTTTCCAAAGGCTTTTAATGTTTTATTAATATTGAGTGATGGATAATCTCAATATAGTAATAGATAATCCACCTAGTAGGGTATATACTTTTTTCGCTTTTATTTATTCTTCATTTATTTATTACGATCATAACCTTAAATTCAGACCTACAAATTAGTTGTGTGGATTATAATATGAAAGTTACAAACTTATTGAAGTTTGTAGCTATAGATTATGGATATTGCAAGTGATTGACCAAATTTTGAATCTCTAACTTTCAATTTACAGAAGTAAGTTGATCTGTCTTGGATAAAAAAATAAGATAAACAAATAATGTATATTACTAAGAAAATGCCAAAACTGGTGGACACATAGAGCTCCTAGCAGAGAGGGGATGCTTATTTGAAGCCAAGTAAGGAAATGAAGGGAATAGATATTTAAACTGTGGAATTAAACGAAATTCTGAAAAGTATATATGTTTAACTCAAACATGGGTTTTTCTCAAGCATGAAACATATGTAAGAGAATGTATTTAGGATTATAATCCGGTGACTTGAAGTATAATAAGTAGGTGAGCTGAAACCCAGTAATCTAATTCTAATTTGGGAGTGGAATTTATTAGAACACGAATGATGATATGCCGATACATGAATTTTGTACATCCAGAATTAGACTTAAATGACCTTTGCATCCCCTAAGTTTACCTCATTTAGCACCAGTGTTCTAAAAGTCGCTAGTCGGTCCCATGTCGGTTGGCTACCGACTAGCGACTAGGGGATTAATCGGCTAGTCGGATTTTCAATTTATTTAAAAAATATATATTATCATTCCTCCTTCATAAGTTTTGAATAAGTAGAATAACATAAGTAAAACAAATCATTAAATTCAAACATGGAAACTAAGTAAAATCAAATAGTTCGAAATTAACCAAATATAACATCAGTCATTTCTCCAAACCCCACAGTCAGATTTTAATAATTTAATTTATAACTGAAGTTGAAAAAATTTAAAAATTAAAATAAAATATTGCAATTAACTAAAAAAATTAACTAATTTAATTTTTCCAACTTTTTCTTTAATGCCCACTAAGGAACTAATTAACTAAAACCAAAAAAAAATATCAGTATTTGACTATTTGTATTTGTAAATTGTTGTATGCCTTATAAGTTATAAGCCTTATATCAGCAGTCGAAGAGCAGCAGTCGAGAGAAACAAGAAACTGAGAGTCGAGAGAGAGAGACGAGCAGGAAAGACCTACCAGTCGAAGATGAGCAGCAGTCGAAGAGCAGCAACAGTCGTCGTCATAGCAGTCGGCGTCGGCGGTCGAAGATCCAGTCGTCGGCGTCGGCAGCCGTCGTCGACGTCGAGGATCCAGTCGTCATCGGTCGAAGATCCAGTCGGCTTCGTCGGCGTCGGCAGAGGGAGAAGATCCCGGCGTCGGCAGAGGGAGAAGATCCAGTCGGCTTTTTTCGAAGAAGCAGAGCAGCAGTCGCCGACTTGCCCCGACTTGACCGACTAGTCGCCGACTTGATCCCGACTATGTCGGCCATCGACTAAATCAAACGACTAGGGCCTGGTCGACTCGGCGAGTCTCCGACTCCGACCTAGTTGCCGACTAGTCGGCCGACTAGACCGACTTTTAGAACACTGTTTAGCACATTGCATTCTATAAACGTGACACTTTGCATCTTTCACTTTTAACGAACTGGCATATAACTCTTCGACCCAAAATTCGTCTCTAAAAGTGCAAAATTTGACACTTTCCTGTGACTTTTTGCGACGAATTTTGGTCTAGGGAGTGGTATGTGCCGGTTCGCTAAAAGTCCAGGATGCAAAGTGTCACATTTTGAAATATAGGATGCAATGTGTAAAATGGGGTATACTTGGGGATGCAAAGTGCATTTAAATCCCAGAATTAATATGTGCCATTCCTATTCCTGAACCCCTCTTCCTGGTCCCTCTAAGCAATACAAGGAGATAAAAGAAAAGGTAAAAAATACACTTCTCTTCTGTAAATGCTGTAATTTGTTAATCATTTATGCTTGTATGTCTAGAAATCCTATTATTTTAAAGTAAAATTGATGTGACGTGACACTTGGCTGCATTGAAGTATTCCATACAAATTATATTTCTCCTTCATTTGGAACATGGGACTGATACGGTGTTTATGTGAGTCACATTGCTGTGAGTTGGCATGAATTTAAACTATGCAACTTAAAAAACGAAACAGTAGAAGTATTTTGGAAATGGAAGGACTTGAGTAAATCTCTATACAATTTGAAAAAATATGGATGGGAGGATGTGATGTTGCTTTTGATCACAATGTTTTTATCTTTGCATCTCAGCAATAATAGGTTGGATGACATGCTGCTACAATCTTGATCATTTTTTGTCTTTTGTCTTTTCAATAAGTATCTCAATTGTTCTTTTGAGAACTTACATTGTTTTCGCGTTTTGCAGGAGCGAAATGCCAGAAATGTGGAGGTCGCCCATGAGCGGTTAAATTTTACTGAAGAAATAGTAAGTGCTAATTCATATGCTAGACAATTAGCTGGACAAATGACTCTTGCCAAAGCTTATATTGTTATTGCAAAAGAGCATAATAACCTTCATCTTGCTTGGGAACTTGGTTCAAAGATTAGAAGTTGCCAATTTTTACTTTCCAAAGCTGCGATGAGACAGGAGCCTATTACACTAGATGAAGCAAAACCAATAATTAAAAGCCTATCATCTTTGATTTTTAAGGCACAAGATGCGCATTATGATATTGCAACCACAATTATGACAATGAAATCCCACATTCAAGCTCTTGAAGAGAGAGCAAATGCAGCAACTGTTCAAAGTTCGGTGTTTGGGCAATTGGCTGCTGAAGCACTGCCTAAGAATCTTCACTGTGTTAATGTTAAGCTCATGGCTGATTGGATTAAAAAGAGCTCACTGCAGGAGCTTGCGGATAGAAAAAAGAACTCTCCTCGATTGGTGGACAACAATCTTTATCACTTCGCCATATTTTCAGATAATCTGCTGGCTGTTTCAGTTGTTGTCAACTCTACCGTCTCAAATGCTGATCATCCCAAGCAGCTTGTCTTTCACATTGTAACGAATGGGATCAACTATGGTACAATGCAGGCATGGTTCCTCAGTAATGACTTCAAAGGCTCTGCAATAGAAGTGCTGAATATTGAGGGTCTAACTTGGTTGAACGCTTCTTACTCTCCTATTATTAAAAGGCTAACAGAAGCAGATGTATGGGCCTACTATCTCAAAGGGTATCAAGATGACAATCTTGAACCGAAGGTTCGGAATCCAAAGTACATATCTTTGTTGAATCACCTTCGGTTTTACATCCCAGAGATCTATCCGCAGCTGGAAAAGGTAGTTTTTCTTGATGATGATGTTGTTGTCCAGAAGGACCTGACTCCTCTCTTTTCATTGGATTTGCATGGAAATGTGAATGGGGCAGTAGAAACTTGTCTCGAAGCATTCCATCGTTATTACAAGTATCTCAATTTCTCAAATCTGATAATAAGTTCAAAGATTGATCCGCAGGCTTGTGGGTGGGCGTTTGGTATGAATATTTTTGATTTGATTGCTTGGAGGAAGGCGGATGTGACTGCACGATATCATTACTGGCAAGAACAGAATGCTGATAAGACACTATGGAAGCTCGGTACCCTTCCAGCTGGTCTTTTAGCTTTTTATGGATTGACAGAGCCACTAGATAGGCGGTGGCATGTGTTAGGATTGGGTTATGACTTAAATATCGACAACAGACTGATAGAGAGTGCAGCCGTAATTCACTTCAATGGAAATATGAAGCCATGGCAGAAGTTTGGTTTTAACAGATATAGGCCTCTATGGGAAAGGTATGTGAATCAGGCCCATCCGTATATCCAAGATTGTCAGAAGTTGAAGTTTCTTGCTTACTCAAATTCGGGACACAATCTTCCATATTTTTAAACTCCAAATTGTAATCGCATTAGTGTAGAGTCAGAAGTAGAAAATTTTGGTCATTGTTTAGGGTTTTTTCATCTTACTATCAGAAAAGGAAAATATGATTCGTATATACTAGAAAGCGCTGCGTGGGGAATTCATTTTTGTTTGATGGGGTTTTATTAATCCCTTCTGCAAATTCTCTAATAATCTGTAAGCTATTCAGACAAAATGTATGTCATCCCAAATGTTTGTTACTTTTCGCTTTTGTTGTTTAAAATTTCAACCAGATAATCTGGTAACCTTTGTAAGATACTTTTGAATGCATACTTTCAGTTTATGTTTCTTAAAAGTGAGTTTAGTCACTTATTTGGCTGTTCCTTGGTGTTGATCCAGTTCAGTATATCTTGGTCTGCTTTGGCATACGGCTAAGTAGAGATGATGAACAAGTTGACATGAAAAAAGCATTGCTCTCTCTTATACTGGGTCTGAAGCAAGGAATAAAGAAAGAAAGAGGAAAATAGAAAATGTTTCATCACTGAAAATAAATTTCGAATAAGCACCAAATGTAACATGTTTATATACCTATGCAACTCATTTTTATATATAATAACTTAAATTATTTTTTATAGCATAATGTTGCATTCGGTTACTTATTTGTTGCTTATTTTCGAGGAATTTAACATTATTCTAAGATAGCGTTTGGTTCACGTCAAATCAATATAATAATTTTATAATACAATATACTATTACATTGATGTGACATATAATCATGGGCAGAATTGGGGGGGGGGGGGTAAGGGGTCATATGACCCCACCAAAATTTTGCATAGACTATATATTAATACATATATTAATAGTCAATATATATATATATATATATATATATATATATATGAAATGATCCATAGAATACGTTAGCAGATGAACTTTTTCAACTAACGCTCATTCAGTCGTCCAAAAGTAGAGTGAATGGCTGAGATGAGGGCCCAGCCGCTACTCCCTCTAGCGGTCAGCCAAAATTTTTTTGTTGGCCGCAACTCCCTTTAGCGGCCAGTCAAAACTCCTTTGCTATCCGTATCAGTTTTGTACTTATTATCCTTTGCTACAATATATTTCTCGCAGTTTCTTTTCTAGTGTCCAGGCTTATTGCAGTGGAAGCAAACTCCTTTGCTATCCGTATCAGTTTTGTACTTATTATCCTTTATTTTTGCCTTTCTATTTACCTTCTTTGAATCGTTCTTCTTTTCAGAAGATCCTTTGGCCCCTACCAATAAGACTTGGTCTTTCTTGGTTGGAAAGTGACTCAACATTTTTCAACATGTTAAGCAAATTAGCGAAGCTGATATCTAGCTTGTTCATATGAAAATTTCACAACAATTGTGAGAAGAGTTCAGGAGTGAGTGCAAGATCAAATCTTGCCTCAACTCTCCATCCATGACAAAACCCGTTATCCTAATTGATCAATCAAATTGATTATGTTAAGGACTTTTGTCTGTACTGTAGTGTCATCGGTCATTCTAAATCGAAAAAGCTCCTTAGATATCTGATATCTATGAGTCCTACTTTCCTTACCATTAACTACTTGATATGAAGGAATATAGTAGGAGCATCCATAGTTTTATGCTGATGCTGAAACTCGTTATTCATGGATGCGAGCATGATGCATTGAGCCAACTGTGCATCATCTTGCCACTTTATAAAAGTTGCAATCTCTTCCTTAGAGGCATTGTCTGCAACCATTGTAGGGATAGTCGTATTAAGGACATAAGATAACTTTTCAGCCGTGAGAACTATTCTCAAATTTCTTAACCAATTCGTTTAATTCGGTCCGGTTAATTTAACATCTAATATGCTACGCAGTGATAATAATTTTAGACATTGTAAAATTCTGTAAATGAATTTGTAATTAACAACATTTTAGCATACATTCTTTTATTAATTACCAAAATAAATTAGGTCTTGTTTTAAATTGGTATCTCTCACTATTTTCTTCAAACTCTATTACCCTCAATATATATAGTTCGGCAATATCTAATTGAAGATATGCTAGTGAGAATAAGGATCCTATTTCAAATGTATATAACCTTGTGGTGACACATCAAACTATATATAAATAAATAGGCAGACAACTCTTGTCAATTATATCAACTATGCAACTTCTTGTATTTTGCCTCTTAGATTATTTTGATCAAGTGGTGATACATCCGAATTAAAATTATCCAAGTTAAGTCCAATCTAACACTCCATATATTCAAAAAAAAAATATTGTCCTTGTGGTGACACAACAAAACAACATTGTTCAATTTTCTTTATAAGCATCAAATGTGATAAAATTAACATCTCAAGAAATTAAGATAAGCCTTGTGGTGACACAACAAACTTATAATAATTAATTAATACTATATTATTTTTATCATGCTAGAAGGCGACGTTCAATATTCCAAATATCTTTGAACGTTTAGGACTTAATATAATTTATTTGAGGGTTTTGTTATTAATTTGTCTCATCTTGTTTAGCGCGCATGCACATATATATATAAAATACGCATCATATTAATTAACATGCGAAGCATGTTTGCATAATATATAATATATATAGTATAAGCATGCACATATATAATACTATATTCTACCTGGATTGATTATGGACTTTTATTCTAGTTTGTTCACTAGAGCCACCAAGTGAACCAAAAGGTCAAACCCTAGGGATGCAAGAATTAATATTTAAATATAACTATTACATTTAAACCCGGGCTCCATTACAAATGGGTCTTCAAGCGCTCCTTGCTCCTTGATTTCCAATTCTTCAAAAATTAATTCTAACTATTCCTATTACAAAACTATTTAAAATAAATAGAAACCTTGATCAGCAGTCAAGGAAAGTACATATGAGAGAGTTAGAATTTACATTAAGAAAAAATTAGAGAAGACGAGGTACGCAGACCCCATTTAATAAAACCCATACATTCATGCATCCAACTAAAATAAAATTCAATCATATTGGTCAATAGTCCATAATCAATACCATTTATTATCATACACATAACCATATGCATTAATAAATAACATTCATCTCATGAACAATAAACATTCAATATATATATTGATATCATTTAATGGACAAATTTAGTTAGTATAAAATCTAATTTTGAATCAAAATAAACTCCTTTATTTTAATCCAAATTTAAATCAAAATAATCTCTTTTTTAATTTATCCAATTTTGAATAAAATAAACTATTTTATTTTAATAAAAATAAACTCCTTTATTTTAATTAATTATGGAATCCAATTCCAAGTAAAAAAAAACTCCTTTATTAAAGAAAATACGGATTCTCTTTGTGACAATCCGAGAATTTAGAAAATTTTTAAAATTTTAATTAATTGATTTAAGGTTCAAAATTAGAACCTAGACAGAAAATAAGTGTATGCGTTTGATATTTTTAAGATGGAATTTTGAGGATTTCAAAATTCTGTGAAGAATTTAGGTGAATTATTCAGGATTAAGGGTATAAGAGTATATGTTATGTGTATTTGGGTGTATATGTGTACAGTATGTGGTTAAGGGTCAAGGGTTAACCAGATAATCTATATCGGTGACAAACCTTAAGTATATATTATTTTTGAACGTCAACGTTCAGTTAGAAAACCCTACCGAATTCTTTGAGAACCCTAATGCTTAGTATAAAACCTAAGGGTTAAAAGATTATGTGAGTAAGTGAATATGAATATTATGTGATGGTTTATACTTGCTTATTATATAAACAAATAAAAGAAACTAGGGTGATCATAATTATATATTAGGAATGAAAAATTTATTTAACTTAAGGGTTATGGTATGAGAGAATATTGGTATTTAAAATTTATACTAATTTCAAGAGATTTGTTTTATACATTTCAATTAATTAATTTTATAACCTAATTATAACAAGTCTAATTGGGTAAAGGAAATAAGTGTGCATGAGTAAGGATTTATGTAATTATTAAGAGTAAATGAAAACCCTAATTAAATAATTAGGAAATGATAAGAATTAAAGGTATTGAAATATGTTATTTGTTATAGCCCAAACATTTTTAATTGGGAAGCCCAAATGAAATATTGGATGACCCAAATAAATTATATTCAAAGCCCAAGAGATTATATATGAAAAGCCCAAAACATTAAATGAGTGGCCCAAATTGTAGCCCAATTGAGAGGGGGTATTATGGACCTTTTGTATGCTAAATAAGAGATAAAGAGAAAGCAAAATTGGGAGCATTCTAAGGCCAAGTGGCCGGATGGAAGAGAAGGAGAGAAAGGGAGATGAATGTGATAATTGTTACTTTAGTTGGTGAACAACATCCTTAGGTGTCACCATAATACTTGGCCACTTATTTTATCCAAGAGTGCAAGCATCAATGTAATGATGAAGAAAGAGAAAGAGAGAGTGAATGGGGGGGGGGGGGGATGAATATTAGATATACAATTATATCTATACATTTTTTTTACTAAACCACAAAAACCATTTCATTTCTCTCTCATCCTATTACTTCCTTTTTAGCTAACAAAAGAAAACCAAGTAGAGAGAGAGAGATAAGAGAGACCATTTTCGGTCATCTATAGAGAGAGAGAGAGAGGTAGAGTTTTTTTTCAAGCCATCTAGCTCCATAATCAAAGCTAAGCAAGAAGGAAAAAGAAAAATCAAGCAAAGGTATACCCTAAACTAGATTATGTAATTTATTGTTGACTTTTCAAAATCAAAACTTGGATCTATGATTTCAAACTTAAAAACTCTAGATCTACATGATCTAGAGTGTGTTATGTGTGGATCTATCCATCTTGAGTGTTAAAAGTTAGATCTAAAGTATGAAATGGAAACTAGGTTTTTCAAATGTAGAAAATACTAATTTTTCTTAGCCCCTATTGTGTTAATCTTGTGTTTGATGATTGTTTGATGGAATAGATCATGTATTATGGTAGAATAATGGGTATATGAGGTATTAGTAAATATTATGATGAGTTAGGTTGGTTATTATGTGTGAATATTAAAGTTTTCTTAGAACTCATCAAGATTCAAAAATCAGATTTTGATGAAAACGGAACATGAAATTCAAACGACCATATCTCCTATTATATTTCGAATTTTTGAGTGTGGTCAAGTCCTAGAGTTAGATCTATGAGTCTTCTAACGTCTCCAAGTGGAATCACGGAAAAAAAAAGTTGTAGATTTTCGTATGGACTATTTTTAACAAAGCACGAAAAACTGCAAAATGCTAAATAGTTTCTGCCCAAACTTTTAAAATGGCATTTTCGGCAACTTAATTTGCGAAATAAATTCAGGCCTTTTGGGACATGAAAATATATGGTATTAAGTAGCTCCTGTCCAAAAATGAGCGCATTCCGACTTAAAATGACCAAGTTATGACCATTTCAATATTTGGCGTTTTCGGACGAAAATCGCTATAACCGGAGTTCTACAACTCCGATGGCCACGAAATTTAAACTGGAGTGTCATGTTAACACGTCTAAGATTTTGTCAAAAGATGGGAATTTCTGGAGTTGAGCATGATAGGGCTAATTTCTTAAGCTACGCACTAAAAATGATTTTTGTAAAATACTAAAGGAAGTTGGAAAATTATGAAAAAAAATACTTTTTGTGTATGATTTATATGTATATCTGTTTGGACAAATGATAGAAAAATAATAAACTGATTTAGTATTTTCGTTAAAAGGATATGGAAAAATAGCTTGCTGGACTGAAAAACAGTTTACTGAATTGAAAGTATGTTGAATCCAGTTTGCTGGATTGCAATCTAGTTACTGGATGTGATATCCAGTTTGCTGGATTGCAATTTAGTTTGCTGGATTGGCCATCTAGATACTGGATTTAGAATCCAGCTTGCTGGATTCCAAATCTAGGTTGCTGTATTGGTATTTGACTTTTATGTTCAAGAAAAACTTTTAATATATGAGATTCAAGTATTTAAATCATATAACTATGATAGTAATGATTGAAAAATCATGATAAATGATAATAATTATTTTAAAATTATTACGAGTTTATGAAAAATTATTTTAACTAATAATAATTATCTTAGTTAATGGTTAAGTGTTAGGCAAAGTTTAATTGAACTTAAACTCGAGTTTTGTCCGACTAGACCGTCGGGATGTCAGATTTGTGTCGGGTTCAACTCAGATAAGGGTTATGTGTTATGTGTTTAGGTTATTCTATGTATGTCTATATATTTAATAATATTATATTGTGATGATATTATTCTAATATTGGAGATTTATATTACTAATATTAGGTCTTCGGATAAAGCGATATAAATTGGGTAGCGGTAATCAACGGTTCAGGCAAGTTTATTTTTACTTAACTCTACTAAGAGTTGTTTCATTCGGATAAGCTTATGGTTAATCATTGCTGGTTGCCATGAATTGTACTCTGTACATATTGCATGTATAAGTCAGGTATGAAAGGCTGATCACCTTCATTACCTGTTGGTTCAAATATATTTGTTCATGTATAATACTTGTTCAGTCAAAAGTTTGTTCCTGCTAGTTCACAATTATATTGTTGAATTATAGCCAGCTAATTATTCAAATCATTTCAATCATGATATATCGTTAAATTATTGAACTTAAACTTGCTGGGCAACTTTCATGCTCACCCTTGCTATATCATGATAAAACATTGTAGATATGGCGAATGCGTTTGGATACAGGTAAAGAATAATGCCAAGTTCAGCTTGGGATAAAATGTGCAGCTAATTTGTATAGTATAGTTTGATAATAATGTATTATGTTAAATAAGTTATGATTTGTGTATTAAGATAAGGTTACTCGACCTTGGGGAATAGTGTGTAATGTATTGTATAAACAATTTATGTTTATATCTTCCGCAAATAGTAATAGTGATAGAATGATCGAACCGGATCCGCGGTGATTCGGGACCTCGGATTCGGGGCCGTCACACTCTTTCCTATTCACAAATAAACCCCTTTATTTTGATTAATATGAAATCTTATTCCATATCTAAATAAACTCCTTTATTTAAGGAAATACGGATTCTCTTTCCTATTCACAAATAAACTCCTTTATTTTGAATAACATGAAATCTTATTTCATATCTAAATAAACTCCTTTATTTAAGGAAACATGGAATCCAATTTCAACTTCAATTAGTTATCATGGAATTCAATTCCAACTCTAATTAGTTAGCATGAAATTTTATTTTAAGATTAAAATAAACTCTATATTTTAATATTAAAATAAAATTTTTATTTTAAGATTAAAATAAACTTTTTATTTTAATTACAAAATAATTAAGAATCATATATATATTGTAAGACCCCAACTTTTTATAAATAAAATCGAATTTCCTCTAATTATTATCGTGAATAATAAAGGTATTAATTTGATATAATACTTTGGTTATGAGTGAAATGTGCAAAATTTGCAAAATAAGTAAGTGGTTATAAAATATTTATTTTGTCGGAGAATATTCGTTTGGTCGTGAAATATTCTTACTTTGTCAGAATATTCGTGCGGCGACCTGCCAACCATTTGTGGGCCCCATAATGTAAAAAAACTATTTGATAAAAATAACGACAAGTTTGAGTTTTTATAAATAACGACGTAGTTGTTACCGTTAACACTGTTGGAATACCCAATGGTTAAAGTACAGTAATACGCGTGGTTGCACAGTAGCACACGATATTGCACAATATTTTTTAATTATTGATTTTTACGTAAGAAGCCACTACTCAATAATTATTACAGTAATTACTGTTCAATATTTTATTTTATTGATTCAATAATTGTTACGTTGATATTTTATATTATTGTTGTTTCAATAATTGTTACTGCACAATATCTCAATTATCAGATCAATAATTCATATTATTTGAATAATATTGTTAGATAGCATTATTGACAATGTCTAAGAAAGTTCTGTCTAGGAAAGGGGTTTAGTCACCTAATTGCGCGCCAATAAGGAGAAATCCTTATCGAAAAACTCCCTTTTTCCTAGGAACGACCTGGTTGTTATAATTGTGATTATGTAATATTATTTATGAATAATTAATTATTGATTTATATGATAAGGAAATATTTATTTTATTTGAATATAAATGATGGATATATTAATTTTATGTGGATATAAATGAAGGAATAAATGCTGAGGTATTTTATCAGTATTTTGTCGGAATAGAGGTGTTGAAAATCGTCCGTATGTGGATTTCGGTCATTTTTCGTTTGGAATTTGGAAATACTTAAACTTACAAAGTTGTAAAGAATTTAATTTCCTATGGAATAGACATGAGATTCGAATTTTTCTGATAAAAGGGCTATTTATTATGAATTATTGAAGTTTCAGAAATTAAATATTTTTATTAAAATTGGGTGGGACCCACTTTTATTTTAAAACATGTGGGCTGCAATTTTTTTTCCCAGAAATGGCTAGCTTGCTTATTCAACAAAGGAGGAGGCGTGGAAGAATATATATATATATATATATATATATATATATATATATATATATATATATATATATATATCTCCTTCTGCGTTCTAAAGCATTTTTTCTATAAATAGGTGCTTAGGTTAGAATTGAAAATCACACCAGAAACATAAATTTTCTCTCTCTATATTATCGAGCGTATTTTTGTGAGTATTGAGATACTTTGAGAGTTTCCATTCAGTTCAAAGTTTCCTTCGGCTTTACATTCGATATTCTGATCAGAAGTACTGTTATTTTGAGGTAAGGGATGTTATTTTCTTCATAATGATGTTATTCTTTCAATATCATTATACCGAAATATTGGTATAGATTTTATTGTGGAATTTCTACCTTTTTCATGTCGGGGTTACTATTCACGTATACCGTACTATTCACGTATACGATACTATTCACGAATACGACACTATTCACAGAAAAAAAATAAAATTTTCTTTTCTTTGTCCAAGTTGTCTATTATGGTTACTATCTTTGATTGTATCCATATTTTGATCTTCATTCTTGAATTTTGCTCCATAATTGATTATTATAAATTATTTTTGAACTTGGATAAACTAAAGTACGAATCTCTAATCTTTGATTTTTTATCTCATTGGATTCATTTTCTTTAAGATATTTTTCATCATCCTCAGTCCTAAATGATGATATTACTGAATATCTTTGGCATGTAGTGCAAAGATGAATGATTAACTGATGAACATCTTTGGCCGTAGTGGTGCAAATATGAGCAGTGTTGAGATGAACACTTACCAACTGGTGATACAAATGAATATCTTTGGCACAGAGTGAAAAGATAAATATTTGATTCAAGATGTATATTGGTTGATGTTACATGGATAAAATATTGATGATGGACTTTTAAATCTTAGAAGATAGTAGAATTCATTATCTACTTGACTCTTCTAATGGATTGATGTTTTCGCTGCAGTTGTTGATCTAAAACTTGTTGTCTATTATATTCTATCAGATTTTTCCTTGTTGAAGACTAATGATAATTTGTTGTATATTATCTTAGTCATAATATTCTTTACTGGGCTAGTTGAGCTCACTCTTTTCCTTTTTGTTCCATTTTTTTCTTAGGAGGTGAGAACATAGCAGGAACTATCCGGAGTATGGAGTGATGATAGTTGTTTTAGTAGTCCTCACTATTTTTGTAAAATAGTATAACAATAATTGTAATGAGGACTCTTTTTGAGTTTGTATATTGTCTATTAGACAATATTTGTATTCAAACTCACAGTATATGTGTTGTCGTATTTTGCACGACAATTATATTAATAAAGTTATATTTGTTTCTGTACCATGTATTTGGCCACTCAGAATGGGTGATGTATACATATTTTGGGGGTGTCACAGTTGGTATCAGAGCTTAGGGATATGGTCTCTGGCGGAGATCGGGGAATAGAACTAGGAGGGGAGAGACGAGTAATCCTTCGCTAGTGTGTCATACCTAAGCTTAATTGGTTGGTCAGTCGGAGCATATGGTTAATATGTGATATGTTAATTTGTTAATTAACCCTTTTTTTGTGGCAGTATTTAAGAATGGCAGCTGGAAATGTTAACAATGGAGTGAATGAGACAGTGGAGACACTGTAAGAACCCGAAATTTTAGAAAATATTAAAATAAGAATTTAGTGAATAAAATTCTTAAGGCATGTGAAGGGTTCGAATAAAAATATAATTGGGTGACGAGTTATGTGGTATTGTGTTACATAGGGTAATATGAGCTATGTAATAAGTGATGATGTGTTTAAGAAATATATATATCATTATTATATATTTGTTATAAATAGTAGAGATGAATTAGTAAGAAGATGGATAAAATTTATCTATTGATATTAAATAATTTATGTGAAATTGTTTTATAATAGTAAGTTGGTGACATTAAAATATCTTTGATAATCACCAATTTCTTGAGTATTTGCATGAGTACGTATCAAGTCTAAGATAGTGAAACCGTACTCTTTAATGGTTGATGTATAGGAGCTGGGCTAAACGATTCCTTCAGAGAGCGAATGTATATACGAATTGGTAATCGATCTAACTCATTGTGAAAATAGTGTAGACGAGACGAAAACTAATTTGTTGGTTGTTTGTGGGAAACCACTCAGTGTACTATATTGAATACTATTAAAGACTCGAGGTGTGTTAGGTTTGGACTTGTATGCTTGTACGTTGTCGACGAGAAAAGAGAATAGATATACCTTTAAAGTGGTTAGAGAATTATTAAGTAAATTGATACACGACGAGAAGTGAGAATTAAAGGAATGTATGTATGTGTTATATATTCGAGTTTCGTGTTATTGGTGGTATGAAACCGTAAAGGAGATGTATAGTTGGTTAAACCAATAAAGGAAATAGAGTTTTAGAACTCGAAGTGTGATCCTTAAATTGTTAAGGAAAATAGTAATCGATGGTGTGAAACCCAAGAGGGGATTGATGTTAGACGAGTTAACATTCAAGGAGGATGTGTAAAATATTTAGAAGCGTAAAGTGTTAGTTACGCTAATCACGAACTTGTTCACTCGAAATTTGGTATGGTGCAATAAATTACCATTTGAAGTCTGTGACCAGTAGCAATTGCTACGTCTCAGAAAATCCTAAGTCAGTTATGAAAATGTGATTTCAAGCCATGCATACTAATAACTCTTATAAGGTCATGAATTGTGACTAAGTGTTCATGAAAAAATTTAGTTAGCAAACATGACTTGAATAAAGATTTAATTAATTAACCCGGATTAAATATGGTTAAATGATATTATAGAATATTATATTCTATTAATTAGTAGAGTGTATAATAAATATTGCAAAGAAAATAAATGATTAATATTAATTAATCGCGGTGATAGAGAAATGTGATAATGGGTTGAAAGTACCCAACTGAATGATACTTAGCCCAAATAAAATATTATTTGGACTAGCCCAAATGTACATGGAGTATTTGATGTGAGTTAGTAAATATTTGATATTAATTATCATTATGATAATTGAGTATATTTGAAATGATAAATTTTATGGAAAATGATGGATTGAGAATATCCAACTATTTTATAAATAACCCAATTAAAATATTATTAGATTAATGTATATGAGGTACATGATATTATGTATTGGTGTATATTTAAAATATAAGTATACTTCCTATATGTGGGTAGGTACACACACACACACACATATATATATATATATATATATGTATATGTACCCATAACTTAATTTAATGTAGTAATGTTAAGTCAATTATGATTGATTTAATAGGCCCAAAAGGAAATAACATTGGTACATTAAGTGGCCTTATTGCTAAAACAGTAAGCTAAAAAGCTTTGTCCCAATTTCTCAGTCATTCTCCTTCATCACGTGTATAGGCCAATGGCCTAACTCTACCATTGCTGAGAAATAAAATGGCTAGTTAGAGTTGATGATGGCTAGAGGGATGGAGGAAGATGGAGTTGGTCACCAACTCTTCAACATCCATTGGACTCTTCTTCTTCCTCTTGGTTTCAATTGTTGGACACAACCATTGTATGGACAACACTTCCTCTTTAAATAGAGTCTCCTTCATCTCTTTCCCGTTTGATAAATTATCTGAGAAAATTGGCTATGAGAGGTTGTTAGAATTGAGAGCAATCAGAGGTTTGATGAGCTATAGATAGCAAATTGAAGCAACCAAGAGGTAATGATTCTAACCTTAATGCTCTTGAGTTCTAAGTTTTGTAAATTCTTAGTAATGACAAGAAAAACTAGCTTTTGAGTCACAAAACTGATGACTAAGGGTTGCTATAATCAATGAATTGATGCTAGGCATTGTTAAGATAGTCATATACGAAATCAACGAAAGTTAAACGAACCAATTTGGTTGAGAAACGAATTCGCAAAACTTTTCAAAATATGAAAACTAAGCATGAACATGAGTTAAAGATTCATATTTGAGTTAGTTAATGTTTATATTAATTGTTGGGTAGTTGGTATGTTGTAGTTTTATGAGTTACAAACTCATAGAACCAAACATGGACTGATTTGGATGAGTATAACTCATGTTATGAAAATCAGAAGGTGTATGGGTCTGTGAAATCGCGAGGAGCAGAGCCTGAGGGGCTGTTCTGCGACTTAGGGTGCAGCTACGCTGCCCCTAAGGCCATTTAGGGCGCAGCTGCGCCGGACATCAGTGTCTGGTGCACTGCTGTGACCTGCTGTGGTAAATTAGGCATAACATTTTCATAAGAACTCCGATTGAGGTGATTCAAGATGATCCAGAACGAGGACAAATAGAGCTACAACTTTTGTTCTTTAAGTGTTTCTATTCGAGGTCGTTAGGAAGGGTCAAAACAGTCATCTTTATGACTATTACGTAATAGGAGGCGAACAGAGGGCGTCGAACGAGCACATACGCAAGTATAGTACTCCCGACGATGGAATATGTTATTCTAAGTAATATAACATGAAAATGCATGATATTAGAAATGACATGCAAGATTTCCTTACTTATAATTAGAATGCCTTATCATGATGGAGTATGTTTTTAAAGAAACTCTAGATTTTAAAAATAAGTTTAGACGAACCTTGAGTCTTTTGGATTATGATATTTGTAGCATGTGTAAAGGGTTTAGTCATGCATATAAATAAGTATGACACATGGCCTTGAGTACCTTTGTATACTATGAGTTGCCTAGATGGTTATTTTCCGAAGATATATAAAGATTTTGAAAACAAACATTGACGAACTTGTGTACCTCTAACTCTAACCTTGATAACATATATATGAGGTCTAATTACGCATGATGTAAGATTCAAAGTTGTATAATAGGTGTGTTAGAATACTTTGATTTGGTTAAAATGATTTCAAAGGCACACTCATATATCATTTGCAAACAAAGTTTTATAAACATGGAGTGGTTATATTTTGCCCTTGGAAACGTACGTAGAAACATGTACACACAAGTATGATGTGTGAGTTGAAGTTGCCTTGCATGATTAGTTTATTATGATATTGACTTTGAGAATAAAGTTTTGAAGTTTTGAAACTAAGAGGGATGAACTTAAAGTAACTTGTGGACTTAAAGTTCTAAATGTAATAACATACATACATGGCTTAGTTAGCTATGTAATGAGATTTAGAGTTGCACCTAGTTGCTTTAACTTGGCCTAGAATGACTTTTAAAAACGAACTTGATTTTCTTGCGAAACTAAGCTTGTATAACATGGCTTACATGTGTGCTCATCTAGCTAGACACCGTATAAGTCGTGCGAGTATGAATTGTAACGAGTTCTTAAATGATGAACTATACTAATGAGTTGAATAAAGACGAGCATATGCGTTATAAGCGATGAAATGGTTAAGGTAGTTCATTCCTTGTACATGAACCTACTTAGTGAAAATAACATAAAGTAAAACACAAGAGACACCCAACTTGGGCTAAGACCTCTTAACATATATATAATTTATGTGTTAACAGTCATGTATGCTAAGAACCCGGATGAAACCAGAAAATGAAAACTCAACTTTGGACTAGCCGGGACGACGGTAATCATGCGCCATCCCATGCCTAATTCCAAATAAGAATTGCGCTTACGAAGCATGTGATGTTGCCAAACTGTTTTAATAGTCATCTGAACTTTAAAACATATGTGTAATGAATGTCTAAAGCTATAATACTTGACATAGATGATGTTTTAAGTATATGAACAAGTGATGGTTATATGAAACCCAAATGTGTTAAAATTTATTAAGTTTGCAAAATGTAAAGACGATGTAGATCGCGTATCTATAGACTTTAAATATGTGTCGAACACATAACGAGTCAAGTGTGTGTTAGAGATTTATGAATGTTGATATAAAGCATATGTAGCTAAGGTGTACTGTATACATAGCTATTATAAGAGTTTAATAAGAAAGCAAAAAGGGAAGGTTTTAAAAACCAAGATAGAGAATAATGTAACATTATTATTACATTGAGAATGCATGAAATATGTTACTGATGGATATGAATCCATGATTATATAACTGTGTAGGAATACATGAAGTGCAGATAAGCGTTAAGCAGTTAAGTCGTAGTTCATAAACTACGAATCAGGCAAATCTTTCAGTTCTTATTTGATATATGAACTTGATAACTATTAGTTGAGCTATATTATGCTATGCAAATGTTGATGTATATATATGAGATGTATATGAGATATGTATGAAATGTGAAAGTTGATCTTTGATGATATGCTTGTGATATAAACCTCTATGCATGTTATGTGAGAAGTAACATTCATAGTAAATATTAATCGATTATGAATGCATGAACTGAATATGCTATTATATGCTATGTGCTGCATGAAAATTGTTAGAATTGTTGGGCTGTCGAGCTCACCCTTGCAAATAACCACTTTTGCAGGTTAAAGACTCACGGTAAAGATTTTGTGCTACTTGATTGATAGACTTCAATAGTATCGAGGAAGATTGATTCGTTTATTTAAATATATACTCTTGAACCATGTTTAGGTTCTAGGAAATGTACATGACAGTAGTTTACAATATGTAATACATGTTAAGTTGTACTATGTGATATGTGACAACCCGATAATTTGAATATTTTTAAAATTTTAATTTATTGATTTAAGGTTCAATATTAGAACCTAGACAGAAAATAAGTGTATGCATTTGATATTTTTAAGAAGGAATTTTGAGGATTTCAAAATTCTGTGAAGGATTTAGGTGAATTATTCAGGATTAAGTGAATACGTGGATATGTTCTGTGTATATATGTACAGTATGTGGTTAAGGGTCAAGGGTTGACCAGATAATCTATATCGGTGACAAACCCTAAGTATATATTATTTTTGAACGTCAATGTTCAGTTAGAAAACCCTAGCGAATTCTTTGAGAACCCTAATGCTAAGTATAAAACCTAAGGGTTAAAAGATTATGTGAGTAAGTGAATATGAATATTATGTGATGGTTTATACTTGGTTATTATATAAACAAATAAAAGAATTAAGTTATGTAACCTAATATATATGTATTGGGTGTGATAATTAAATAACCTAAGATGTTATGATATGGAAGAATATTAGTATATAAATATATATACTAATTCTAAGAGATTTAATTTATATGTCTCAATTAATTAATTTTATAACCTAATTATAGCAAGTCTAATTGGGTTAAGGAAATAATGTACAAGAGTAATGATTTAAATTCCAAATGTGTGGAATTAAAATCCTAATTAAATAATTAGTGTAGGATAAATTGGAAAGACATTGGAATATGTTAATTTTTCAATAGCCCAAAGAATTAAATTTAAGTCTAATAGATTATTTATTGAAAGTCCAAAAGATGGGTATGGTGGCCCAAATTTTAAGCCCAATTAAGGAGGGACATGTTGGACTTTTGGATTACTAAATAAAGAATTAAAAGAAATTCAATTTGGTTCAATGAGTGGCCACATGGCCGGCCATGATGAAGAGGAAAAAGGGGGATGTATATACTTATTACATGCTCCACATCTTCCAAAAGATATCTACTTAATTAGCTAGGTGTCACTTGGTTTATGGAGCCACCTAAATGGCTAATCTTCCATATATCTAAGTAATGATTAAAGTGAGAGAAAGAGATAAGAAGATGTTGGTGAAATATCTATTACATACATATCTTATATCTATACAATATCCTCCAACATAAATCTAATTTCATTCTCTTTCATCTTTTATTTTACTTCCTCTTACTTTCTCTTAGGCTAACAAAACAAAAGCATAAAGAGAGAGAGAGAGGGAGAGAAATTCGGTGGAGAGAAGGAGAGAGAAGGGAATGAGCTATACCATTGATGCTCCATAAATTCATCTTCTACTTTGGAAGACAAAGAAGAGTAGCCCAAAAATCTGAAAGTAATATGCACACAAGCCAATCATGTTTGATGATAAAGCATATACTTTGTAACAATCTTATTCATTTATTAATAAAAAGTATTAATTTATTAAAGGCTTTTAATTATCTACATGATGCTGTTTTATAATATGTGATAAACCCATAGTTTTAAGCAATGCTTTTAGAATAATGATGATGATCATTCTAATGAGATCTAAATTCTTAGAAAGCTTAAAACTAAAATAGTTCCCAATCATTGGATTACTAAATTGGGGATTAGTGAATCCGGATAGATTGGTACATACGTTGCTTGCTCATTTGATGAAGATGATTGATCTCATGATCATTTGTGTGGAGACACTAAAGCAAGTATGTAGGTGCTTATTAGAGAATAAGTTCACTGAACGTGGCTCGCTAAGGAATACCTAATGGAGTTTTACTTGCTGTCGATAGGAATTCTGTAGTGATAGTAGTACAAGTAATCCTTGGACTTGAGATCATCATAGTGTCTTGTGTATGATGAGTTATACTTTGACTTATTCCTTAAGACCCTTAGGGTATATCAAAGGGTATGCTTGGGTATAACAAGTTGTATACGGAGATAATATATGATCAATAAAGAATCTACCACTTCTAATAAAAAAGAAGAGAAATGTCCTATGTGGTTCGATAAATGACAACCCAAAGAGTCCTTGGCAATGCGAATGAAATTAGAAAGGAGTTTCTAATTTGCATTATTTGAAGTTGTGCATTTAAGGATCGAAATACATATAATTAAATAAAATAAGACTTGACAATAATTCCATGTCTTATATTTAATTGGGACATTGTATGGTGGAAGGATTGAATTGTCACGGTAACTATTTACTCAAAGGTTCTTTTATGATTAATGTTGAAATCTATATTATCCGAAAAGTCGTTGATCGCTAGGAGGCTTATCCCTATTGTAGAATAAATATTATTTATTTAAATAAATTAATTATTTAATTTATTTATTTAAATAAGATTAGAATTGTTTTAATTGATTTATTCACAACCGGGTTTAATATGGAGAACCTAAAGGGTCACACCATAAAAGGAAGAATAATTATTTAAGAAGTTAATGGCATAATCGTAATAATATAAAGTATGTGTATATTTAATTTAATCTATGGTGATAGAATAAATTAAATAGCTTAATATTTATTATTTAATATTTTAAAATATTAAATATAAATTAATAAGAGGAGTCTTATTAATATTATTACAATTATTATTATTATTCTTAATTTCTAAAAGAGTTTAGAAATTAATTTAATATAAGTACTCTCATTTATTCCTAATAGGATTAGGAGGGAAAATTAGTTAAAGGAGTTTAATTAATTATCTCTAATAAGATTAGGGAGCCCATTCAATTAAAAGAGTTTAATTAAATAATACCTTATTAAATAAGGTTACCGATATCTTTATAAGAGGAGTCTTATATCGATATCAATATATATCTGAATTCCAATAGTTGGGAGAGTACGCCTTTTCTATAGAGATAGAAAAACTAGGGTTAGCCATAACACCCATCTTCTTGAATTCTTATTCTTCCTTGGTGGATCACCTCTAGAGGCCAAACACTTGGGTGGCTAACGTTGATCAAAGGAAGGAACCAAACCCGGTGGATTCAAGTTGAACGCGAAAAGGATTGGAGGTGAACTTGTACCTGAGGAAGCTCGGATCTTCAAGGGTATATTTCTTATTCATCTTTTTTGTTTAATTAATAATTGTGCATAAAGGGTGATCCGGGTATATGGTTTGTAAAATTTTAAACTCTGATTTTTACACGTTTCCGCTTATTTTTGCAATTTGATTGCGTTCTTGAATATTACAAACCTAACAGTGGCATCAGAGCCAAACCTTTATGCGAATTATTAATTGTTCAGATTTGATATGTATATTGATATGTGTTTAGAATAATTTAATTGGGCATAATTTTGTTATATAAAATTTTTTTAAAAAAAAACGTGATAATTAATTCGCGAAGCTTGTTATAAATCGCGAGCTGCTTTTTCCGCTATCTCTATCACGTGGGACGTGACCCATGTTCTGGATTATAAATATATATATATATATATATATATATATATATATAAGATATATACTTGTAATTCATTACATATCATGCACAACAGTTTTTTTTTTTTTTTAACATGGATTCATGCATGAGAGAATGTTAACAGGAATCTTAAAAGGTTAATTGAGGTTATTATATATATATATATAATTTAATAATTTTTAATTAAAATAAAAGTTAATTTTAATCTTAAAATAAAAGTTTATTTTAATATTAAAATAAAAAAGATTTATTTTAATTTTAAAATTAAATTTCATGCTAACTAATTAGAGTTGGAATTAGATTCCATGATAAATAATTGGAGTTGAAATTTGATTCTATCTTTCCCTAAATAAAGGAGTTTATTTAGATATGAAATAAGATTTCATATTATTAAAAATAAAAGAGTTTATTTGTGAATAGGAAAGAAATCCTAATTTCCTTAAATAAAAGAGTTTATTTAAATATGGAATAAGATTTCATATTATTCAAAATAAAGGAGTTTATTTGTGAATAAGAAAGAATATCCGTGTTTCCTTTAATAAAAGATTTTTTTTTACATGGAATTGGATTCCATAATTAATTAAAATAAAGGAGTTTATTTTGATTAAATTTTTGATTAAAATAAAGTAGTTTATTTTATTCAAAATTAGATAAATTAAAATAAAATAGTTTTATTTTGATTTAAATTTGGATTAAAATAAAGGAGTTTATTTTGATTCAAAATAGATTTTATACTAACTAAATTTTCCCATTAAATGATATCAATATATATATTAAATGTTTATTATTCATAAGATGAATGTTATTTATTGATGCATATGATGATGTGTATGATAATAAATGGGATTGATTATGGACTATCACCAATGTGATTGGATTTTATTTTAGTTGGATGCATGAATGTATGAGTTTTATTAAATGGGGTCTGCAGAGCCTTCGCCTTCTCTAATTTTTCTTAATGTAAATTCTATCTCCTCCTATGTACTTCCCTTGATTTGCGATCAAGGTTTCTATTTATTTTAAATAGTTTTGTAATAGGAATAGTTAGAATTAATTTTGAAGAATTAGAGATCAAGGAGCAAGGAGCAAGGAGCAAGGAGCGCTTGAAGACCCGTTTGTAATGGAGCCCAGAATTAAATGTAATAGTTATATTTAAATATTATTTCTTGCACCCCTAGGGTTTGACCTTTTGGTTCACTTAGTGGCTCTAGTGAACCAAACTAGAATAAAAGTCCATAATCAATCCGGGTAGAATATAGTATTCTATATGTGCATGCTTATACTATATTTATTATATATTATGCAAACATGCTTCGCATGTTAATTAATATGACACGTATTTTATATATAAAATGTGCATGTGCGCTAAACAAGATGAGACAAATTAATAACAAACCCCTCAATTTTTATATTAAGTCCTAAGCGTTCAAAGATAGTTGGAATATCGAACGTCGCCTTCTAGCATGATAAAATTAATAGAGTATTAAATATTTAATATGAGTTTGTTGTGTCACCACAAGGCAAGTATTAAGTATTTAAGATGTTAATTTATCACATTTGATGCTTATAAAGAAAATTGAACAATATTATTTTGTTGTGTCACCACAAGGATGATATTTTTCTTTTTTGAATATATGGAGTGCTAGGTTGAACTTAACTTGGATAATTTTGATTCGGATGTGCCACCACTTGATCAAAATAATCTAAGAGGCAAAATACAAGGAGTTGCATAGTTGATGTAATTGACAAAAGTTGTCTACCTATTTATTTATATATAGTTTGTTGTGTCACCACAAGGCTATATACATTTGAAATGGGATCCTTATTCTCACTAGCAAATCTTTAATTAGATTTTGCCGAACTATATAAGTGAGGGTAATATAGTTTGAAGAAAATAGTGGGAGATGCCAATTTAAAACAAGACCTAATTTATTTTGGTAATTAATAAAAGAATGTATGTTAAAATATTGTTAATTACAAATTCATTTACAGAATTTTACAATGTCTAAATTACTATCAACTGCGAAGCATATTAGATGCTAAATTAACCGCATCCAAATTAAACGGATTGGTTAAGGAATTTGAGAATAGTTCTCATGGTTTGAAAAAGTTATCTTATGTCCTTAATACGCCTATCCCTGCAATGGTTGCAGACAATGCCTCTGAGGAAGAGATTGCTACTTTTAGAAAGTGGCAAGATGATGCACAGTTGGCTCAATGCATCATGCTCGCATCCATGAGTAACGAGCTTCAGCGTCGATGAAACTATGGATGCTCTACTATATTCCCGCACATCAAGTAGTTGATGGTGAGGAAAGTAGGGCCGATAGATATCGAGATATCTAAGGAGCTCTTCCGATCTAGAATGGCCAATGGCACTATAGTCTTGATAAAAGTTCTTAACATAATCAATTTGATTGATCAATTAGGACAACATGTTTTGTCATGGATGGAGAGTTGAGCCAAGATTTGATCTTGCACTCACTCTCGGACTCCTTTCACAATTGTTGTGAATTTTTCATATGGACAAGCTAGATATCAGCCTCGCTGATTTGCTTAACATATTGAAAAATGTTGAGAGTCACTTTCCAACCAAGAAAGATCAAGTCTTACTGGTAGGGGCCAAAAGATCTTCTGAAAAGAAGAACGATTCAAAGAAGGTATATAGAAAGGCAAAAACAAAGGATAATAAGAACAAAACTGATACGGATAGCAAAGGAGTTTGCTTCCACCGCTATAAGCTTCGACACCTTTGAGAAAGCTGCAAGAAGTATCTTGCAGAGGCTAACCAAAGAAGCTTAGTGAAGTTTCGGTTACAATACAATTTTTGTTCATGATTGAAATAAATTTTTCTTTAAGTCAAGGTTCTACTTGGGTATTGGATACCGACTTTGGTTATCATAAATATAGATTTATGAAGGGACCAAGCAGAAGTAGAAAGCTAAACAAATATAAGTAATCCTATGTGCGGGAAATGTAACAAAGGTTGCCATATTAGCCATAGAAACTTATAGTTTAGCAATGCCAGCAGGAAAATCTATTAAGTCAATAAGTTGTTATTGTATTCCAGTTCTTGTTAAAAATATTATTTCCATTTTATTGTTGGACAATGAAATCTTTGGCATTATAATTAAGAATAATTGTTGTTCTATTTATAATAATAATGTTTTGTATAGAACTAGAATATTACTTAATGGATTTTGTATACTTGACTTACATGAAAAACAATTTTGCAAATTGAACAAACTAGTATAGTTAAAGGAGATGATCATTCAAAGAGTTGAATGTGTGTATTTGCTGAAATACAAGTATGAATTATTTGAAAGGTTCAAAGAATTCAGAAGTGAAACAAATTGACAATGTATTAAGATTCTTTGATTAGATCAAGGAATAAATACTTGTGAAATAAGTTTCTAGATCATCTTAAACGGTTTTCTCATAATGGACGCCTCCTGATACGCAATAATTGATTGATGTATTTGAATGAAAAATCGTACCTTGTTGGACATGGTGCGGTCCATAATGATTTTACCGACATTCCAGTATCCTTCTAGGATCATGTCCTAGAAATTGCTGCATATCTACGAAAAGGTAATCTCTAAATCCGGCCCAAGACTCCATAAAAGTTATGGACAGGGAGGATTCCTAATCTTAAGTATGTTAAGATAAGAGGTTGTCCAACTTATGTGAAAAGGTTTCGAAGGATAAGCTTGGGACAAGATTTGACATGTACAGATTTGTGGGACATCCTAAAGTAAGTTTAGGGTATATGTTCTATAATCCTACTTAGCAAAAGGTGTTTATTGTGAAACACGCTGCCTTCTAAGATAAAGGTGTTTATCATTGAAGGGGCTAGTGGGAGGATAATAGATCTTGAAGAGTTCAAGAACCACAAAACACTATAAGTCAAATAAGAGGAACTTGTAGATAGACCTATTGTACCATAACCGAATTGTAAATCTGGAATAGTACCAAAGATACCTAGGAGGTATGGATTCATCATGGATGAGGATGATGAGGTACACATCATAGAAGATGATGATCCAGAGTTATATTCGATGAGGTAAGACTTCTAGTGTGTACAAAAGGGTCAGTGGGAGCGTCGTGAAATTTCTAGTATTATATGTTGATATACTACGGATGAGGAATTACATACCAATGCTACAATCAGTAAAGATAAAGTTGTCTAAACTTTCCTCCATGTATGGTTTGGGAAGAGTATCTTAATTGGGGATAAAATCTATATAGATAGATACAAGAGGATGCTCGACTTAACCTAAGGAACGTATATTCATTTGATGCTAAAGTCGTTTAGCATAGCAAACTCCAAGAGATGTCTCATGTCGATGAGCTATGGAGTGTATCTCTCTTAATAGTCCCCACAGACTCCTGAAAAGAGAGGTCGCATGAGTGACAATCATGTATGCAATGAAATGTACGAGACCTGATGTTGATCAGTCATATTATGGAGAAGTTCACTATGAGTCAGTGAAAAACATCTTAAAGTGCTTAACCGACACTAAGGATGTGATCATATTCATGGTGGGTCTAAATTAAAACTAGAGGGCTTAACGGACTCAAGTTTTTCGAATGAGACCAAGATGATGTAAAAATCCACTTTAAGGTAAAGCGTTATCTTGAGCAAGTGGTGCGTTGAATTGGAAAGGTTCTAAACAATGAAGAGTTCTTTGGTTTAGTGATAAAGACAAAGTATATAGCTATAAATGAAGCTGCAAGTTGATTGTTTGGATTAAAAGTTCATTATAGAACTAGGAATAGTTCCTAAGTCTCATCTTGGATCTAAACATGTGTTGTGGCACTTTCATTTGATTATTAGAATCATTGAAAGATGGGAAATCACTATAGAGATAGTGGACTCTCATGAACAACATTACATATCCATTAACTAAAGCTTATCCAACAGCAGGATAATCGTCACTTAGAGAAGAAGAGTATAAGATACAATGGCGATTGTCTTTAGTGCAAGTGGGAGATTGAAAGTAATATGCACACAAGCCAATCATGTTTGATGATAAAGCATATAATTTGTAACAATCTTATTCATTTATTAATAAAAAGTATTAATTTATTAAAGGCTTTTAATTATCTACATGATCTTTGTTTTATAATATGTGATAAACCCATAGTTTTAAGCAATGCTTTTAGAATAATGATGATGATCATTCTAATGAGATCTAAATTCTTAGAAAGCTTAAAACTAAAATAGTTCCCAATCATTGGATTACTAAATTGGGGATTAGTGAATCCGGATAGATTGGTACATACGTTGCTTGCTCATTGGATGAGGATGATTGATCTCATGATCATTTGTGTGGAGACACTAAAGCAAGTATGTAGGTGCTTATTAGAGAATAAGTTCAATTTGACGTCGCCGCTAAGGAATACCTAATGGAGTTTTACTTGCCTGTCAATAAGAATTCCTGTAGTGATAGTAGTACAAGTAATCCTTGGACTTGAGATCATCATAGTGTCTTGTGTATGATGAGTTATACTTTAACTTATTCCTTAAGACCCTTAGGGTATATCAAAGGGTATGCTTGGGTATAACAAGTTGTACATGGAGATAATATATGATCAATAAAGAATCTACCACTTCTAATAAAAGAAGAGAAATGTCCTATGTGGTTCGATAAATGATAACCCAATGAGTCCTTGGCAAGCGAAATGAAATTAGAAAGGAGTTTCTAATTTGCATTATTTGAGTTGTGCATTTAAGGATCGAAATACATATAATTAATAAAATAAGACTTGACAATAATTCCATGTCTTATATTTAATTGGGACATTGTATGGTGGAAGGATTGAATTGTCAAATAACTATTTACTCAAAGGTTCTTTTATGATTAATGTTGAAATCTATATTATCCGGAAAGTCGTTGATCGCTAGGAGGCTTATCCCTATTGTAGAATAAATATTATTTATTTAAATAAATTAATTATTTAATTTATTTATTTAAATAAGATTAGAATTGTTCTAATTGATTTATTCACAACCTAGGTTTAATATGGAGAACCTAAAGGGTCACACCATAAAAGGAAGAATAATTATTTAAGAAGTTAATGGCATAATCGTAATAATATATTATGTATATTTAATTTAATCTATGGTGATAGAATAAATTAAATAGCTTAATATTTATTATTTAATATTTTAGAAATATTAAATATAAATTAATAAGAGGAGTCTTATTAATATTATTACAATTATTATTATTATTCTTAATTTCTAAAAGAGTTTAAAAATTAATTTAATATAAGTACTCTCATTTATTCCTAATAGAATTAGGAGGGAATATTAGTTAAAGGAGTTTAATTAATTATCCCTAATAAGATTAGGGAGCCCATTTAATTAAAAGAGTTTAATTAAATAATACCTTATTAAATAAGGTTACCTGATATCTTTATAAGAGGAGTCTTATATCAGATATCAATATATATGCAATTCCAATAGTTGGGAGAGTACGCCTTTTCTATAGAGATAGAAAAACTAGGGTTAGCCATAACACCCATCTTCTTGAATTCTTATTCTTCCTTGGTGGATCACCTCTAGAGGCCAAACACTTGGGTGGCTAACGTTGATCAAAGGAAGGAACCAAACCCGGTGGATTCAAGTTGAACGCGAAAAGGATTGGATGTGAACTTGTACCTGAGGAAGCTCGGATCTTCAAGGGTATGTTTCTTATTCATCTTTTTCGTTTAATTAATAATTGTGCATAAAGGGTGATCCGGGTATATGGTTTGTAAAATTTTAAACTCTGATTTTTACACGTTTCCGCTTATTTTTGCAATTTGATTGCGTTCTTGAATATTACAAACCTAACAAAATCAAGGTGAAAACTTAAACTAACTTAAACCTTTTTATTTTGTTTGATTTGATTTTTGATTATATGAAGTTATGATCTTGAGGTTTAAATCCTTAGATCTATCTGTTTATGAGTATTTCATGTTTATATCTACCCTTATTGGGTGTTGATTTGGTTGGAATCAAAAGGAATAAAAAATTAGAATTTTTCGGAAAGCTTAAACTTGAAAGTGTGATCTAGCTTTTGATTTTTGAAATCTATGATGGATATTTGTGATTTATTTTCTTGGGATGCTAGATCTATGTATTAAGGATAAAACCCTTTTGGAATCACTCAATTAGGTTGAAAAATGAGCAAGTTATGGAATTTATCCCAAACTACTTAAAGCTAAGAAAACTGTTAGAACAACAGTTTTTACCAGCCACTTCCAGGCCAATTTTCGGGAGCTTAACATGTCCAAATATGGATTGTGATAGATGAAAATTATATATCGGAAAGATACAAATCCAAATAAATTGACGGATCATTAATTGGTCTTATAGATCTCATTTTATTTAAGTTTTAGCAAAGGACTCCAAAACTGCAAATAGCAAAAGTAAACTGCCAAAGATTTTAAAAAAGCTGTTTTGGCCACTTAAATTGTGCAATAAATTCCAGATTTTTGGGACATGAAAATATATGGTATTAAGTACCTACTGTCCAAAAATGAGCTCATTCCGATTTAAAATGACCAAGTTATGACCATTTCAATTTCTATGATTTTCCGACGAAAATCGCTATAACCGGAGTTCTATAACTCGGATGGCCACCAAATTTAAACTGGAGCATAACGTTAACATGTATAAGATTGTGCCAAGAGATGGGAATTTCTGGAGTTGAGCATGATAGGGCTAATTTCTTAAGCTACGTACTAAAAATGATTTTTGAAAAATACCAAAGGAAGTTGGAAAATTTTGGAAAAATACTTTTTGTGTATGAAATATATGTATATATGTTTGGGCAAAAGACGGAAAAATAATAATTTGATTTGGTGTTTTTGTTAAAAGGATATGGAATCCAACTTCTTTGGATTGAAAATCGATGAATCCAACTTCTTTGAATTGAATATCGCCATCGCTTTTGAAAATGTGTTGAATCCAGTTTGCTGGATTGCAATCTAGTTACTGGATGTGATATCCAGTTTGCTAGATTGCATTTTAGTTTACTAGATTGGCCATCTAGATACTAGATTTTGAATCCAGCTTGCTGGATTCCAAATCTAGTTTGCTGGATTGGTATTTGACTTATGTGTTCAAGAAACACTTTTAATATATGAGATTAGAGTATTTAAATAATAAATATGATAGTAATGATTGAAAAATCAGTTTAAATGATAATAATTATGTAAAAATTATTACGAGCTTATGAAAAATATTTTAATTGTTAACAAATTATCTTAAATAATGGTTAAGTATTTAGGCAGAGTTTAATTGAACTTATACTCGATAAAAGTCCGACTAGACCGTCGGGATGTCAGATTTGTGTTGAGTTCAACTTGCAATAGTTTGACTTGATACCGAGTCCTATGTGTGTTGTAGACTAATAGGGTTATGTATTATGTGTAATATGTTTAGGTTATTCTATGTATGTATATATATATAATAGTATTATATTGTGATGATATTATTATAATATTGTAGATCAATATTACTAAAATTAGGTCTTCGGATAAAGCGATATAAATTGCGTAGCAGTAATCAACGGTTCAGGCAAGTTTATTTTACTTAACTCTACTAAGAGTTGTTTCATTTGGATATGCTTATGGTTAATCATTGCTGATTGCCATGTATAATTGTACTCCGTACATATTGCATGTATAAGTCAGGTATGAAAAGCTGATCACCTTCATTACCCTTCGGTTCAGATATAATTGTTCATGTAAAATACTCGTTTAGTCAAAATTTTGTTCCTGCTAGTTCACAATTATATTGTTGAATTATAGCCAACCAATTATTCAAATCATTTCAATCATGATATATCGTTATATTATTGAACTTAAACTTGCTGGGCAATTTTATGCTCACCCTTGCTATATCATGATAAACATTGCAGATTAAGACGAATGCGTCGAATACATGAAAAGATTAAAGAAAGTTCCAGCTTTAGTTTATGTATGAGATTAGAAATGTAATAGTGTAGTTTGATAATAAAGTTATGTGTTAGATAGTTATAAATTGTGTATTAAGTTAAGGTTACTCGACCTTGGGGAATAGTGTGTAATGTATTGTATAAACAATTTATGTTTATATCTTCCGCAAATAGTAATAGTTGTATAGAATGATCGAACCGAATCCGCAGTGATTCGGGACCTCGAATTCGGGGCCGTCACATGATACATAGAGAAATTCGAATCGAGATATAAAAATTAATACAGTAATTCGAATAGAATGAATCATAACATAATTTGATTCAAGGATATGTAATTGATTCAAGTTAAGATATCAATAAAAGATTTATTTCTAAAGGAGATTGAAAAAATTTAAATTATTCCGCATATTTATATAATATCGAATGTGATGTAATACAAGAATAGTAAATGACCAAATTGTGAAACTTATAAAGTTTGGGGTCATTACATAGATCCTGGAAATGGAAAGAATTTTTATTCTAAATTTTAAAAAGCAAAGTTATATTCATTAAGTTATGAATAAAAGATATAAATAGTTTGACGATAGTAGTATCGTGGCGGATCGAATCCGAGGTTCAAAGGGACCTGGATTTGGAGGCATCATAGACACCTTTAATAACCACCCAGGGGAACGTGCAACATGAAGGTAATATTCCTCCTGTAAACAACACTACCTAACAAATGATGAATGATGGGATGTTTAGAAGCTTTTTGTAGTTCATGCAAAATCAGACGAGGGAGACTCGTCTATAAAATACGAGTCACTATGATCACGTGGTGATCTTCTTATCATTCTCTCTACGATTATAGTCTTAGGTACTCCTACATAAAATTTATAACCTATCAGCTCTGATACCAACCTGTAACGCCCCGAAATCTGGTCTATCTTCACACCTGAATTCCGTACGTCACGAGTACATCCTTCATCCAACATACATCTATATATACCGAAATATAACAACATACATTCTCAAATCCCAGGTTCTGGAAACCTTATAACCTTTTTCATTACAAATAATGATAATTACATTATTCATTTCATCTTACAAGAGGGACTTTTATCCGCCACCAAGGATATATAAGAGTTCATTAAACTAGTCTATAATTCAATTTCATCTTTTTATATAACAAGTCTTCACTCGATCTTCTCGCTCATTCACATTCTGAATAGCAATTCATCTGGAGACCGTCAGCTTGATCTTTACAGGATCCTTAAGTTCTTCTAACCTTGTTCACTGAAAATTGTTTTTCATTTAAAGCAAGTGTGAGCATTCAATTGCCCATCAAGTTATAACAGTTGAACAAACAACTTCAGAATTAAAACATTTCTTTAGAACTTCTATAAAAGAACAAAGGTTATGAAGCAGCTTACGTGTCTCTTGCTGCTAATCTGGTTCGTTGAAAAGCTTCCTCGTAAGCATCTTTAGCTCTTGCCCTCTGAGCAACTTCTTCTCTCAGCTTGTTCTTCGATTCAAATGACCACTTGATCGATTGTTCTTTTCTCCTTCATGCAGACTAGTTTCTCCTCGACATTTGTCAGTCGTTCTTCACGATCCTGGATCTCTCCGTCTTTTTGTGTCATTGCAGTCTGTTGTTCAGCTACTATCTCCTGTAACTCCTCAATCGTATCCTGAAGTTCCACGTTAGGGTCATGCACCTCATCGTATATACGGCCAGCTATCGAGTTAAGTGGAATCCTTTCCTCCTCGTCCTCGTCATCCTCATCCTCCTGTGGTAACACAATGAGATCCTCCTCATCTGTTTCTACGTCATCATCCTCATCTTCAACTACTGTGACCAACGGGGCTGACTCCTGTGGCAGTAGTTGTCCCCAAACTACCTGAATGTCGCGAGGCTCCTCCTCTATAGACATTTGAGGTCCCTCCTCCCTAGCCTGAATGGATTCTCCGACATTAGTCATCCTGACAACAAAGTTTTAAAGTTTTAATTATTAATCATTACTACTCGACACTAACGAGTACATAAACTATAAACACATAAGCACATAAGTGTTTTATTACTTCTTTCTTAAAACTCAATAAGAGTTATCTCCACTATCTTTTCAAAGGTTACTTCTAAGGCTTTTCCCCCCCACCTAAGGTTCATAACCTAAAGCTTTGATACCAACCTGTGACACCCCCAAATCCAGGTACTTTATTCCCACAGGATTTGGTGTTCACTTGATCAAACAATCATATCTAATTACCCAATCATAATAAAACTGAATAAATAAAAATCTTCCCCATTAAAGGGTTAAATAATAAAAATCTCCCAAGTTATCTAACATTTAACAACAATCATTCAAATGCGAAAATTTAAATAAACTTCATTACAATCTTTAAACCAAAGTCTGAAAGTAAACTATCAAAACTATTACAAGTCTTCAGTATTTATTCATCTTTCCTTTTCCCTTACTGGTGCTAGGTACGTCACCCGTTTCAACTTTAGCTGTAAGAAATTTTACAGGCAAGAGTGAGCAAACAAAGCCCACTTGAAATAATAATAGGTAAATCTTTAAACTTTTACATCAATTTCCAATATCAGGCTCAATAGAACTGAACAATATATTGTAATCGAATTAAAAACAGTAATTGAATTAACAAGATAATAGATTAGAAAACTTGCCTTGTTCGTAGAATAAACTGAACAATTTGAATCACATTATCCTATATACATATGTCATCGTGACATAGTTAGTCATTATCACATAACTAATACATTCATCATGTATGTTTGATTATTTAATCACATAATCAAATTATAACACAAGTTAATCCTTAATAACATAATTATTCATAGTATAGAAATACTAAAATCAATATTTTACAGTCCTACTATCATCACATAGTGTTTCTTAAAATTTCGTACAACAAAAGTACACCGTCATACATTATTCTCGCTAACTCATGTGCATGGCCACGCCATACAACGTGGGTCGTATGTCATGGTGGGTGATGATGATAAAGGCGGGTGAATATATTACTGAAAGCGATGCGGCGTGGTGATGGCGCTACGACGCCAATAACGTACTGCTGGGCCGCGCTGTGATGCCCCCAAAATAGGTCCAATCCAACCAACCTATTCTGAGTCGCCAAATACATGGTACAGAAACAACTACAACTTCATTAATACAATTGTCGTGCAAAATACGACAACACATAAACTGTGAGTTTAAATACAAATATTGTCTTCTAGACAATATCCACACTCAAATAAGTCCTCATTACAATTATTGATACACTATTTTACAAAATAGTGAGGACTACTAAAACAACTATCTTGAACCATTACTCCACACCCCGACTAGTTCCTTCTATATTCTCGTCTCCTGAGAAGAAAAATGGAATAAAAAGGAAAAGGGTGAGCTCAACTAGCCCAGTAAAGAATATTATGACTAAGATAATATACAACAAATTATCCTTAGTCTTCAACAGGAAAAATACGATAGAATACAATAGACAACAAGTTTTAGATCAACAACTGCAATGAAACAACAATTCATTAGAAGAGTTAAGTAGAGAATGAAATCTACTATCATCTATGAATTTAAAAGTTCATCATCGATATTTTATCCCTATAACATCAATCAATATATACATCTTGAATCAAATAGTCATCTTTTTTTTACGGGCCAAAGATATTCATCGATTAATCATATTCATCTAAACACCTATTCATCTTTTTCTCACGGGCCAAAGATATTCATTATAAAATCATTCATCTTTGCACTACAGGCCAAAGATATTCAGTTATATCATCATTTATGACTGAGGATGATGAAAAATATTTTAAAGGAAACGAATCAAGTGAAACAAAAGAATAAATATTAAGGATTCGTACTTTAAACAATCCAAGTTCAAAAATAATTCATAAATAATCAAAGTGGAGTAAAATTCAGGAATGAAGACCAAAACATAGATTTAATCAAAGATAGGAATCATAACAGACAATCTTGGACACAGAAAAGAAAATTTAATTTTTCTGTGAATAGTGTCGTATTCGTGAATAGTCTTGTGATATCGTGAATAGTCATAGTATACATGAATAGTAACTCCGACACTAAAAGATAGAAATTTCACAAAAAATATCATCATGCTTCGTGAATAGTAACTCATGAATAGTAACTCGTGAATAGTAACTCATGAATAGTAAACCCGACATGAAAAAGTTCCAAATTTGATAAAAATTTCTAACCAATATTTCGGCATAATGATATTGAAGAAATAATATCATTTTCGAATAAAATAACATCCCTTACCTCAGAAAGAATAGTACTTCTGACTGGAATACTAGATATAGTCTTTGAAAGAACTTGCAGACCGTATAGCAATACTCAAAGTACTAAAATACTCACAAGAATACGCTCAATATATCGAGAGAGAAAGAGAGAGAAATCTGTAGTTTCTGGTGTGATTTTTAATTCTAACCTAAGCACCCTATTTATAGAAAAATGCTTAGAACACCAAAACAAAAAATTTAATATAATGTTAATATATATATATATATATATATATATATATATATATATATAAAATCCTATGCACACCAAATCGGATCCAAATATCAGCCACCAATAGTCAACTAAATCAAAAAAAACGTTTTTCTTAATTAAAACTTCCAAAAATCAATTATTTCGGAATTTCGGAACTTCAATAATTTATAATAAATAGCCCTTTTATCAGAAAATTTAAATCTCGCAACTTGTTATAGGAAATTCAATTCTCTACAACGTTACAGAAGAAAGTTTTTCTAAATTCTAAACAGAAATTGACCAAAATCTATAAACGGACGATTTTACAGGCTATAATCAAATTTCAGTCAAGAAATAGGGTCCACCGACACACAAAACATGTGTTAAACTACTTTTGCAACAAAAATACTCTTCCTCCTCATATACTCATATATCCCACATTCATTGTAAAAATATCACCATTATTATATTATAATAATATAATAAAATATTATTTTATCAGAAAAGATAAAATATCAATTTTTAACAATTGTCACTTTAAAAATTTTCTCCATCTATATCCACATAAAATCAATATTTTCCTCATCATATAAATCAATAATTAATTATTCACAAATAATATTACAGAATCACATTCTTGCAACCGTGCCGCTCCTCAGAAAGAGGGGCTTTCAATAAGAATTTCTCCTTAGTGGTAGCGCAATTAGGTGACCAAACCTCTCCTTAGATGAACTTTCTAGACATTGCCAATAATATTTTCTAATAATATTGTTCGATAATATGAATTATTGCTTCGATAATGGAAAATCTTTGTGTAGTGACAATTATTGAACAAACAGAATATAAAAAAATCAACGCAGCAATTATTGAATTAATAAAATAAAATCTTTGAGCAGTAATTACCGTAACAATTATTGAGTAGTGCCTTCTTCACGTAAGAATCAATAATTGGTGCAATACTGCAGTGTATCGCTCTAACAACGCCAGACATTCTTGTGTTTTAATCACAGAATATTCCAATAAGATAATTGTGAATAACTACGCCATATTTATAAACAACTTATACTTGTCGTTTTCTTCATCCAATCGCTTTCCGTTATGGGGCCCACAAAAGATTGCGCCGTCGTATGAATATTCCGCTACAGCAAGAATATTCCACGACCAAACGAATATTCCCCGACAACAATTAATATTTTATAACCACCTGCTTATTTAAAATATTTGCGCATTTTACCCATAACTAACCACATTAACCAAATCAACCCTTACTATTTCAAAATGATAAATAGAGGAAATTAAATTTCAATTATTAATAATTTGGGGTCTTACACGCGCCGCGACGCGAAACTCTAGTATTGACTGACAGCTTCGGCAACAGTACAAGAAAAAGCCAATTTGGTCTACAAGCTCGTTTCTAACAGACTAATTCACATGCAATTCATACAAAAACTTCATTTAAATATAATTCAAGAACTTCTAACATGTTTCTACCCATACAACAACATAAACAACGAATTTAAAACATCCAATTTCAATTGTTTTTGAAAAAACTCCATTTTTGATATTTCATGAAAATCAACATCAGTTTTTGTTTTTCAACAAAAACAATTAATTCAAAGCATCTTATCAATAATTATACACACTCTATCAAATTAGATGATCAATTTATCAACTAAACAACTAATTAACTCTCAATTTCTACTTTAAGCTTCACAATATATATTCACAAAAACTCTCTGTAAAAATAGTTTTTCTTCACAACCATATACATAATATAAATTCATGGACTATTCTCAATTATAGCTTAAGAAAATAGTTTAACAACACTAGATTATCATATAAAACCACATACATAACAAAGTTCCACTTCTACAAAGCTTTCATGGAGAAAATTGGGAGAGAGAGAATACAACTATAACTTTGAAAAGAACAACAATAATAGAGTTTAGATGATACCTTGTTTGAAGAAGATGATGGCCAACCCTTTTTGATTCTCAAGCTTCTTCTTCTCTCCAATTCTCTCTCACTTTTCTTCTTCTTCTCTTCTTCTTCTTCTTCTTCTTCTTCTTCTTCTCTGAGTTTTGTTTTTCTCCCTAACTCTAACTACGTATTAGTTATCTAACGTATTAGGATATAATATATATTAAATATAATATAATACTAACTTAACTGACATCAGTTACAATTTTTGAAATCAAAAGCCATAAGGCTTGTTTGGTTAACTAACTAAAAATAACTCATTAATCCTTATGCCTTGTTTGGTAAAACACAATTAGATAAAAGACTTAATAGCATTAGGCCTTGTTTGGCAAAACTCAATTAAACTCCCTTAATTTATTTTAGTAACTCCTTTATAAAGCAAGGTTATTTGTCACACTTCTATTTAATTAAATAATCAATTTAATCAATTCAAATACTAATCTATTAAATTACTTTAATACATAAATTATTATCACAAAACTATAATTTCTTTATAATTATAATTTTATTTAATCAACTAACACTTTATTTTAATCACAAATTCCAATTAAAATACTATATAATTCATTTAATCATTATTAGCTCTCTAACTTAATTATTAAATTAAATTAGTATATAATCTCATAACAATTAATTTTCTTAGCTCCTTAATTATTTATTCAACAAATAATTAACTAAATCACATCAACTCAAATTGCCATTAAATACTTATATAATTCAATAAATATTTAATATTACAAATAAATATTTAATATTTAATATTTAATTATTTATTCAACAAATAATTAACTAAACCACATCAACTCAAATGGAACAATTATTTATTCAATAATAAACATATCCATTAAATACTTATATAAATTAATAAATATTTAATATTACACTTTAAAATTCTCGAATGTTACATCATTCCTCTCTTACAAGGATTCTGTCCCTCGTAATCACAACTCAAACAAATCATTCGTTATATTCTTCTTCCCTACTTACAAAGATTCTCGTCCCTGTAATCAAAGACACAGATTAAAACAAATAACTCGTGGTACTCTTTCAACATTTTCTCTTCGAGTTCCCACGTAGCTTCTTCAAATTGTGGTTCCTCCATATCACCTTCACATGTAAGGTATCACTTTATTCTCGAGAGCACTTGTTCTTTCCTATCGTCGACTATCTCGATAGAACCTCTTCATAAGACAAATCTTTCTCGAATCGCAATGGTTCATACTCGATCACATGTTTGTAGTCGGGTTTATATGGTCGTAATAATCAAAATGTGAAAAACATTATGAATGTTTTCCAACTCTGGAGGTAGAGCTACCTCGTAAGCCACTTCTCCCACTCTTCGTAACACTTCAAAGGGTCCAATAAACCTCAGGCTTAGCTTTCCCTTTTTACCGAAATGAATTTTCCCCTTCCAAGGAGAAACTTTTCAAAATATAAAAGTTCATTCGTCGAATGCACGATCTTGTCTGCGTTGATCAACATACTTTTTCTGTCTGTCTTGGGCTGCTACTAATCTTGTCCTGATGAGTTTGACAACGTCAACAGTTTGTTGTACCAGCTCTGGTCCTAACGGTTGGCGTTCACTGACTTCATCCCAGCACAATGGAGTTCTGCACTTTCTATCGTACAACGCTTCATAAGGCGACATGCCGATGCTCGCGTGATAACTGTTGTTATAAGCAAATTCCACCAACGGTAATTGTTCTTCCCAGCTTCCTTTAAAGTCCATGACACATGCTCTCAGTATATCTTCTAATGTCTGAATTATTCGTTCGCTTTGGCCATCTGCTTGTGGATGATAAGTCGTACTCATTCGCAATCGTGTGTCCCCATGCATTCTTGTAGTCTCTTCCGTAAATTGATGTGAATCACGAATCTCTATCTCTGACATAATTGATACTCGCACTCCGTGCCTCAAACGATCTCTTTAATGTACAATCTTGCCAACCGATCAAGATTGAATCTAATCTTTATTGGTAAAAAGTGCTACCGACTTCGCCACCGTCCCACTATCACCCAAATCGCATCGCATCCTCTCTCGAGTAGTTGGAAGACCCACCACAAAATCCATCGTGATGTGTTCCCACTTCCATTCCTCGTATTTCCAACGGTTGAAGTAACTCACTGGGTCTTTGATGTTCGGCTTTTACTCTTTGACATGTCAAGCATTTCGCTACGCATTCTCGTGAACGTCCTTTTCATATTCGGCCACCAAAATGTCTGCAAGCAAATCTTGATACATTTTCGCGCTTCCCGGATGAATTGAATATTTTGAGCTATGAGCTTCGGTAAGATTTCTTCTTTTTAGCTTCTGTGTTTCTTGAAACCCAAATTCTTCCCTCAAATCGTAGTAGTCCTTCTGGTGTCGATCTTGTATTTTACATCACTACCCTCAATCGATTCTCTTTGATTTTCCCACACTCTTCATCTTGTAGTTGAGCATTCTTCACTTTGTCCACTAAAGTCGACCAACTTCTATCCGGAATAGTTGTTCGTCGATTCTTTTGAAATTTGATTTCCAACTCCAGCTTTGTTATCACTTTGAAATGAGCTCCTCCCGAGTTGTTATCAAGATCAACTTCTCCCGACCTTTCCTCGCTAAAGCATCCGCCACCACATTCGCTTTGTCCTGATGATAAAAGATTTCACAATCATAATCTTTTATCAATTCCATCCACCTTCTTTGACGCATGTTCAAATCCTTCCGAGTGAAAATATACTTCAGACTTTTTTGGTCCTCGTGTAGATCTCACATTTCTCCCCATAAAGATAGTGTCTCCATATCTTCGTGAGCAAATACAACTGCAGCCTAATCCCAAATCATGAGTCTCTGACACTTTTTCATAATCCTTCAGTTGTCTTGATGCATACAATAACTTTTTCGCTCTCATATAAGAACACAACCCAACCCTTTGTGTGAGGCATCACTATACACCACAAAATTTCTCAGATTATCCGGTAATGTCAACACAAAGCACACTTAACTTCTTCTTCAAATCTTGAAACTCTCTTCACATTTCTCCGTCCAAACGAATTTTACACTTTTCCTTGTCAAATTTGTTAATGAGTGGCTATCTTAGAAAAATCTTGAATAAATCTTCTATAATAACCAACCAAATCCCAAGAAACTCCTCACTTCCGATGATGGTGTTTTGGTTGTTCCCAATTGATCACAACTTCCACTTTTGACAGATCCACTGAAATCCCATCTTTGTCAATCACATGCCCCAAAAATTGTACACGATCGAGCCAAAATTCACACTTTAGAGAATTTTGCATACAACTTTTCCTTTCTTAGTGTTTCCAATGTCAAACGTAAGTGTTCCACGTGTTCTTCTTGAGTCTTGGAATACACTAGAATGTCATCAATAAATACCACTACAAACTTGTCTAAGAATGGTTTAAACACCCTGCTCATCAAATCCATGAATGCAAAGCAGGCATTTGTTAAACCAAAAGACATCACCGTAAACTCGTAATGTCCGTATCGAGTTCAATGCCGCTCTAGGTATATCCTCCTTTTTTACCTTCAATCGGTGATACCCACTTCTAAAATCTATTTTCGAGAAATATTTAGCACCTTCAATTGATCAAACAAGTCATCTATTCTAGGCAACTGATACCTATTCTTAATAGTGACTTTGTTTAACTCTTTATAATCAATGCAAAGACGCATTGATCCATCCTTCTTCTTAACGAATAAAATCGGCGCTTCCCCACTACGATACGCTTTGGTTGAATATATTTCTTGTCCAAAGAAACTCTTGCAATCTGTACCATCAATTCCTTCATTTCTACCGAGCCATTCTCATACGGGGGCCTTCGATATCGGTCTTTTGTTCCCTTGCGCTAAGTCGATCACGAACTCAATTTCTCCGTCAAAGTAAGTCCCGGCAAATCCTCCGAAAACACGCCTTCAATTCCCTCACTACCGTATTTCTTCTAGTTTCACACCCTTCTTCCGAGTATCGACTATGTAAGCTAAATAGCCCACACAACCTTGACTCAACAATTTCTTGCTCGCATAGTCGCCGACATTTCATTTGTCTAGCGACTTGCTACCATAAAATATACTACCTTTGACGAGTCATAAGGTTTACACACTTCTTTTTGGCAACAATTACCGCCCATTTTGAACAACCAATCCATTCCCAAAATTACATCAAATTTCAAGTCTAATCTAATCAAATCTACCAACAAGATATTCTCCTTAATGTTTACCCTACGCTTCTTGTATACTGAATCTAACAGGATTACTTCCTTATTCGCAATTTCTATGTTCAAAGGAAAATTCAGCTTTCTTCTAGGCAATTCTAACCTCTTAGCAAATTCATCGATATAAACGAATAAGTAGCACCCAAATCAAATAATACATATAGCATTAATATCATTGATTGGGATAATACCCGACACCACATCTTTTGATTGCACAAAGATCTCGCATACCCATGTCAAGGTTCCGGCCGCTGGTTTTATTTGATGTCAGAGATCCCGCAATGCCCATGTACCTCCATTGTTACCTCCATTGCTTCGGTTGTCACTCCGTCCTTCTTCTTAGGGCATTCACGAGCAAAGTGATCCTTGGATCCGCATACGTGAAGCATACATTCTTCTTCTTCGTTGAGTGCAATTTGGGGCGATGTGACCTCTCCCGGCCATAATTGAATCATACTCGCTTCCCCATCAAACACGCACCCTTATGGAATTTCCCGCGTATGTCGCATATGCTTCAAACTTTTGTTTTGTTGGTTACCCCGATGGTTCCAAAGACCCATGTTCCCATTCCACTTCCTCTTCAAGTCGTTGTTTGTTGTTGTTGTTGTTGTTGTTGTTTCACCATTACCACCTCCATTCTTAATCTCATTCTCATTTTTCTTCTTCTTTTTTTCTCGATTGAATTTTGTCACCGCCGCTTCCACCTTTAACGAGTAACGCTTTCTCCATCACCATCAGAACGTCTTCAATCGAACAGGAAACCCTATCAGCATACCAGTGGCTTCATCCTCTGCTCAAATCTCTTCGCCTTTACGCCGTCTCAGGCCGACTTGATATGGCGCAAACCTCGCTAATTCATTGAATTTCGCTGCATACTCAAGTACCATCATCGTTCTCTACTTTAATTCCAGAAACTGCACTTCTAACTTACTCTTCGAACTCTCCGGAAAATAGGTCTCAAAGAACAACTCCTTGAACCTATCCTGTGTCATCACTCCTGCCCCTTCACGAGTTTTATTGGCCTACCACCAATAACTAGCTTCGCTTTCAACATGAAAGTTTGCGAAAGCGCCTTTTTGATCATCCCCTACCCTAGCGACATCGAACACCTTTTCTATCTCCATAATCCAGGTTTATGCTTCGACTGGATTCATGGACCCACGGAATTCGGGTGGTCCAACCGCCTTGAAATCCTTAAACGTTGTACCATGGTTTTGTGGTTGATTCTGCAATGCTCCTATCAAGAGTGTCACTAGTTGTTGAATCGGGTTACCGGCCAACATTGTCGCTATTATAGTTCCTTTAGTGGTTCTCTGTCATGGTGTTTGACGTCTAGGAGGCATTTTCTGTTAAAAGTACATTCATTTGATAATTATTCAATTCTTTTAAGAAATTTCTACTTAACTTGTCTCCAAAAAGAATTTACCACATAACACATAACACTTTGAATAAAGTAACAACTTTTATTTATTCATAACCTTTTGAAAAACATAAAACAATAAATCTCTCTGCTATCTACATTACTTTTCCGAACTACAAAAGTTTTAGGGCAACATCATCATTCATATCCCATAGGTTGCATAACACTTGGGATTTACAATTTATTTAACCTTTCACTCATCGTATTACACATCTACGATGTTCTATTAAGATACTTCTTAGCCCTATCACGCTCTTCCTCCATGACTCAAACATTGTTCTCGCGATCTAACACGAATGATGATGCAAATATCTCGAATCGAATCGGATATCCCATGACCCGATCTTGAGCTCGATTAATTGCGCAGTTAAATACTTTATCCATCTCTTCCATCTTCATCCTCTTGCTTGCTACAGTGTCTCTTCTCTACTAATCTGTTCGCTGAAAAGCTTCCTCGTAAGCATCTTCACTCTTACCCTCTTAGCGCCTTCTTCTTCTCAACTTGTTCTTCGATTCAAATGACCACTTCGATCAGCTGTTTCTTTCTCTCTTCACCATGCATACTAGTTTCTCCTCGACATTTGTCAGTCGTTCTTCACGATCCTGGATCTCTCCGTCTTTTTGTGTCATTGCAGTCTATTGTTCAGCTACTATCTCCTGCAACTCCTCAACCGTATCCTGAAGTTCCACGTTAGGGTCATGCACCTCATCGTATATACGGCCAACTATCGAGTTAAGTGGAATCCTTTCCTCCTCGTCCTCGTCATCCTCATCCTCCCGTGGTAACTCAATGGGATCCTCCTCATCCTGCTTCCACGCATCATCCTCATCTTCAACTATCGCGACCAACGGGTCGACTCCGTGGCAAGAGAGTTGTTCCCAAACACTCCACAATGTCGCGAGGCTCCTCCTCTATAGGCATTTGAGGTCCCTCCTCCCTAGCCTGAATGGATTCTCCGACATTAGTCATCCTGACAACAAAGTTTTAAAGTTTTAATTATTAATCATTACTACTCGACACTAACGAGTACATAAACTATAAACACATAAGCACATAAGTGTTTTATTACTTCTTTCTTAAAACTCGATAAGAGTTATCTCCACTATCTTTTCAAAGGTTACTTCCTAAGGCTTTTTTCCCCACACCTAAGGTTCATAACCTAAAAGCTTTGATACCAACTTGTGACACCTCCAAATCCGTACTTTATTCCCATAGATTTGGTGTTCACTTAATCAAACATTCATATCTAATTACCCAATCATAATAAAATCAATAAATAAAATCTTCCCATTAAAGGATTAAATTTAAATAAAATCTCCCCTGTGTTATCTAACCTTTAACAATCATCATTCAAATGCGAAAATTTAAATAAACTTTATTACAATCTTTAAACCAAAGTCCTAAAGTAAACTATCAAAACTATTACAAGTCTTCAAGATTTATTCATCTTTCCTTTTCCCTTATCGGTGCTAGGTACGCCACCCGCTTTCAACTTTAGTCAGTAAGAAATTTTACAGTGCAAGAGTGAGCAAACAAAGCCCACTTGAAATAACAATAAGTAAATCTTTAAACTTTTACATCAATTGCCAATATCGTGCTCAATAGAACTCAAATAATATATTCTATTAACTTTCTAAAATTATAACATTCATCGAGGGTCTAATGACCACTTAATCATGTCCACAGTTATAAGTAATCTTTCAACTTTAACTTTAACAAATATAAGACTATAAGGACTCCACATACTTGGGGGATCAACCCTTCGTATAATGTATTGTGCACAACCATTTCAACGCTAAGCGTAAACCTCTATTAAAAGAGTTGTTCATCTCAAGATTTAGAATACAAGTCCGCACTCAAAGTAAGTTTGGTTTGGATAAGCTTTCAAGAAATTTGAATTCAACGAACATCAACTAAGGAGTAGTTGAATAAAACCAATAACACTATACTATAGAATAATCGAGATTGAATCAATCATAGTAAACTAAAGTCATGCTTTAGGAATAATCTAATAAAGCATACAATTTGAATAACTATAGCATACCTTGCTTGAACAATACTAAGCCAAGGTTAATTAGAATTGAATACTAAACATGCATAGAAATTTGAATGATAGAAATGTTAAACATTAGTAAATATATTTGTAACTGCTAAACAACAAGTTAAATACAAGAATAACTTGCTCCCGAATAACTTATTCATTATATATCAGAATCGAATTGAAAACAATAATTGAATTAACAAGATAATAGATTAGAAAAAACTTACCTTGTTCAGATTAAACCGAACAATTTGAATCACAATATCCTATATACATATGTCATCGTGACATATAGTTAGTCATTATCACATAACTAATACATTCATCATCATGTAGGTTTGATTATTTAATCACATAATCAAATTATAACACAAGTTAATCTTAATAACATAATTATTCATAGTATAGAAATACTAAAATCAATATTTTACAATCCCTACTATCATCACATAAGTGTTTTTTAAAATTTTCGTGTACAAAAAGTACACCGTCGAGACCATTCTCATAACTCAAGATCATGCCACGCCCGCTTTACATTTACATCATCATTATGCATGGCATGATGATGCGTATATATGCGGTGAATAAACTACGAAGTTCATGCATGGTGGTGATGGCGCTGCATGGCTGCCACTAACGTCTTCATTGGTCAAGGCAACATGAAACTCCAAAGATTTAATCGATAAACTTCTAAGAATAAGACAAGAAAAAAAGCCAATTGGCCTACAAGCTCGTTTCTAACAGACTAATTCACATGCAATTCATACAAAAACTTCATGTAAACATAATTCAAGAACTTCTAACATGTTTCTACCCATACAACAACATAAACAACGAATTTAAAACATCCAATTTCACTATTTTTGACAAAAACTCCATTTTTGATATTTCAATGAAAATCAACACTGTAAATTTTGTTTTTCAACCAAAACAATTAATTCAAAGCATCTTATCAATAATTATACATACTCTATCAAATTAGATGATCAATTTATCAACTAAACAACTAATTAACTCTCAATTTCTACTTTAAGCTTCACAATATATATTCACAAAAACTCTCTGTAAAAATAGTTTTTCTTCACAACCATATACATAATATAAATTCATGGACTATTCTCAATTATAGCTTAAGAAAATAGTTTAACAACACTAGATTATCATATAAAACCATATACATAACAAAGTTCCACTTCTACAAAGCTTTCATGGAGAAAATTGGGAGAGAGAGAATACAACTATAACTTTGAAAAGAACAACAATAATAGAGTTTAGATGATACCTTGTTTGAAGAAGATGATGGCCAACCCTTTTTGATTCTCAAGCTTCTTCTTCTCTCCAATTCTCTCTCACTTTTCTTCTTCTTTGAGTTTTGTTTTTCTCCCTAACTCTAACTACGTATTAGTTATCTAACGTATATAGGATATAATATATATTAAATATAATATAATACTAAATTAATTGATATCAGTTACAATTTTTAAAATCAAAAGCCATAAGGCTTGTTTGGTTAACTAACTAAAAATAACTCAATAATCCTTATGCCTTGTTTGGTAAAACACAATTAGATAAAAGACTTAATAGGCATTAGGCCTTGTTTGGCAAAAATCTAATTAAACTCCTTAATTTATTTTAGTAACTCCTTTATAGCAAGGTTATTTGTCACACTTCTATTTAATTAAATAATCAATTTAATCAATTCAAATACTAATCTATTAAATTACTTTAATACATAAATCATTATCACAAAACTATAATTTCTTTATAATTATAATTTTATTTAATCAACTAACACTTTATTTTAATCACAAATTCCAATTAAAATACTATAATTCATTTAATCATTATTAGCTCTCTAACTTAATTATTAAATTAAATTAGTATATAACCTCATAACAATTAATTTTCTTAGCTCCTTAATTATTTATTCAACAAATAATTAACTAAATCACATCAACTCAAATTGCCATTAAATACTTATATAATTGATAAATATTTAATATTATAAATAAATATTTAATATTTAATATTTAATTATTTATTCAATATAATTAACTAAACCACATAAACTCAAATTGAACAATTATTTATTCAACAATAAACATATCCATTAAATACTTATATAAATTAATAAATATTTAATATTACACTTAAATTCGAATATTAATTATTTATTTTGTGATATTAGGGGATATGTATTATCATTTATAGCGATATAAAAGAACTGTATTGTAACCATTTGGTATATGAATAATAAATCTTATTTAAAACATTATAAACTTTAGTTTCTTTCATTTTGAAAATGTCTAGGCAATTTCGAAACCCTAACAGGATCCATGCGAAAAATTCAATTAATTCAGAGGTTAGAAATTATACCGATTGTTAAAGCTAGAATCGATGCGGTCGAATCTCCAACACAATTCAAATGGACTGCGTCTCTACGGTATCCACATGAACGCTCCACACGAATCGTCCTACGATCTGCAGAAGAAGGAAACGCGGTACTAGCCACCAAGGATGAGGATTTTCTGAAACTGTTTTCTCTCTAGTCTCTCTCTAAGAGCGGCTAGGGTTTTGGTTAATGAATAATCCCTAAAATGGCTGCTACATATCATATATATAGCGATTAAAAGGAATTATTCAAAACCTAATTTAATAAAATTTGAATTTATATATATATCTTAATTAAGTCTTACTTAATTAATATACCTATATATAAATTATCCTATTAATTTAAATTCGTAATTTAAATACTATAAATCATATTGACATATTTAAATCTTTATAATTTAAATTAATTCCCTTTTAAATACGTTCTATGTGTGTGACCCTATAGGTTTATTACGTTGGCAATAATTTTAAAATCATATTATAAAATTATAAACAGTGAGCGACATCTAGTAATGCATCACTGCTTCCCAAGTAATAATAAGATCGATGATTTGATACAACCTTTTAGTGACCAATGTTTTAATGCAATTTAATCCTTTTAACCTTAATATCCTAGATTAAACTCGAGTCATGGAATGTGTCATACTCTTCATAATTTAATTTGAGTTTTTCTTGTTCAATGAGTAGACTATATGAAACAAATCACTATTTGAGCATGGCCATGCATTTCATAGTCCTACTCAATCAAGAGGCCTATGAATATCACCCCTAATACATAGGAGGGTTAAATTCCATCTAGATCACTCATATTACTCACACGATTCATGATGTACCCAATAATCACCTTTATAGTCCACCCTATTAAAGGTGACATTTGATGATATCAAAGTACATAAATTCTCGTGTAGAAATATAGTGATTTCAGGTCGGAGGACCATTACATCATTGTCACTATGAGAATTGCTAATGACACTTCGCATAATGCTCCATATAGAATTCTCATGGTGGGTTTGTCCAGTACATCGTTCTCTAACATGTACCTATGCATTGACTTAATATCTCATATATTTATGACCAATGAGATTTGGTCATCAGTCAATCCACATACTAGTTTTAATGCATCATTGTTGTCCCATCAACAATGATACTCGACTAGGGACATTTAAGAACAATGATACTAATTGTAAATATATGATCTCATGTTCAAGTCACATACTTGAAACTATATAATTTGTATCAATATTCCAAGTATTTTTATTATGTTAACATTTATATAACATAGTAAATAAAACCATAATAAAATCATTCATTTATTCAATCAAATATAATATCAAAACGTTAAGCAATTATATCTAATAATTGGCCTCTAGGGCATAAATTTTAACAATGTCCCACTTGCACTAGAGCCAATCACTCATATATCTAATACCCATGGAACTAGTGTGACCGTCGTGCTTCTACTGCGACAAAGCCTTGGTCAGTGGATCTGCAACATTATCATCTGTTGGCACTCTTCTTATATGTACATCTCCTCTATCAATAATTTCACGGATGAGATGGTACCTCCTAAGTATATGCTTGGATCATTGGTGAGATCTGAGTTCCTTAGCCTGTGCAATGGCTCCATTATTATCACAGTATAGAGCAACCGGATCAACAATGGTTGGAACAACACCAAGTTCGATGATGAACTTTTAATCCATACTGACCTCCTTGGTTGCACTAGAAGTAACAATATACTCAAATCTATTGTAGAATCGACTCTCGTCTCTTGCTTTAAACTTTTCCAGCTAACAGCACCACCATTAAGGCAAAATACAAAACCCGACTGAGACTTATAGTCATCATTGTCAGTCTGGAAACTAGCATCTGTGTAACCCTTTACTGCCAGTTCGTCTTCACCTCCATATACCAAGAATGAATCCTTAGTCCTTTTCAGGTACTTGAGGATATTCTTGACTGCTGTCCAGTGACGTTCACCTGGATTCGACTGGTATCTGCTCGTCATGCTCAAAGCATACGAGACATCCGGACGAGTACATATCATTGCATACATGATAGATCCACTTGCCGAAGCATAAGGGATCTTTCTCATACTCTCCTCATCATCTTGTGATTTAGGACATTGGGCCTTAGAGATCTTTACACCATGAGTCACGGGTAAGTTTCCTCTTTTCGCCTCTTGCATGCTGAACCGTTTCAACACTTTATCAATATATGTACTTTGACTTAGGCTGAGCATTTTTCTCGATCTATCTTTATAGATCCTGATACCTAAAATGTAGGCAGCATCGTCCAAATCTTTCATGGAGAAACATCTTCTAACCATGTTTTTACAGCCTGTACAGAAGGAATGTCATTCCCAATAATTAATATGTCATCAACATATAATACTAGGAATACAATGTGACTCCCACTAACCTTCTTATATACACAAGGTTCATCTTCATTTTTAATAAAGCCAAATTCTTTAACTGCTTCATTCGAAGATTCCAACTCCGAGAGGCTTGCTTCAATCCATAAATGGATCGCTGCAGCTTACATACCTTTCCAGCATCCTTTGGAGTGACAAATTCCTCAGGTTGTGTCATTTACACATCCTCAAGGAGATTTTCGTTAAGGAAAGCAGTTTTGACATCCATCTGCCAGATTTCGTAATCATAAAAAGCTGTAATAGCAAGTAAGATCCTGATGGATTTAATCATTGCCACTTGAGAGAAGGTTTCATCATAGTCAACACCTTGAATTTGTTTGAAACCTTTTGCTACCAGTCGGCCTTTATAGGTTTGTACATTACCATCCATGTCGGTTTTCTTCTTGAAAACCCACTTACACCTGATTGGTTTTACCCCTTCGGACGGATCAACCAGAGTCCATACTTGGTTAGTATACATGGAGTCCATCTCAGATTTCATGGCTTCAAGCCATTTCTCAGAATTTGGTCCATTCATAGCTTCTTGGTAGGAAGCAGGCTCATCTTGATCTATGAGCATCACATCGCCATTTTGAGTCACAAGATATCCATAATATCTCTCAGGCTCTTGGCATGTCCTACCAGATCTACGAATGCCTTGTGTAATTTGAAGCGAGTTCACTTTCCACAATATCTTGTGGTTCTGCCGCGCTCCAACTCGAGTTCAATGATATTTTGTGGTTCTCGAATTTCTTGAGTTCTACTTTCCTCCCAATTGTTTCCTTTAGAGACAAATTCTCTTTCTAGAAAAATACCAGTTCGAGCAACAACCACTTTGTTCTCAGAAGGTTTGTTGAAATAATACCCTTTTGTTTCCTTTGGGTATCCCACAAAATTACATTTGTCAGATTTGGGTCCGAGCTTGTCAGAATCCAGATGTTTTACGAACGCCTCACAACCCCAAATCTTCATGAACGACATACTAGGACGTTTCCTAGTCCACATCTCATATGGTGTCTTCTGAACCGTCTTTGTAGGAACACTGTTAAGTGTGAATGCAGCTGTCTCTAGGGCATGACCCCAGAAGCTTATTGGAAGATTTACTTGACTCATCATTGATCGTACCATGTCCAACAAGGTTCGATTCCTCCTCTCAGATACACCATTCCATTGTGGTGTTCCAGGTGGAGTGAGCTATGATATAATACCACACTCCTTTAGAAGGTCATCAAAGTCTTGGCTTAAGTATTCACCTCCTCGATCGGATTGAAGGGCTTTTATGCTTTTGCCAAATTGGTTTTGAACTTCATTCTTGAATTCCTTGAACTTTTCAAAGGATTCGGATTTGTGTCTCATAAGATACACATATCCATATCTACTAAAGTCGTCAGTAAATGTAATGAAGTAATAAAACCTACCTCTTGCTAACGAACTCATGGGTCCACATACATCACTATGTATAAGTCCCAATACATCGCTAGCCTTGCTCAATCGTGTCCAAAGTGAAAGGGCTTTTAGTCATCTTGCTTAATAAACAAGACTCACATTTCTCATATGATTCAAAATCAAATGAATCCAAGAACCCATCTTTATGGAGTTTGGATATGCGTTTCTCATTTATATGGCCTAAACGATGATGCGGAGATATGTCGATTTGAATCATTTGATTTAAATCGTTTTGTATTTATGTTATAGATAGGCATTTCTAAATCAAGAATATAGAGACCGTTAAACAATTATGCAACACCATAACAAATATCATTTAAGTAAAATAAACAATGATTGTTCTTTATTATAAATGAAAAACCTTTCTTGTCCAAACAAGAAACAGAAATAATGTTTTTGCTTATAGCAGGCACAAAATAACAATCTTCTAATTCTAAAACTAGCCCAGCGGGCAAAGATAAATGATAAGTTCCTACGGCCAGTGCAACAACTTTTGCTCCATTCCCAACTCGTAGGTTAACCTCTCATTTCGCCAAAGTCCTACTCCTTCGGAGTTCCTGCACATTAACACAAATGTGAGATGTACACCCAGTATCCAATACCCATGATGCAGAAGTAGACAAGTTGACTTCTATAACATATATACCTGAATCAAAAGTCGTACTTCCTTTCCTTTTCTTCACTTCTTCCAAATAAGCATGACAGCTGCTCTTCCAGTGTCCAGGTTTTCCACAGAAGTGACACTCACCTTCTTTAGCCACCCCACGTTTAGGTTTTAAAGCCTGTTTGGTTTTGGAATTGGGGTTGGCAAAAGATTTAGATCCTATCTTCTTCTTGCCTTTCCAATTTCCCTTAGCATTCCCCTTTTGCACCATCATTATGGGAGCGGGTCCTGCCTTTTTCATGTTGTTCTCAGCAGTTCTTAACATACTCAACAACTCAGTAAGGGGTTTCTCAATTTCATTCATAAGATAATTCATAACAAATTGAGAGTAGCTGCTGTTCAAGGATTGCAAAACAAGATCTGTTTGGGCTTCCGGAGTGATTGGAAAACCCAACCTATCAAGGTACTCAATATACCCAATCATTTTCAGCACATGTGGACCAACTGGATCACGTTCACCAATCTTGCAGTGATACAACGCCTTGCTTGTATCATACCTCTCTTGTCGAGCATGCCCTTCGAACAATTTCTTGAGATGCTCGATCATCTCATAAGCATCCATCAACTCATGTTGCTTCTGAAGCTCAACGTTCATGGTTGCTAGCATGACACAACTCATGTCCAGAGCATCATCTTGATGCTTCTTGTAAGCATTATGCTCCGTACGTGGTGCAGTGACAGCTGGTGCTGCAGGAATAGGCCCATCAAGGACATATAGCTTGCGCTCTTGTTTGGGGACAATCCTCAAGTTCCTATGCCAGTCAAGGAAATTAATTCCACTCAGCTTGTCCTTCTCAAGGACTGATCGTAATGAAAGACTATTTGTGTTGTTGTTGTTTGCCATTGATATCTACAATTTTTAAGTGCAAAAATAATAAGCCAAATTGCAGAGTTGATATTATGTAATTGATAATAGTACATTCAAAATATACCTCCCACTATTTTATTCAAATTAATAGCCCTCACCATTAATTCGGAAAGCATTTTCTTTTAAATCTTTCTAGTGAGCCAAGATCCATATTTCATTATGCCTTAAGTTAGCTTTGGCTAATCTCTTAAAACACAATTATTTAGGTAGACAACCCCTTGTCAATTATATCATATATAACTCTGGATAGTTTGGTAAACAACATTTGTTTCTAGTCCATCTAATGGTACCTACCAAACTCCATGCCTCTAAGTCCACAATCCTATTGAGATAACTTAGTTAAGTTTCAGCCCAATGATTTTAACAATTTGGATATCACAATTATCCTATCGCATCTTACCTAGATAAATAGGGTACTTTGCTTTGGCAAACCTACATCTATTGATCAAGGTCTTGATGAGTGTTATTCATTGGAAGGCATCTGATTTAGACTTAATATTTTATTGAGGGATTTTATAAATTAATTTAGATCTCACCAATTTTAATCTTATTAAGCATGCACATTATTTATCATATCATATCACATACAAGCATAAATAAAGTGCGAAATTAATTATGTCACAGTTATGGCCCAATCCACTGTCAATCTTTTCAAGCTAATGAAAGATTGAAGGTCAATCTAAGGTGGTAAAAGATCTTAAAATAAATAGTTTCCTTGGATCTTCCTCAAGCATGTGCCTCCTCTCCATCATCATCTTTCCATCGTGTTCTCCATCTTGACATCTTTATCGATTACAGATTATTACATGACATAAAGAAACCTCGAGTTACATTCGAGGGGATTTAGATGAGAAGAGAATATTACATTAGAATTTATAGAAAGGCACGACATGCAAGCCGTATTTCAAAACCAAAAACCACTAACCTATGGGTCAAAAGTCCATAATTGTGCACCATGCATATCATAATAAACACATAACAATTTATATATAATTAAAGAAAACTATATACTTCTAATACACCCGGTACATATCATATATGTCCACTGTCAATTAATTATATTAAACTGAATCTGCATACTTATAATCCAATTAGAACATAAGTTGTATACTGTTATTATGCCATATAAGATACAATTAAGAGAACATCATATACATGCATATCTATTACTGATAATCATAATACCAGAATATGTCGATTACAGAATATCATATACTCAATTAACAGAACATTAAAATTGTATCATCATATATCATATATATCGACAACAATATAATCAATTTCAGACCGGTAAAATTGTATCATCACATATCATATATATCGAAAACAATTAAACACGTTATCTGAATTAATCGTTTCACAAGTAGCTCTGTTACCACTGTTGGGTTTCGGCATAGAAACGCAGCGGAAATAAACCAATTAAAGGCAATTTCGAAACCCTAAAACAGGATCCATGCGAAAAATTCAATTAATTCAGAGGTTAGAAATTATACCGATTATTAAAGCTAGAATCGATGCGGTCGAATCTCCAACGCAATTCAAACGGACTGCGTCTCTACGGTATCCACACGAATACTCCACACGAATCGTCCTACGATCTGCAGAAGAAGGAAACGCGGTACTCGCCACCAAGGATGAGGATTTTCTAATACTGTTTTCTCTCTAGTCTCTCTCTAAGAGCGGCTAGGGTTTTGGTTAATGAATAATCCCTAAAATGGCTGCTACATATCATATATATAGCGATTAAAAGGAATTATTCAAAACCTAATTTAATAAAATCTGAATATATATATATATATATATATATAAATCTTAATTAAGTCTTACTTAATTAATATATGTTGATCGATTTAGCAATCAATGAATACGTGCAAGTATACACGGTCAACAAGTAATAAAGTGAAAGTAGAGTATCGTTCCCACGAGGAATTATTTAATAAAAATCACCAAGTACTAATTCTTAACCAAACTAATTTTATTTAAACAATCTCAAATCGTGTTTTTTCTAATTAAGAAAACTAAATTAACAAATTAAACTGAATTGTTTTATGACTGAATTTAGATAAATAAATATTAAGACTTCAATATCCCCAATTATGAACTATAAATCAACTATCCAATTATCCCAATTATTATGCCTACTGAATTGTTAACAGGAATTCTCAAATGCCAAAAGTCCTTTTCCAAGTGATCAATTGACTTCTATTTAATCCAGATTAATCTTGCTATATTCCTATGCAAAACAATTGAACTAAACTCCTTCAATTCTAATTCCTTATGTGTTACATGCGGTGAACAGATATTTTCATTCAATTCACAAACCTAATTATTCACCATGCAAATAACTAAGTCACATGTTATCATGCCCAGTTCTAACCCTAGAATTCCTCTTCAAATTCCTTATAGAGTAACAAGGTAATTACTGATCAGATAATTAATCAATAAGCATAAGGCAAGATAAACAACTCACTTTGACTCAAATAATTGGAATATAATGAATAACTAATTCATAGCCATAAAAGGTTCAATTAAAATCTCAATAAAAGAGTTAGTTCATAATTAATGAATTGAAACCAAGAATCCACAATTGAATAGATATTAAAAGATAAAAGTATGATAAGAGAAGAGAATAGAATCTGTTGTCAGCAAATCTGATGCTCCCCTTTTGCTCCTGCTCTTGATCTTCAATGTTATTCAATTTGCTTCAATCTCCAATGGCTAATTAAGAATTAGGGTTTATATTCTAATCTAATGGAGTGTTTTATCTAAGCTAAGCTATGTAATCTCCCCTTATTTTATGCCTTACATCATGTATTTATAGGTTTCAAGTCCAATTTTTAGCTTAGGAACAAACCCAATCCTATTTGGAGTCAAAAAAGTGTCAAAATTCGCCCAAAACGCATCCAAGCCGCACAAGCCCTTCCCCTAGTGCCCCAGCGCTGGGCACGACGCTGGAAGTCTTCCCCCTAGCGCCCCGGTGTTGGGCATATGCCAAAAATGGGCGCCCCGACGCTGCCCCAAGTTCTGACATTTTCTACTCCGACGTCCTTTGGGAAAACGGCCATAACATTTGATCCGGGAGAAGTTACGGGGCCTGCCACCTATCAAATCGAAGATATCGACTAGATCTACAACTTTAATTCTTTGAGGATTGAGAAATTCTGGGTGGATGAAGGCTGAAATTGAGCTGGAACTAACTGCTATGCAAATGACCACCCAAAACCATGACGTTCGACGTCCGTTGGTACAACGATCATAACTCTTGCTTCCAAACTCCGATTGGAATGATTCAAAATGTTCTGGAAAGCTAAGACGATGCTCTTCAATGTAAGCTAAGTTCCAAACCAAGAACATGAAGTAAACATGAAAGCCCAAATGATGTCCGGTTTGCTTTTCTTTGCGTTTTCTTTGCTTTTCCTTACCAATAGTCGCTCACACCGCTCCCAAACGTATAGCCTACAAAATGAACACAAAATGCATGAAAAGTAACTAAGACACATAAATATAAGCAACTAATTCAAGTAAAGATACGGATAAGTGTATATAAAATCCACTTATCAAATACCCCAAACTTAAACATGCTGTCTTGTCCCCAGTAACACAACACAATGCAATGCAATGCAATGAAATGCAACTCATCTATATGCCTACGAATCTAGCAGTATTTGATAGAATCCAATCTATTCACTCGGCCATAGAGCAATCAAGCAAACACGACAATACTTCATATCAAAACCAATCAACAATTTCTAGTCAATCATCAAGTCTTAAACTGTTATTCTTTGGTATAGTGCGTGTGTGTGTGCTCAACAACCATGCTAACTGATATAAAATCAAATTTAACACATAACAAGTCTCTTTGAAGGCATCATACAGTGTAAACTCAAGAAATCTCAAAGATAGGCACGATTCAACTAAAATTAAACTCAACCAAATTCAAGGGTACATGCAAGATACTTATACTTTCTTTTCTTCCTTCTCTTTTTTTTTACACGGGGGCTTTTTGCTCTTTTCCCGTGATTTATTCATTTTTGTTATATATACATAAATGACTGTGCAATGTCTCATCCCATTAGGCTAACAATGTTACCCCTTAGCGAGCTTTCGACCAACGACTCCCAGGACCGTAAAAAGGCCTTAGGTATTGGGTGTAAAGACAATCCCCCAAGCGTGCTTGCTTTCAAGTAACAAAGGCCCCAAAAACAAGACTAGTCACCACATACCCTTTTTTTTCCCTTTTCTTTTCTTTTGATAGATGGTTGGTGAGTCGTTTCACGCTCCATCTCACGCTTGTGTTTATGGGGAGTGTTTCTCCTCAACCCACCACAAGACTCAACATGTTTTTTTTAAAAGCTTATATACCCCACATATATTCCCCCAAACTTAGGTTCTTGTCTAACTTTAGTCATCACTACTTATTCTTGTCATTCTTTCATTCAAACTAGCATGATCCTTTAGAGTCCCATTATGTATCAATTTAAACTCAATCAATCAACAAGTTGTTTTTACTGTGCTATCATTATTATACTAGTTTAAAAAAAAAAAGATTCAATTCATAACAAGAAATCACATCAAAGCTCTAATAGTCGTTATTATATACTTGTCTACCCAATTCTAATCTCATCATTGGCCAAAATAAACTTAACTATAACAAACCGCTGGACTTATGCAAAATGAACATAATAACTAACTATTATTTTTGAATATTTTTTTTATAATGAACCTAAACTATATTAACAACATATGCAAAATAACATAACATAAACATGAAACTAAACATGCAATAACGAACAAAACTAAACTCCCCCAAACTTAGCAATTACAATGTCCTCATTGTAAGAATATAGCGATAAGTAGAAGAGAACTTCCCTGTAATCAGCTAAGCGTGAGGTGCTGGTGGCAATAGTCCACATTGTAGTAATATCAAAGTCTGAAAAATGAATGAACACTTTACAGACTATTTGGATTTAAATGAGCATGCAGCTCGATCTTCTCTATAGATTTTAAATTCATTTTAAGTTAAAGTGATTATCATTCTTTCTTGCATGCATGCATGCATGCATGCATGCATGCATGCTTGACTCAGTCCAAATATATACGGATTAATTATAGTATATATATATATATAGTAATTAATTTATTTTCATTTTAAGTTTACTTCAACACTGTATATATCCACGTATAATATTAAAATTTGGAGTATTTGATCCATACATACATATATACATATAATTCTCATGGTGGGTCTGTCCAGTACATCGTTCTCTAACATGTACTTATGCATTGACTTAATATCTCATATATTTATGACCAATGAGATTTGGTCATCAGTCAATCCACATACTAGTTTTAATGCATCATTGTTGTCCCATCAACAATGATACTCGACTAGGGACATTTAAGAAAAATGATACTAATTGTAAATATATAATCTCATGTTCAAGTCACATACTTGAAACTATATAATTTGTATCAATATTCTAAGGATTTTTATTATGTTAACATTTATATAACGCAGTAAATAAAACCATAATAAAATCATTCATTTATTTAATCAAATATAATATCAAAACGTTAAGCAATTATATCAAATAATTGGCCTCTAGGGCATAAATTCTAACATGAACATCGTGGAGGAAGCAACAGCGGAGGGAGTAATTCTGGAAAGAGGAAGTGGGACAAAAACACAACAACAGAAACAATAATCAAGGTGGGAGTCACCAAGGAAACTTCAAGAAGAAGACTGAAGCTTGCAATAAGTGTGGAAGAAGTCATCAGGGGGAGTGCTGGAAGGGAAAGAGCACTTGCTATAACTGCGGCCAAGAGGGGCACATATTGCCAAATTGCCCAAAGCCAAAGAAGAAGAGAGGATGTTTTTCTTCTGGATCGACAGAGCTCCAGATAAAGGATTGCCCAAAGAAAAGAAGCGGTGGAGCTGGCGGAGGCCAGGGAGGAGGAAACAAGTTAATGATTGGTGGACCTGCACAACCCAACCGATCGATCACCCGAACCTTTAACATGACCGTCCAGGACGCAGTGGCTGCGAAGGACGTGGTGTCAGGTATATTCCAAATAGGTGCCACCTGTTCTTTTGTATCTGAAGAATTTGCTAGTAAATTTAGTACACCCCGAGAACATTTAAAAGATTCCTTGAACGTAGAAGTTGCGAATAAGGAAATAATCCCTGTAGAATATGTTTATCGAAATTGTCATGCAAACATTAGAGAACATGAACTGAGCATAGACGTGATTCCTATTAGATTGGGAGAATTTGACGTAATACTGGGAATGGATTGGTTTTAGAACCATGCAACGATAATTGACTGTCAGAACAAGTGTGTGAACCTTCAGACTCTGAGTAAGTCTAAGGTAGTGTTTCATGGTAGCTCATCGCTTAAGCAATCGTGTTGCGTTACGATGATGCAGGCCAAGAAATTGTTAAGGAAAATATGTGTAGGTTATTTAGCTTACATTGTGGATACTCGGAAAAAGGGAGTAGAGATTAAAGATATACCCGTAGTGAATGAATTTCAAGATGTATTTCTAGACGATCTGCCTGGTCTTCTGCCAGATAGAGAAATCAAATTCGTAATAGACTTAGCACCGGGAACGACACCGATTTTGAAAGCTCCATATCGTATGGCGCCAGTAGAAATGAAGGAATTAATGATACAACTTCAAGAGTTATTGGATAAGGGTTACATTCGACCGAGTGTGTCTCCTTAGGGAGCACCAGTGTTATTCGTTAAGAAAAAGGACGGATCAATGAGGCTCTGTATCGATTATTGAGAATTGAACAGAGTAACGATCAAGAACAGATATCCATTACCGAGGATAGACGACTTGCTTGATCAACTGAAGGGAGCTAAATGTTTCTCGAAGATCGACTTACGGACATGATATCATCAACTGAAAGTGTGGGAGGAAGATATACCAAAGACTGCATTTCGAACCCGTTATGGACATTACGAGTTTTTGGTAATGTCATTTGGTTTAACTAATGCTCTGGCAACATTCATGGACTTGATGAATCAAGTTTTCAAGCCATACTTGGATAAATTCGTAGTAGTTTTCACCGACGACATTTTGATCTACTCGAAGACAGAGGAAGAACATGCCGAACATCTAAAGATTATTTTGGAGGCATTACGAAAGGAGGAGATGTATGCGAAGTTTTCAAAATGTGAATTTTGGATGAAGAAGGTTCAATTCTTAGGCCACGTGGTAGATGAGAAAGGAATCTCAGTAGACCCCAAAAAGTTCAAAGCGGTAAGTAGTTGGGAACAACCAAGAAAACCGATGGAGGTGAGAAGTTTCTTAGGGTTAGCTGGGTACTATCGAAGATTCATCCAAGATATTTCTAAGATAGCGACCCTGTTGACTAATCTGACGAGAAAGACAGTAAAATTTGTATGGATCGACAAATGCGATTAGAGTTTTCAAGAGTTGAAGAAGAGATTGAGCGAGGCACCTGTATTATCATTACCAAATGATATAAGAGGATTTGTGGTGTATAGTGATGCATCGCATAGAGGACTGGGCTGTGTGCTGATGCAGCATGGCAAAGTCATTGTGTATGCGTTACGATAATTGAAGGATTATGAAAAATGATACCCTACTCATGACTTAGAGTTAGCGGCAATAGTTTTGCGTTAAAGATATGGAGGCATTATTTGTACGAAGAAAAATGTGAGATATACACGGACCACAAAAGTCTGAAATATATCTTTACACAGAAGGAGTTGAATATGCGTCAGAGAAGGTGGTTAGAATTAATCAAAGATTATGACTATGAGATTCTTTATCACCTGGGGAAGGCAAACGTAGTTGCCGACGCTCTGAGTAGGAAAGGAAGGGAGAAATTGTTTCAACTGACAACTCAGGAGGAGTTAATAAGAGATATGGAGAAGTTGGAAATAGAAGTGAAGGGACCCGAGAGGACTGAAGAGAAATTATTTGTAATGGAAGCTTGTCCGATATTGTTGGATAGAGTAAAGGAAGTACATGAGAAAGATGGAGAATGTGAGAAAATCAAGAGAAGGATCATGGAAAATGAGGAAGAAAAATTTCGAATAGATAAAGACGGTATCTTAAGATTCGAAGGGGGAGTGTGGGTACCGGCGGTAACCCAGTTAAGAGAAGTGATTTTTCACGAGGCACACAATACGACATATTTCGTTCATCCGGGAGGCACTAAGATGTACCGAGACTTGAGGCAACATTTTTGGTGGCCCAATTTGAAATAGGAAGTCGCGGAATGCGTTAGTAGATGTTTGACTTGTCAACGCGTAAAAGCAGAACATCATCGGCCGAGTGGGTTGCTATAACCATTGGAAATACCGGAGTGGAAATGGAAGCATATTACGATGGATTTCGTGGTAGGACTTTCGATCACGCAAAAAGGGTTGGATGCCATTTGGGTTATCATGGATCGACTTACAAAGACCACACATTTTCTACCGATCAAGATCCGCTACAGTTTGAATCAGTTAGCGAGCCTGTACGTAAAGGAGATTGTTTCACGACATGGAGTACCGGTATCGATTGTTTTTGACCGAGACCCGCGTTTCACGTCAAAATTCTAGAAAAGCTTGCAAGAGAGGATGAGAACACAGTTAAGGTTAAGTACTGCTTATTATCCTTAGACAGACGGACAAAGTGAGCGAACAATACAAATGCTAGAGGACATGCTTAGAACTTACGTGATGGACTTCAAGGGAAATTGGGACGACCACTTACCCTTAGTCGAATTTGCGTATAATAATAGTTACCATGCGAGTATCGGCATGCCACCGTACGAAGCTCTTTACGGAAGGAAGTACAGAATGCCATTATATTTGGACGAAGTCAGAGAATGACGAATACTCGGACCAGAGTTAGTACAACAAACCGCGGACGTGGTGACAGTAATAAGGGCTAGACTAGTGGCAACTCAAGATCACCAGAAAAAGTATGAGGATTTGCATCGGCAAGACCGAGATTTTGAAGTCGGCAGTTTTGTATTCCTGAAGGTATCTCCATGGAAGGGAAAGATCCATTTCGGCAAGAAAGGGAAACTGAGTCCAAGATTCATAGGACCGTTCGAGATACTCAAGCGAGTGGGCGAAGTAGCATACAAAGTTGCACTACCACCTGAGTTGGAGCACATCCATAACGTGTTTCAGATATCCGTGTTACGTCCGTACAAGCCTGACTACAAGCACGTGATTTCTTATGAACCCATTCAAGTGGAGAATAATTTAGCATATAAAGAAATTCTGGTCCAAATTCTTGATATGAAAGAGCAAACCTTTAGAAATAAAGTTATTTCCTCTATAAAGGTACTTTGGCATAACCACAATGTCGAGGAGGCTACGCGGGAGTTAGAAGATAGGATGATGCGGGATTATCCCCATCTATTTGTGTAAGCTTGTAGCAATTCCGGGACGAAATTTTTATAAGGGGGGGGGGGAGGATGTAATACCCGAGAATTTCCACGTATTATTAAATGAATATATTAATGGAAATAATATTTATTTGAATATAAGTGTTATTATTTTGTGAGTCGGTTAAATCAATTGATTCATATTCGATCAATGCGTATTAAGATGTGTGAATTGACAATGAGAAGTGTGAAATGCCTTGTGTGGCATAATGCGAAACGAGAAAATTCACTAAGCAAGTTAAAATGGGAATTAGGAAGGTTAATCGTGTATGATCATGAGATTTCATATAAGTAATCAATACGCTCTTAGACTTGTAATATCACTCTTGTGGACATTAATTCATATCGTATAAAACGAGTTTAGAGATGAAAATTGGCACGAGTTGGAAGCTAAACTAGTCTTGGCAATTTGTGGTAATGACACAACCGTTCGTCCCCAAAGAAGACAAACCGCACATTAAGCGCTTAAGGTCGATTGGAGAAAAATTAAATTTTCAACTTTGGAAATTAAATGGAACAATTATGTGATATGTGTGACATTGATAAACCATGAAATAAAGTACGTTATGTTTGACGAAGGAATTATTAAGTAAACCATTAATTAATATTAATTACTTGTGGTAGAATATTGATTACTTGGTAATTAATTAATAATATGAGATTATTATTATTTACAATATATCTATAAATATAATAAGAATTATATAGATAATTAATGGTTATAAATTAATATTGGTGGAAGTGAATAAATTATTTATTTGACATAAATAAATAAGTTATTAATATAATAAGGTTATAATATGGTTTTATGAGTGGTAGAGATAATTATGGAACTACCCAGACAATAATGTCTAACTGCGATATTTTATTGCGTGTAGTTAATGTACATGAATTATATGATGTGAGTATAGAATTTATCTTTAAATTTCTAATATGGTAACAATTGTACCTTAATATTACTGTCGACGTCAGGATTTTTAGTTGTCCCTTTCCGTTACTTATTCTTTGGTGTTCTCATTTTAGGTGAGATTTGTTTGAAAAAACAAGTGAAAAAGGTCCGACATGTATAATGTCGACGATGGACCGTTAAGAAGAGTCGCCATTGGTTTTTAAATGGTTGTACCAACACAAATAGAGAAAAGGTTTGCACATTGACCCGGTGATGTGACATCTGCTAAACCAATTCGGTGAAACCGAGATTTATTAGGTCCTGAGACTTGATTATACTGGAGGGAAGGTGTTAGGCACCCCAGACATCCGTGTTACCACGACGACCGCCTCTTTTCAAGAAGCTGTTATCTAAATGTGTGTGTGTGTGTCAATGTGCTGTTATTTGGAAGTAGTGCAAGGCCTCGTTCGCACCTATATACACAGGGTTTGAATTTATATAAAAATTTAGTTTTTAGCAAGATATAGCAATGATGTTTTATAAAAGAGGTTTTTCAAACCCTGATGTTCAATAGTAATTGAGACCTTTTACACTTCCATTTTATTAAGTGTTCGGCTTGATTGATTTTATTTCCAAGATGCGAAGCATCTATAAGAAAATAATGTACAAAATAATGCCGATTTCCTCATGGGTATGAAAACCATCTGAGGAAATTCAAACACCGTAGAATAATTTACAAGCTGCTTATAGCTGAAAATGTCCATCACGGGAACCGAATCAAGATTCAATAGGCTAAATCTGTGATCACACGATTCCTAAGCGCACATGATACCGCAATTTGTATGAAAGCAGTAAGCATGTATATATATAAAAGCTGTAAATATATATATACAGACATGATCACCAACCACGAAGCACCTCCACGGGGGATCAAAAATGTAAATAAAGCTATAAAAGCTATCAACCGCCACAGAGGAAACTTCAGACAGGATGAAACGTAAATAAAGCTGTACAAAGCAATCACTGCCACGAAGTGAACTCCAGGCAGGACGAAACGTAAAGAAAGCTGTAAAAGCGATCAACGACCACGAAGTAAACTCCAGGTGGGACGAAAATGTATATATAAAATTAGATATTTCCAATCTAAGAAAAGAGATTGACGATAAAAAATCAGATCTTCAAGTTCATGATTCCTCTTCTAGTGATGAAAGTCACGATGAACCAGAATCATCAGGTGCTAAAGATTCTAATCTCTTTATTCAAGGTCTCTCCCTTAAAAGAATTAAAGATATTACTATTCAAAAATGGTATATCTCTATTAATCTAGTTATTGATAAAACTTTCTCGGTACAGCTCCCTGCTTTGGTTGATACTGGTGTAGACTTGAACTGTATTCAAGAAGGTATTATCCCACCGGATATTATAAGAAAACTAGTGAAAAACTAAATTAATTAATTGGAAGTCAAATGGAAATAAAATATAAATTACCTAATGTACATATTTGTCAAGACAAGATGTGTTTTAAGACCTCATTTGTCTTAGTTAATCTTATTGACAAAATCATTTTAGGTTTACCATTTATATATTTATTATATCCATTTACCACTAGTAATAAAGGTTTAAGTTGTGAACATTTAGAAAGAAAATTACCTTTAAATTTCTTATTAAACCAAAAGAAAGAGATTTAAAATTTATTCAAGAAGAATTAATTTCTAAATCTTTGAATCTGTTAAACTGTAAAGTTACCCACCTAAGTTTTCTTAAAGAAGAAGTTAGGTATCAACAAGTTGAAGAACAACTTAAGAGTAACATAGTTCAAGAAAAAATAAAAGAGTTAAAAGATTATTTAATAAAAAACTTATGTTCTGATTCTCCCAATACTTTTTGGCATAGGAAGAAGCACACATTTAGATTACCCTATGCTAAGGAATTTAAAGAACATTTAATTCCCACTAAAGCTAGGCCTATTCAAATGAGTCATGAACAGATGGAGTTATGTAAAAGTGAAATTAATGATCTTCTTAGTAAGGGTTTAATTAGACATAGTAAGTCACCATGGTCTTGCCCAGCCTTCTATGTTAATAATGAAGCTGAGAAAGAGCGAGGAGTCCCTCGGTTAGTCATTAATTACAATCCATTAAACAAAGTTCTAGAGTGGATTAGGTACCCTTTGCCCAACAAGGATGATCTCCTTGGTAGGTTAAGTGTCTCCACCATCTTTAGTAAATTTAACCTTAAGTCTGGATTCTGGAAAGTTGCTATTTATCCCGATGATAGGTACAAAACTGCATTCACCACTCCGTTCGGACACTACGAATGGAATGTTCAGTCATTTGAACTTAAAAATGCACCCAGTGAATTTCAGAATATTCTTAATAATATTTTGAATCCTTTCAGTCATTTTTTTATTGTTTACATCGATGATATCCTCGTATTCTCCAAGACTATTGAAGAGCATATTAAACATTTGAATTCGTTCTTTAAAATAGTTAAAACCAATGGTCTTGTCCTTTCCCCTTCCAAGTGTAGTCTGTTTCTGACTAAAGTCAGGTTTCTTGGGTTAATCCTCTATCATGGACTCACGCGGCCAATTGACCGAGCTATTCAATTTGCCGACCGATTCCCAGATAAAATTACAGACAAAACTCAGCTACAGAGGTTTCTTGGCTCACTCAATTATATTGGCAAGTTTTACAAGAATCTCAGGAAGATTTGTAAGCCTCTCTTTCAGTAACATACAAAGTAATCCACCTCCATGGACCGACATTCATACTTCGTCATCCAACAAGTTAAAAATATGTTAAGGTATTGCCTCGCCTTGGCATTTCAAATGATGTAGCATTCAAAATAGTTGAAACCATGCCTTTGACATTGGATTCTGTGGCATACTCAAACAAAAGTTAACTCCTTCTTCGATGAACAAATTGTTCATTTCCATTACAGCGCATGGAATCCTACGCTTAAAATACGAAAGATTATTAAAAAGGAAATTTTATCCCTAGTCCTATGTATTAAAAAGTTTCAGAGAAATTTATTAAATCGTAAATTTTAGTCGTAATAGATTGTAAGTCCGCAAAATTTATTCTTGAAAAGATGTTGAAAATGTCGCCTCTAAGCATTCATTCGCTTGATGGCAAGCTATTTTAAGTATTTTCGATTTTGATATTGAATACATTAAAGGTAGTAACAACTCAGTTCCTGATTTCCTCACCCGTGAGTTCCTTAACACAGGTACTTCTGCAACAACATGAGTGTGCGAGGAGGATCATCTTCTCCTGGTCATGGCCGCTCTGCCAGTCCAGTTAATCAGTCAAAAGGAACTATTGTTCCTCATCCAGTTACACAAACACACAATAAATTCCAGGTGCTTGGTACAATCCCCAAGCCCTACTCCTCAATTCTCTCTAGTCAGCCCAAGCCATTTGATATTTTTGCTTGTCAATCCCAAGCTACCTCATCAAAACCTAGTCACCCAGTGTCTGATTATCGTTAGATTTTTGATCAGCACTTATTCCATATTGAGTTACCTATGAAACCCAAGAATGACCAAATTCAATTGGCTGCCTAGTATTTTCCTACTGGATGGCATTTCCTCCCTCTTGCTCCTTATAAATCACTTGTGTATTATAAGGATATCCTTATTGAAACAGAGTCAGTCTTCATTAAACCAATTTATGCCAACGATGATAAATCAAAGCTCCTTTATCATTTGTTGTATATTAAGCAAGTTCTCAATCTGTCCGATTGGGGTAGTCATCCATCAGATCTCAAGTCACTTTCTAATCACACTAGCTCCTTTTGCTATTATGATTATATTGAGGCTTGGCATAAAATCATGCTTCATCAAAATGAAGATCATAGTCATTCGTGGTTTTTCCAGTTCGACCACAAGTTCAAAAGTCAATTCCCCAAATGGTTTATCCTTTGGTAGACAAGGTATGGTTTGTGCCATGATATTTTCCCCAAACCTCTCCTTGCCCAGTTAGAACATTTTTGTCATCACAGTAATTATCATTCCAAATATGAGGAAATTCCAGTCTTCCTTATATTCTGTAGTAAATATAAAATCCCTTGGATTCTTAAATGGCAATATGTCGTTTTAGCTACCCAAGAAGTCACAGTATTTCAGTCTCCGACGTCCATAGGTATTCGGACAGCTCAGACTTGTCTTTCTCCTATTTCTCATGTCTCTCGCCGTTTTTTCATTAAATGGTGGGATAAATTCAGTGTTAATAGAATAGTTGGCCAAGTTCAGAAAGAATTTCCGCCTTCTCCTTTATTGACTCCTCCAGTAACCACTCCTTCAGTTACCACGGCCCTAGCAATTTGCATCTTCCAAAAGAAATAATTACTAAGACAAATTGATAAGTCAATAGAAAAATTAGTTGTTCCTCCTGTTTCTGATGAAGTTACTAACATTTCTAGTTACTCTAGCTCTCAGTTAAGGCATCTTGCAGATGCCATTCATATGAGACTTGACCAATTACACGGAGAATCAAACAAAGTTTCTTCTCAGTCCAGAGGAGAAAATTCTAATCAAGATCTTGATGACGAAGGTGAAGGTGATTGTGATCCCTATGGCACGATCAGTCTTCAGGATGCTCAAGATCCCTTTTCTTGAGTCCCGTAGTAATCAATCAAGGTGTGTTGATGTTATCAGCCGCCATCATAGCCTCGATTAGCCAAAGACTGCTCCAAAGACCTCGGTCGACCACCAAAGACTGCCTTAAGAAAGATAGTCAAGAAAGATCTTCTTACGCTTTTCCACCAAAAGCAATCGGTCCAGCATCCGGCCCTACTTCACCATATTAGTCAAAGAGACGCCGCTTTCACCGAAAGCAGTTTCTTTTTCCTTTTACTTTAGTAAAATGTTTCTTACTTTTACTTTACCCCAGTTATTATAATAGTAATCTTATAATAGTTCATTTCCTTTTACATAAAAGGAAATCGAATTCATTTGTTTTAGCGGACTTAGAAAGACTCGAGTTCCTTCTCTGATAAATCTTTAGCCTCAACCGCTGTTTAGCCTACTTAAAATTGGAACATACCTAGAGTATCTCCAAAAGATATTTATCAGTCAACCTTTTCGGATAAATTAAAAATCCGACTATAATGTCAAAACAAATTGAAAGAGTTTATGCAATTAACTAGAATACAAAAATTGTTGTCTTTTATCACCGAAGTTATTAAAAACATAAAAAAGGGTTACAATTTTATTCATATAGGTCTTGTTCAAGTCATAGTTAAACCACTCAACAAAAAAATTAATTAATTCATCAATCTACCTTGCTTTGAGATGCTAGATTTTTAAATTATTATCCAAGTATTATTGGTGCCATGGAAGCAAGTTTGCATAATGGACCTATCCATTTCAATTGCTTTCCTGATTTCACCTTGAGTCTTAGTGATCAAAACTTATTTAAAGCTTTATCATTAAACATTAAAACTGATGGAGAGATTACTCAAATGATTGAAGGATCTCAACCCATTGCTTTGATTTATAGGATGTATTATAAGACAGTGAAATCAAACTTAAACGTTCATGCTCTTAATAAAAGTCTAAAAGATCAAACAGTTTTAATTCAAAGTTTAACTAGTGATGCTAATATCCAGATCCCAAGAACAATTCTTTGGAAGGATATTACCTTACCTAATCAATGGACTTTATCGAATGAATTACCACAACAGCCCATAGTTAACAATTTGTTAAATATTGAAAACATCCAACAGTTTTCTGATGGAACTGTTAAAATTAGTTTTGAACGTACTAAAACACCAGTTATCATAGAAGACATTTCCAGTTCTTTGGCCCCTTCAGTTATCCACACTAGAAGAGATACTGAAGTCCTTAGTAATCCTTCTGCTTAGAGATATCAAACTTAAAGGTATCCTTAATCAGGACAAGTTAGTCATCCTCATTATACTGTAATGATACCGTAGAAGATGAAGGTTCTTCTTCTCCCAAGATCCTCGAAGATATCCCACACATTCTGATATTAATGCCCCAATTCATAATCAATTAAGAGTCATTAAAAAGAATTTTGTTTTAGATTGGGATAACTTAGTAAAAGATTTTAATTCAAAATTTAATAAAGAAAAAAGACATCTATTCAGATCTAATCACCCAATTGAAAAGGAAAGAGATAAGATAGTAAATAGATGGAAAAAATTTATTAAAAATGAAGAAATTAATATTACTTTTTACGACTGGTATGAACAATATCAATGTAAATGTAATGTTATTAGTAAAACTCAATGGATTAAAGAAGATAGATCTAAAGTATCGTCTATTCATCCTCCTTTAGAGACAGTTCTAATTCCAGTTAAAAACACTTCAGTTATTGCTAGTCCCTTCAAGATTCCTGATGGAACTAATGATGATAAAAAAATAATTGAACAATTAAACTTTAGTAATCAATATCTAGCAACAGTAGGAAAACAGCTAAATAGGATTGAAGAAAAATTTGAAGAAAGTATTATTTAAAAACCTGATTCAAAGATTGAACAACCTCTAATTAACTTACCAGAGAACATATATAATTTAGGTTTACCTAATAAAGAAAGTGAATTGGTCCAATCTATTGAAAAATTATTTAAAAACTTAAAATGTAACCCTATCCAAGTGGAACTATTGCTGTTATCGATCAAGTGGAATCTGATGATGATAACGAAAGTTCTTCTGATCACTCTAATCACTCATCTATTTTAAACCTTAATGAACTGTTAAATAAATTAACTGTCAATAACACAAGTATTACCAGAAATTGGTACTCTAGACCAACTCCTCCGGATCTACAGTTCGAAGAGAGAAATCTAGATAAACAGTTTTCTGTGTCCTCTAATAAAATTTATGAATGGAATATAGATGGATTTAGTGAACAAGAAATTCTTAATAAACTTAATCATATGTCTATGGTAGCCAACAACTATATCACCAAATTCAACACTTTATCTCAACCAGATATAGTTGAATTATTAGCTAGTGGATTTACTGGTATTCTCAGGTCTTGGTGGGAAAAACATCTCACAGAAGACATTAGAATATCCATAGTTCATGCTATCCAAAGAGATAATGAAGGCAATCCCATCTTTGATGAAGATTCTGGTATTGGTCTTCCTGATGGAGTTAATACTTTAATATTTACTATAATTAAACATTTTGTTGGAACCCCTAGTAATATTACAGAAAGAATTCATGATCAATTAAGTAATCTTATGTGTCCCACTCTAAGTGATTTTAGATGGTACAAAGATGTATTTACTTCTAGAGTTATGATGAAAAATGACAGTAATAAACCATTTTGGAAAGAGAAATTCGTTAATGGTTTACCATCTTTATTTGCTCACAAAGTTAGAGAAGAATTAAGTAAAAATTTAGGATATATTGATTATGATAATTTAACCTATGGTGATATTATTAGTTATATTCAAAAAATTGGATTAAAAATGTGTATTGATTTTAAATTAGCTAAACAAGCTAGTAAAGATAGAAATAAAGCCAAATACGAGTTAGGAACATTTTGTGAACAGTATGGTTTACCGCCGATTGCTCCCTCTAGACGAAAGCACATGCATAAGAATAAACATATCGAGTCACATAAAAGTCATAAACGTCGTAAGAAAAGATATAATCAAGATAAAAGTAATAATAAAAGTCATAATCAAGATACTTATTACAATAAACCTAAGTCATCTAAGAAAAAGTCATATAAAAAATCAAAGAACTATGATAAAAGTAAAATTGTCTGTCACAATTGTGGGCAGAAAGGACATTATAAAAGTGAATGTAGAGTTAAACAAAAATTAGCTCAATTGAATATTTCAACTAAAGATACAGAACAATTATTAGAATTAATGAGAATTGATAATAACAGTAGTAGCAGTAATGAAGAAGCTTCTGATATCCCAGAATCTTCTAGTAATAATGCATCTAATGATGAATCTGATAGTGAAAATGAAGTCACCATATGTACAGAAAATTGCAATAAAAACTGTTGTAAAAGAGTTAATGTAATTATAAAAGAAGAAGAAGAAAGTTCTTTACTAGTAGATTTAATCAGTAAAATCACAGACCCTGAATTAATAACTCAGTATTTGAAACAATTAAAAGATTTGTTAACTAAAGATAAGAAAGTCACTGATAAGGTTCTTAGAGCCAAAGAAAAACCCATTTTCGCTTTAAATAAAACTCTCAATGATTTAAGTCTCCTAGAAAAGAAATTACCTCCCCGAGTTAAATCAAGAAGTTAATAAACTTAAGAAAGAGATTTCTAATTTAAAATTAGATATTTCCAATCTAAGAAAAGAGATTGACGATAAAAATCGAGATCTTCAAGTTCATGATTCCTCTTTTAGTGATGAAAGTCACGATGAACGAGAATCATCAAAAGTAAAGATTCTCGATCTCTTTATTCAAGGTCTTCCCTTAAAAAATTAAAGATATTACTATTCAAAATGGTATATCTCTATTAATTTAGTTATTGATAAAACTTTCTCAGACAGCCTTCCCTCGCTTTGGTTGATCTTCAAAAGCATTGAACTCAGATTCAAGAAGGTATTATCCCCACCAGATATTATAAGAAAACTAGTGAAAAACTAAATTCAGCTAACGGTAGTCAAATAGAAATAAAATATAAATTACCTAATGTACATATTTGTCAAGGCAGTATGTGTTTTAAGACCTCATTTGTCTTAGTTCGCAATCTTACTGACAAAATCATTTTAGGTTTACCATTTATATATTTATTATATCCATTTACCACTAGTAATAAAGGTCTAAGTTGTGAACATTTAGGAAAAAAAATTACCTTTAAATTTCTTATTAAACTAAAAGAAAGAGATTTAAAATTTATTCAAGAAGAATCAATTTCTAAATCTTTGAATCATTAAATCGTAAAGTTACCCACCTAAGTTTTCTTAAAGAAGAAGTTAGGTATCAACAAGTTGAAGAACAACTTAAGAATAACAGAGTTCAAGAAAAAATAAAAGCGTTAAATGATTATTTAATAAAAAACTTATGTTCTAATTCTCCCAATGCTTTTTGGCATAGGAAGAAGCACACAGTTAGATTACCCTATGCTAAGGAATTTAAAGAACATTTAATTCCCACTAAAGCTAGGCCTATTCAAATGAGTCATGAACAGATTGAGTTATGTAAAAGTGAAATTAATGATCTTCTTAGTAAGGGTTTAATTAGACATAGTAAGTCACCATGGTCTTGCCTAGCCTTCTATGTTAATAATGAAGCTGAGAAAGAGCGAGGAGTCCCTCAGTTGGTCATTAATTACAAGCCATTAAACAAAGTTCTAGAGTGGATTAGGTACCCTTTGCCCAACAAGGATGATCTCCTTGGTAGGTTAAGTGTCTCCACCATCTTTAGTAAATTTGACCTTATATCTGGATTCTGGCAAGTTGCTATTCATCCCAATGATAGATACAAAACTGCATTTACCACTCCGTTCAGACACTACGAATGGAATGTTCAGTCATTTAGACTTAAAAATGCACCCAGTGAATTTCAGAATATTCTTAATAATATTTTGAATCCTTTCGACCATTTTATCATTGTATACATCGATTTATATCCTTGTATTCTCCAAGACTATTGAAGAGAATATTAAACATTTGAATTCGTTCTTCAAAATAGTTAAAACCAATGGTCTTGTTCTTTCTCCTTCCAAATGTAGTCTGTTTCTGACTAAAGTCAGGTTTCTCGGATTAATCCTCTATCATGGACTCACACGGCCAATTGACAGAGCTATTCAATTCGCCGACCGGTTCCCAGATAGGATTATCGATAAAACTCAGCTACAGAGGTTTCTTGGTTCGCTCAATTATATTGGCAAGTTTTACAAGAACCTCAGGAAGATTTGTAAGCCTCTCTTCCAAATAACTTACAGAGTAATCCACCTCCATGGACCCGACATTCATATACTCGCCATCCAACAAGTTAAAAAATATGTTAAGGTTTTTCCCTGCCTTGGCATCTCAAATGATTCAGCTTTCAAAATAGTTGAAACCGATGCCTCTGATATTGGATTCAGTGGCATACTCAAACAACAGTTAACTCCTTCTTCTAATGAACAAATTGTTCGTTTCCATTCTGGCGCATGGAACCCTACACAGTTAAAATACAGTACTATTAACAAAGAAATTTTGTCATTACTTTTATGTATTAAAAAATTTCAGAGAGATTTATTGAATCAGAAATTTCTAGTTAGAATAGATTGCAAGTCAGAAAAATTTATTCTTGAAAAAGACGTTGAAAACGTCGCCTCTAAGCATTCATTCGCTAGATGGCAAGCAATTCTAAGTATTTTTGATTTTGATATTGAATATATTAAAGGTAGTAACAACTCGGTTCTGCATTTTCTCACTCATGAGTTTATTAACACACGAGTACTATTAAAAAAGAATACGAGTGTACGAGGAGGTTCATCTTCTCATGGTCATGGCTCTTCTGGCCATCCAGCTTAATCACCAAAAGGAACTGTTGTTCCTCATCCGCTTACTCAAACCCATAATAAATTCCGTGTGCTTGGTACGGTTCCCAAGCCCTACTCCTCGATTCTTCGCTAGTCATTGAAACCATTTGATATTTTTTCTAGTCAAACCAAGTCTACCTCATCACAATCCAAATACCCACCTTTGGACTATCGTCAAATTTTTTATCAGCACTTATTCCATATTGAGTTACCAATGAAACCCAAGAATGACCCGATTCAATTAGCTGCCCAGTATCTTCCTACTGGATGACATTTTCTTCCATTAGCTCCTTATAAATCACTTGTGTATTATAGGGACATCCTTATTAAAACAGAGTCAGCCTTTATTAAACATATTTATGCCTAGACAAAATCTCTTTCTTTTATTTATAAACATTTGAGGACGGGATTACATTAATTCCTAGACAAAATGTTTAAGAGGGAAGATCGAAGTATTAAGGACTTCGTCTTCATCTTCTAACTAAGAAGATCGGTTTGAAAGCTTCGCCTTCTGGCTAACTCTGTAGAGAGAAGGAGAGGACCTCGGAAGAGTTCTCTAGAGAGAAGCTCCGAGGCTTTATTGAATTAAGCTTCAAACAACTCTATACACTTCGAGTTGTTTTTAATAGAAAATTGAAAAGTAAATTACTATTGATTCACGCAGAATCACTATTACATTAATCAAGTAAAAGTAATTTACTTAAGTAAAAGTAAAACGTAAGAAACATTTTACATTTACTTTTACATTGGTAAATGTTAAAAACATTTAACTAAGTTAAAAACATTTAACTTAAGTAAAAGCAAAAGTTATTCTTTTACTTTTACTTTTACATTTACTAAAGTAAAAGACTTTTGCTTTTACTTTTAAAACTAAAGTTTGAGATGATGGATGGGCCATCACCGCCTCGTGACTCAAAGATGCCTCCGACGTCTTCTTCGTTGACTGGTCCGTCTCCTGTGGATGCCAGAAGGTGCTGTTGATCATCTTCTCAGATGAGTCACCATCCCCATACATTTCCACCATAAAATTTTTATCCAGGAAATAACCCTTTCACCCCCAAAAATTTGTTTACAAAAAGAAGGAGGAGAAAAAATTTTCACCAAAAAATTGGTCAGATCTTCAAAATTTCTTTAATTTTTGTACAAATTTTTTGTTTAAAAACAAATCAGACTGAAATCTGAAACAAAGGATCACTCGATTGGTCCTGATCTATCAGTGAAATCGATCTAAATAGAAGACATATTTGTTAGCTGTTTAAACAAAAATTCTTTCTCTTGAAGGTCCACTTAGACTCAAACCTTATTTGCCTTGATCACATACCCGTAGATCTAAAGATTCCCTTTAGCCTTAAACTGCTCCCAATTGAGACTTACAAACGGCATTATTCGGGACTTAAGGCGGTCTTGGGTGGTTCACGGCGAAGGTCGGGCAATTAAAAGCGGAGCAAGAAAAATATAAGTTTGAAAAACCATTTAAGTAAACAAATCAAACTGTTTTAATCGAAACCACCGATTGCATCAAGAACCAACCGTGTGGCTTTGATACCATATAACAGCGGGATAAGTTTTTAAAAGAAAAACTTTAACAGAAGAAAGAAAAGATTAAGAAGATGACCGGTGAATCGGTAAAGTAATCTCTTTCTTTTATTTATAAACATTTGAGGAAGGGATTACATTAATTCCTAGACAAAATGTTTAAGAGGGAAGATCGAAGTATTAAGGACTTCGTCTTCATCTTCTAGCTAAGAAGATCGGTTTGAAAGCTTCGCTTCCTGCTAACTCTAGAGAGAAGGGAGAGGACCTCAAGAGTTCTCTGTAGAGAGAAGCTCGAGGCTTTATTGAATTAAGCTTAAACAACTCTCCATATAATGAATGGATAAGTTTTTAAAAGAAAAACTTTAATGTAAGAAAGAAAAGATTAAGAAGATGACCTATGAATCGGAAAGTAATCTCTTTCTTTTATTTTTAAACATTTGAGGAAGGGATTACATTAATTCCTAGACAAAATGTTTAAGAGGGAAGATCAAGTATTAAGGACTTCGCCTTTCATCTTCTAACTAAGAAGATCGGTTTGAAAGCTTCGCCTCCAAATAACTCTCTGAGAGAAGGGAGAGAGGACCTCGGAAGAGTTCTCTAGAGAGAGAAGCTCTGAGGCTTTACTGAATTAAGCCTAAACAACTCTAAACACTTCGAGTTGTTTAAATGGAAAATTGAAAAGTAAATTACTATTGATTCACACAGGAATTACTATTACATTAATTGAAGTAAAAGTAATTTACTTAAGTAAAAGTAAAACGTAAGAAACATTTTACATTTACTTTTACATTGGTAAATGTTAAAAACATTTTACTAAGTTAAAAACATTTAACTTAAGTAAAAGCAAAATTTATTCTTTTACTTTTACTTTTATATTTACTAAAGTAAAAGACTTTTGCTTTACGAAAAGCAAAAGCTGAGATGATGGATGGGCCATCTCCTGTCTGTGACTTAAAGATGCCTCTGGCGTCTTCTTCATTGACTGGTCCGTCTCTTGTGGATGCCAGAAGGTGCTGTTGATCATCTTCTCAGATGAGTCACCAACCCCATGAATCGGATATACTTGAGCTTTAATTTATGTATTCTTTAGCCATTTAGAAGCATTTTTACCGTGTTTAGTTGTATTTTGCAGATTCAGGAGCTGTAGGGGCAATATGGGATTTTTAAGCGAATAATGGCATAATGGTAATTATATTCAAGACCAGTGCCTGGGCGCTCTAGCTAGTTCATTCCCAAAATATCGTATACCGGGGTCGTGATGTCTGCTGGCTGACCGAGCACGCTAAGGTTGACCAAGGGGTTTGACTGTACAATTGGAGGTTATTTGAGAAGTTGATTTGGACTAGGATTGTGGTGCAATGTGAAGAGTATATAAAGTTTATTTTGCTAAATTAGAGACTATCTACCACAATTGAAGACCAAACAAGGGATTACTTGAAGATCAAGGATTGGCTCTAGAGTTTTCTTCTTCTCTATTTTTCAATTTGTGTAATTCCTTAAGAATGTTTTGCAAAAGATTGTTGGTTTTAATTTCCGTTATGAACTAATTCTTTAATTAAGATTCTAATTGAACCTTTTATGTCTATAAATTAGTTATTAAATTTATTCAAATTATTTATGTTAAAGTGAATTGTTTATCTTGTCTTGTGCGTATTGATTAATTATTTGGCCAATAATTACCTTGTTACTCTAGAGGGATTTGAAAGAGGAGATCTAGGGTTAGAACTGGGCATGATAACTTGTATTCTTAATTATTTGCATGATGAATAATTAGGGTTGTGAATGGAATGAAAATATCTGTTCACTGCATGTAACACGTTGGAAATTGGAATTTAATGCGTTTAATTTAATTGTTTTGCATAGGAATATACCAAGATTAATTGGATTAAATAGAAGTTAATTGATCACTTGAGAAAGAGCTTTTGACACTTAGAATTTCAAGTAACAATTCAAGAGGGGCATAATAATTGGGATAATTGGATAATTGATTTATAGTTCATAATTGGTGATATTGAGTCTTAATCTTTATTTACCTCAATTCATTCGTTAAAATCTTAGTTTTATTTATTTGATTTATTTTAGAATAATCTCTTTTAATTGTTTAATTTTGTCTTATTATTTTGAAAAATCACACTTTATGGTTGTTTAAATAAAATTAGATTGATATAGTGCTAGTAGTTGGAATTTATTGATTAGAATTCTCTGTGGGATCGACACTCTATCTTATCACTTTATTACTTGTTGATTTGTACACTTGCACAAATTCATTGATTGTGAAATCAACCAACAAGTTTTAAGCGCCATTACGGAAATTCTTTATTAATATTAATTCCATATTAGTTATAATCAATTCTATCTTAATTTAAACGTTATTTATTTTTCTTCAGATATTTGCAGAATTATTCATGAGTGTATGCACACTAGATCAAGTGATAAAAGGAACTTTTTCCTTACACGCATTTATATCGAAAGGAAGTTCCGAAATTGCGCTTGACTAATGCAAAGGTCACACGAGGACGAAAACTCGGCGTAACAAGAAATACCAAAGAATATGGCGGGGAAGAACAAAAATCACTTATGGATTATGCCATGTAATGTCACAGATATATACAAACAGTATTAGAGGTCGACAATCAATGCAAACCATTTCGAGATAAAATTGGGAACAATTCAGATGCTTCAAAATACATGCCAGTTTGGGGGTAGTTCGATAGATGATCATAATGAGCACATCTTGAGTTTCTTGAAGTTTGTGACACCTTCAAGTTCAATAATATATCGAAGATGCTATAAGGTTGAGGATGTTTCAAGCACGCTGGAAGATAAAGCTCGGAGTTGGTTACATTCTTTGCCTCCTGGTTCAATCACAGCTTGGGACGATTTATCTCAAAAATTTCTAGCTAAGTTTTTCCCACCAGCGAAGTCGGAAAACTACGAAACGATATTCACACCTTCGCACAGTTCAACTCAGAAACTTTATATGAGGCGTGGGAATGATTCAAGGACATGCTTCGTAAATGCCCACATCACGGAATTCCACAATGGATACAGGTTGGGATATTTTGTGATGGATTGCACGCGCCCACAAGAGCCAGTATTGATGCAACAGTCGGTGGAGTAATCATGTCTAAGAAGTTTGACGAGGCTTATCAACTGCTAGAAACGATGGCCAACAACAACTATCAGTGGCCCATAACTAGATCTAAGCCTTCGAAAACACCAGGAATGTTTGAAGTGGATCTAATGACAGCATTGGTAGCACAGTTGTCCACAATAGCAAAGAAAATGGAAACATGGAGTCCACCATCCACGCAACAAGTAGCAATGGTTTGTGAGTTATGTGTTGGGAGTCATGCTACAGATCAATGTGCCATCAATTCGAATCATCACCAACAGTAGGGAGCTATAATCGATCAACCCAACCGTATCCGACTTCAACGCATATAATCCAAAGTTGAGAAATCAACCGTGATTTTCATGGAGTAATAATCAAGGCCGTGCACCTAGACCACAAAACCCAATTCGAATTTAAAAATCGACTCAACAACAATGAGAGGAAAACAAGTTGGGAAGAAGCTTTGGAAAAATTCATTTCAGCTACACAAAAGGATCGGGGAACAAGAAAAGTTATTGAAGCAAGTAGATATGAATATGAACAGCCAAGGTGCTTCGATAAAGAATCTAGAAAATCAAATGGGACAGATGGCACATGCACTGAATAACTGACCACATGGAACACCCCCTAGTGATACAGAGATAAATCCGGGCAGAGATGAGCATTGCAAGGCTGTAACTTTACGTAGTGGAAAGGATTTGCAAGAGTCAGTTAAGGATAAGGAAAAGAAGGAAAACGCAACAGGTGAAACAGAAGAAGTTGTGGAAACCAGAAAACATAAAGATGAGACCTTATAGCAGAAAGCACCAGAACCGATTATCACAATGCCTCTCATACCGTATCCGCAGAGGTTTCAGAAATCCAAGTTAGATAAGCAATTTTCAAGATTTTTAGATATTTTCAAAAAACTGCATATCAACATCCCATTTTCCGAAGCTTTAGAACAAATGCCGAGCTACACCAAGTTCATGAAGGACGTGTTGTCGAAGAAAAGGAAATTGGGTGATTTTGAAACAAGAAGCGCTTAATCAAGAATGCAAACATGAATTATCCGTAATGTTACCTCCAAAGTTAAAAGACCCAGGTAGTTTTACTATTCCATGCGACATTAGTAACCAGTTTTCGGGGAGAGCGTTGTGTGATTTGGGGGCCAATATAAATTTGATGCCATTATCCATCTACAGTCAGTTTGGACTTAAGGCACCAAAACCGACAAATATTAGTTTGCTGTTGGCGGATCGATCAGTTACATATCCACGAGGTATTGTTGAAGACGTATTAGTAAAGGTGGATAAATTCATCTTTACAGTAGATTTTGTTATCTTGGATTATGAAGCAGATAAGGAAATTCCCATCATTCTCGGGCGACCATTTTTAGCAACGGGGAGAACATTGATTGACGTGCAAAAAGGTGAATTGATGATGCGAGTTGAAGATCAATAGGTCACCTTTAATGTATTTAAGTCGATGTCTTATCCGAAAGAAAAAGGTGAGTGTTTGCGGGTGGATATAATGGATGCATTAGTTAATCACAAGTTCTATGGAAATTACTCAAAGGACCCGATAGAATCCATTTTGTTCGGGATAGACGAAATTGGTATTGAAGATGACATTGAGTATGTCAAATGGCTAGATACACCATCTTTCATCCGGAAAAATAATCAACCATTCGACACCTCGAAAGGCCCTTAAACGGAAGGTAAAAGTTCAAAACCTCAATAAAGAGCCACCGGTGTTGGAATTAAAACCGCTACCATCTCATCTGCAGATGCTTATTTGGGGAAAGATTCTACCCTACCACCATTGTTTTAATAGAGTTAACTGACACGCAAAAAGAGAAACCGCTAAGGGTATCATGAGAGTTCAAAACAAAGAATCGATGGACCATGAGGATATTCGAGGAATTAGTCCGTCATTCCAGATGCATAAAATTTTATTGGAAGAGGGGCAAGACCAACCATTGAGCAACAAAGAAGGCTAAACCCCATTATAAAGGATGTGGTGAAAAAGGAGATCATAAAGTGGTTGGATGCCGACATTATTTATCCAATTTTGGATAGTTCATGGGTAAGTCTTGTACAGTGCGTACCAAAGAAAGGGGGTATGACGGTGGTGAAGAACGAAGCTAATGAGCTCATCCCTACTAGAACCGTTACAGGATGGAGAGTATGTATGGATTACCGCAAGCTGAATAAAGCCACACGAATTGATCACTTCCCCTTGCTGTTCATTGATTAGATGTTGGATAGGTTGGTGGGACATCAATTCTATTGTCTGCTGGATGGATATTCCGGGTATAATCAAATTGTCATAGCCTCGAAAGATCAAGAAAAAACCACATTCACATGCCCATATGGTACATTTGCATTCCGGCGTATGTCTTTTGGTTTATGTAATGCGCCGATAACCTTTTAACGATGCATGATGGCGATCTTCTCCGATATGGTTGAATAGAATTTGGAAGTATTTATGGATGATTTCTCCATGTTCGGTGACAGTTTCGATTCATGCTTAAAAAATCTGGTTTTAGTGCTGAAACGATGCGTTAAGACTAACCTAGTTCTTAACTTGGAAAAATATCACTTTATGGTGCAAGAGGGGATTATTTTGTGGTATAAGGTCTCTGCATCAGGATTAGAGGTGGATAAAGCGAAGATTGAGACAATTGAGAAACTACCTCATCCATCATCTATAAAGGGAATTAGGAGCTTCTTGGGACATGCGGGCTTCTACAGACACTTCATTAAAGATTTTTCTAAAATTTTGAAACCCTTATGTTCCCTCTTGGAGAAAGATGTGCCTTTCAAGATGGATTAGTCATGCATCGACACGTTTAAAGTATTAAAGAAGAAATTGGTGTCAGCTCCAATTATAGTGGTGCCCGACTGGTCTTTACCGTTTGAATTAATGTGCGACATAAGTGATTACATAGTTGGAGCAGTTTTGGGTCAACATCGCGACAAAATGTTTCACACTATCTACTACTCCAGCAAGACGTTGACGGATGCTCATTTGAACTACACGACCACCGAAAAAGAATTATTTGCGGTTGTGTTTGCCTTCGACAAGTTCAGAGTATATCTCATAGGGACCAAGGTAATTGTCTACACTAATCATTATGCGATTAAGTACTTGATTGAGAAGAAGGATGCCAAACCGCTAAGCAATACGATGGGTACTTTTTCTTCAAGAATTTGATTTGGAGATCCGAGATAGGAAAGGTACCAAGAATAGGTAGCGGATCATCTTTGCGATTAGAAAATGCGAGGTTCAAGAAAAAGACAACGCATGATTAATAAAAGATTTCCAAATGAACAACTTGGTTTACTTGGTTACGTGAATTACTTGGTTAGTAAGGTAATACCCCTAGATTTGAATTAGCATCAACGAAAGAAGTTCCTCCACGATGTTAAGCAATATTATTGGGACGAACCATTTCTGTTTAAAGCTTGAGCGGATTAAATGATTAGACGATGTGTGCCACATGAAGAGATGGATAACATATTGGGTCATTGCCACTCATCAGATTACGGAGGTCATTACGCTGGTGATCGGACAGCGGCCAAAGTGTTGCAATCGAGATTTTTCTGGCCTTCTCTATTCAAAGATGCCTACTTATATCTGCTAAAGTGTGATCGGAGTCAACGAGTAGGTAATATTTCCACGCGCAATGAAATGCATCTTAACACAATTTTGGAAGTTGAACTATTCGATGAGTGGGGAATTGACTTTATGGGACCTTTCCCATCCTCCTTCAATAATCAGTACATTCTGTTGGTGGTCGATTACATTTCCAAATGGGTAGAAGCCACATCTTTACCCACAAATGATGCCAACATTGTCCTCCAATTTCTGAAGAAAAACATCTTCACACGATTATCGACGTCGGGATTTTTAGATATCCCTTTCCGTTACTTGTTCTTTGGTGTTCTCATTTTAGGTGAGATTTGTTTAAAAAAACAAGTGAAAAAGGTCCGATATGTATAATGTCGACGATGGACTGTTAAGAGTCGCCAGTTGGTTTTTTAAATGGTTGTACCAACACAACCGAGAAAAGGTTTGCACATCGACCCAAAAGATGTGACATCGCTAAACGGGTTTGAAAACCAAGATTCATTAGGGTCCGGGGACTTGGTTATGCGGAGGGAAGGTGTTACCACATCCGTGGTTACCACTACTTTTTCAAGAAACAATTATCCAAATGTGTGTGTGGGTCAATGTGTGCTATTATTTGGAAGTAGTGTGAGGCCTCATTCACACCTATATACACAGGGTTTGAATTTATGTAAAAATTCAGTTTTAGCAAGATATAGCCATGATGTTTTATAAAAAGGTTTTTCAAACCCTGATGCTCAATAGTAATTAAAACCTTTTACACTCCAATTTTATTAAGTGTTCGGCTTGATTGATTTTATTTTACAGATACGAGGCATCCATACGAAAATAATATACAAAATAATGCCGACTTCCTCATGGGTATAAGAACCATCTGAGGAAATTCAGACACCACGTATAATTTATAAGTCACTTACAAATTTAAAATGTCCATCACGGAACCTAATCTAGATCCAATGGGTCAATCATGATCACATGATTCCTAAAGCACAAGATACCACAATTTGTATGAAAGCAGTAAGCAGGTATATATATAAAAGCTTTAAATATATATATACATACATGATCACCAACCACGAAGCACCTCCATGGGGGATCAGAAATGTAAATAAAGTCAGAAGTTATCAACCACCACGGAGGAAACTCCAAAGTGGACAAAACGTAAATAAAGTCATAAAAATATCAACCGCCACGGAGGAAACTCTAAAGTGACTAAATGTAAATAAAGATGTATTAAAGCGATCAACCGCCACGGTAAACTCCAAAAGTGATGTAAACGTAAAGAAAGTCAGAAGCGATCAACCACCACGTAAGTAAACTCTGTGGGGGACAAATATATATATACATATACATATATATATATATATATAAGCGATAAAAGCACCGAATGTAAAATCTGTGCTCATCGTAATGTAGTTCGACAATATATATATATATATATATATATATATATATAAAAGCGTAGTAAACGCACTTCTGATGTAAAATCTGTGCTCAACGTAATGTAGTCCACACACATTATATATATATATATATATATATATATATATATATATATATATATATATATATTATAAACGCACTTGATGTAAAATCTGTGCTCATCGAATGTCCCGACATATACGCTAATATATATATATTTATATATATATAAAGCAAATAAACGCCTGCATCAAGTTCAGGCTCATCGAACAAAGTCCGACATTACTATATATATATATATATATATATATATATATATATAAGCAAAGCAAACACCCTGCATCAAGTTCAGGCTCATCGAACAAAGTCCAACACGCTAGTTAATATATATATATATATATATATATATATATATATATATATATATAAAATAAATAAGTGCCTATATCAAGTTCAGGCTCAATCGAGGCATAACTCGATATTGTTAGTCCGTATATATATATATATATATATAATAAAAATAAAACCACTGGATCAAGTCCGCAAATGCGCAACAACACGACTCTCAACGTGAAGAAGGGTGTGCAGAGATGAAGAGAAAGGCTTTAAAGTGTGTGAGAAGGCTTACAAATGATCGCCAAAGAAGACTTCTATATCTTTAAAGTGGTAAACACCGCTTTTGTAGGTACAAAAGAAGCTATATATGAGCTCACAAGTGTGTTTAAAATGAGAAAGTACATCAGATGGGGTTAGTGCAGAGCAAATCAAGGTGGCTTCCTCGCTGCTTTTCTCTTGCAAATGGCCACCCCAAGCCCTCTATTTATAGAGGATGGAGCCATAGTGTACTTGCGAGGCAACCCGTACTGTGCCCGAACCCTGTCTGGGGTTTTTCGCATCATCTCGAAGACACGCACTACGGCTACACAGAATGTCCGCTTAAACTTTCGTAAGTGCAATCCGCATCCGATTGAGGTATACAGACCTATTTCTGACCGCCATTGTCGAGAGTTGTACAATGGCATATGATTAGAGGTTTGTACGGTCATTGAAGATGGGACGATGCCCTCCTGGCCTTCAAGCTTCAAATTCCATCCGCTACCCCGCATAATAGTCACTCGGATTGATTATCCTTGATTCTTGTGGGACATCATCAGCAGTAGAGATGTGTATGAAATGTCGAGACGACGTGGTGTGGCATCATGGCAAATGACGCGACATTGTGTTGGGTGAAATGACGATGTTGCCCTCACCGGCAGTTATCGCCGATTCAATGATAAAGCGACGCTGCTTTCAGCTTCACCGAGATCGACTCCGCAATTATCAAGGTCCTCATTGTCATCTTTGAGGTGTGCCCGTCCTCCCCATGTTATCTCCGGTCAGTACAGAGTATCTCGCCAGAGCGCCGAGATTGAAGTCGGTCGATTTGAAACAAGCATTTTCGGGTTATCGCCAAAATCGCATTCCTCGGGGTTATCACCAAGGTCAGTGGCTATTCCTATGGTTGGGATCGAGACCGATACCTCGGGGTTATCTCCAGATTAATCGCCTTTCTCCTGTGTGTTCCGGTATTGATCTCATGCGCCTCGGGTTATATCCGAGGTTGAATTATTACTCCCGAGTGTGCTCCGGGTCGATGTTGAACTTCCTAGAGTATCCTAGATGGATATGGATTGCCTTCGTGGTTCCTCTTAAAAGACTTAATCTGTCTCTCCCGCAATGTTAGTGATAAGTAGTATAAAAATTTTGAGTGTTCATAGATGCCCTCTTTATCATACTCATGCACGGCGATGCACGGGTAGGATAAAGAATCCTAGACACTTGAAACGCAACAAGACAAACATGGTACTATATGTAGCAACATGATGCAAATGTATGATGTATGCGTATACGGGTCAGTAGCCCAACATGCCGGGATGATTGCTTGCCCTCGCTGCTTCAACGGGATTGGCAATGATGACCGATTTGATGTGTAATCCGAATCATAGATGTTGATGTTGAGTTATCACCAAATTCCCGTGTTCTTGATAACGACTTATCCTCAAGATGTACCTCTTATGTAAGAGATCCGTGGGGATAAAGCTTGGTCTGCTTTGAGGATGTGTATAACATATTCCATCATCTATCCTCTTTGATAATGTCGACCTTTCCCGCTGGTATCGCCAGATATGTCAAGATTCTGCTTGATTTATCGCCAACAACAAATGCCGCTCGTGGATGCCTCGACCTTCGCTTGACGCAGTACTTTCACCGACATGTGAATCAACTAATCAAAAATCCTCAGGGATATACCGTCAAGGTTGCTTTGACCTTCACCGACGCAGAATCAACGACCGATACTCGCGGGTAGATTGTCAAGGTTGCTTGACCTTCGCCGACGCAGTGAATCAACAGATATCATATTGTGACGACTCCCGCCGGGATCCGCCGAGGAATATCAATAATCGAGCATGAAATCCTCGAATAGCTCTAGAGCTCGATAGGTTTAATCGCCATCGCCATAAGATAACGCAAGGTCGCTGACCTTCATTGATATGTGTGTCAACGGCTTGAATGAATGATCATGAATCCATCACGGGCTTTTGTAATCCTCTCTTCCAGGGACTCATCACGTTAGAACCGTCTGACAGCTGATGACTCACGGGAACTGCCGGGATCATCAGAATCCCCATCGGGACTCACGCTTGATCTTTAAGAGTAACGACCAGAGTCATGCATGATCGACCTATACAAGGTATCACGGATGTGATTTATAACAAATGAGATCATCGATGTGGTATACCTCATGTTCGAAAGTGACTACCAATGAGCCGATGTATGTACTCAAAGTTTCATCCGAGAAGACCAGATCAGATGTCGCTTTTGCTCAATCGCGCGCATTTTTATTCCGATTTGACCTTTTCTAGTCCGCAGAAACTCTTTTCAAACTCAAATCGACCGAGCCGAGGGGTGGGGCTCATATAGGGTGCCGCAGTAGTACACCGCTTCAAGCAGAGAGTGATCCTCGCGCCACCAACCGTGGATGATATATTCCAAAGCAGTTGGTCTCTCATAAGTCACTTTCAACTTGTTTTGCAAAGAGAAAACTGAGAGCCTTCTTCAGATCTACTAAGTTCGCCATTTTCTCGCAAATTCTCACCACCGCATAAGTGTTCTACACTATCCCGGTAACGATGCATGTATTTTTTCCAGCTTTTATCCGCTAGATTTTGAGTTATCGCATTTAAATGCATCTAAACACATAGTAGTGATTATGTATGCACAAATGACTTGATAAAAAATATTCAACATAGTAAATGTTAGTATTAAACCATGCTAAATATAATGATGTGAAAAAATTTAACTTTCGAGATAAATAAATCGCACCTTTTTCTCGCTATTTTTGTCCTATTTGAGGTCCAATGAGCAAAAGGTAGAAAGGCAAAGTACTCTAGATATCGAGGTTAACCTTATGCATGGATGATTTTGATTTTTAATGCATATATTATGTATATGACTTTGGGGCAAAGTGCTACCGAATGGCCACCTGATATGCCTATGTGTATGTGGATAGTCCTATTTTCAAAGGGGACTATGGCAAAAAATTTTCAAATGTAGGCATCAGGTAGTCATGCATTTTAACTCTATCATATGTTAAAGTAAATGCATGCATGCATATAGTCATAAAATGCATTCTAGAAAGCTCTGTGTAAGGAAATACCACACCCTTTTCTCGAGGTGATTTGAGACTTGTTGTCCAGATATTATGGATCCGGATCACCGAGTAGTTCTCATAGGACCACTTCGTATACGGAGGAGGGCTTCAAGTGCCTCGACCCCTGCTCGCGACAAATACCTTCGCCGATTGGTGGAGGCCGTGATTCGCCCAAATCCCGCAGCATATGCCAGACGCCGAGGACGAGGAGGAGGATATTCCGATTGAGGATCCCGCCTCACAGCATACATGTTTCTCGTAGGGAGCTACCTTGTATTCAGTGGCAAACCCAGTAGCTTCTTGGTGATTCGAGCGTACATCCATCGATGTACTTGCATGCTAACGAGGTACGGCGTTAGATTTTGATCTTCCTTCTTTCCTATCGATGAGGATTAAAGGGTTCTTGATGTCGATCTCATTTCATGCAGTTTCCCGGTTTACACAAACCTCGAGGGAATTGGGTTTAGTATACACCCATGTATCGTGCTCTTCATCCCGATTACAGAGAGCGTAGAGTGCATGATCGGGGATTCGGGGCATTCTTCTCCATCCTTCCCCGCCGTTGTCCCCGGGGTTACCTCGTGGCATTGTCTGAGCGATGGTTTCATCGCACTCACCACCCATCTCGCTGGATCATGAGGTGATGATGACGCCGGCGGATCGGCAATTTATCATGTATGGAGTTTGAGGGGAGCCAAAGCCTTGCATGGCGAATATTACCCCTACCGCCGCCGATCCTTATTAGGAGTTCCAATGAGGCGCCAAAGGCGTGGATCTGTCTGCTCAGTCCTTTTGAGCGTAGATGCTATGAAAGGGCTTTTGAGTGAGCCCATGCCGATGATGATGTCGAATCGTGGATCGCATTCTTCTGCGATTGTTCCCGATGATCATTAGAGGTCGCTTTCATAGCAGATAACTCTTCTACTAATCTTTTTTTTGATCAGCCCCACACACGTGATGTGGACCGATATCGAGAGTATGATCGGGGTTCCTACACCTTTGCCTATTTCCTCCGGGGTATGCGTGATGCGCTCATGTGGTTCGACCGAGGCTCACAGGATTTTACCCATTTCACGCCGTGAGTATTTCTTTGTCATTTCCCATTTATAGGTTAAGAGTGTTTATCGATAGCAGATGTTTTGCCATCAGGTCAAGGCTTTTGGGCTCAGAGGCTCCCATGCTTGCGGCCCCGTGAGTGTGTTAGGTTTAGATACCTATCCACGAGGACGATTTATGGCATCATTCCATTTTGCCGGAGGTCCCTGTAGTCGAGGGGTTTCACTCATCGCCGCCATGCAAATGGAGTTGTCGACAAATGATACCATCACATGGATTCCCTATTCGGGGGAACACTTGACCATCGGCTTTGAGGATGGATACCCGATCGAGTCGAGTACGTGATTTCCACCAGAGAGTTCCTCTCTTCACAGATGGAGGCCGGAGCTCTATTTAGAGAGCGCGCTATTAGGAGCACCATGGGAGATTCAGATACCGATCTTGCCTCCTCGCCAGCGCCATCGGGTTCAGATTGCCACCCACCCGCCACCGATATCCCATTGTCAGGGTCGACGACTTTATATTATCGAGGGTCCATGCACTCAGAGACGCCCAAAGATTGGTGGTTCCTCAGACTATCGGGAGCCCAAATTCCGCCACACACGCTTTATGGGGGATATGGTTCCGTGATCCGTGATGATGACGGATTGATAGCTTGTGGTCCCGAGATCCGACTCATATGACATGATTGATAGTTCGACCCTATAGCTTGGACTGTGCACATATATTTATCCAGATTTTAGGCAGTAGATCCAAGAGAGGCGCTTCATTTGATCCTTCCAATTTCAAAGTGCCGCCCCTCGATGACCCATTCGGTTTTGCCACAAGCAGCATCCTCCTCCTTCTATATAGGCCCGACATCCCCGCTGATAGAGATCCAAAGGACTCAGAGGAGTTACATCGTGTGACAGATTGATGATGTGGATATCGACACCATTATCTTTTTCCTCATGTGTATTCTCGTTATATCTTTTGATAGCCTCTCATTAGATATCGGGTGGTCGCACCCCATTCTCGCTATATCTTTGATAGGCCTCTCTTAGTAGTAGGGCTGCGCCTGCGCCCCATTTCCCTGTATTTGTAGCTGTACAGAGATGATGTATTAGATGATGATATACTTAGGAATGTATGCACAATTTTTCATTCCCTATATCATATTGCCATCTATTATCTGCTATGCATGTATCATGTTATGCATATGTATGTATGTCCGTAGATATTCAAAGATCGACCGGATGGTCTTACGACACTACCACATGTATGTCTTCTTCGATAGCTTAGTCAGATAGATCATACCCCACCATCATCAGGTGGCATCTGGTATGCGATCGTGGTATGATAGCATGTCACCACCGATTGTGGTGATCAGAGATCATTTGTCATCAAAGATACCATGACCTTATTGATGTTTCAGGTTCCCACAGGGTTTGTGGATGGGATGCTAGAGCATTAGGTACCGGATAGGCAGGTTTTCCGATTCGGGACCCATGAGTTGACTCCTACTCTGGAGGAGTATGCACGATTGACGATGCTCGCCATTTGATGCACTTCTCAGCATGTATACGGCTTTGGGAGACATGAGTCGATTTGCCTTCATGACTCTCACCGATTACGGCGCAGAGTAAGTACAGATGAGCCGACATCCGCCACGCGATATCCCAAAGATTTTCTCGTATGATGATTTGGCTCGAGGATAGTTATTCACGACATTCCTCGGGATTTCACCGCACCGAGGATCATCATGCATTTGCCGTGGTTGATGTACTCGATGCTATGCCATCGTCATATGTCTATATGCCACGATATATGGATGAGATAGACATTGGTGTCATCACGGCCGTGAGAGCTCTTAGTGAGGGTCGCACCATTATACCTATGATCATAGCAGAGACCTCGCAGGTCAAAGATCCTATCACCGCACTTTATCCCACAGAGTGTTCACGGTAGTTCTTGGCCATGCTATATGTGTGGTTTATATCACACTTGAGACCGATTGGCACCTTTAGACGGCATGGGTATTGCTTCACCCATGATATAGCCATGTCATACCCTTTCAAATCGAGAGTGTATAGATGCTCCGCCTTGGTCCACATTTTTGCGATATCGAGATCCATTTAAAGATATTGTCGTGTTCGGGCTTAGCTCACCATACAACTTCATTACTCATGCCCGCATGGACTACCTCCTCCGGGTCGGTTTTCGAGGGGCGTGACTACTTATCACCCAATCGGGCCGTGATGTCGCAGCTTGACCAGCCAGGATTTTCATCCTTTCGAGGGGGCGATCAGGTCGCTCACTTCTCGATATCTCTCAAAGAGAGGACCGATCCTGTGTATGCTTGTTGGGATCAACGAGATAGCTTTTTTTTCCGTGAGCCATCCGGTTGTTCTCGCAGAGTATTCCGCATGGATGGAGACAGAGATTTTATCTACCAGCAGCAGTATCCATGTAAGACTTGATAAATGAGTCATATGATGTAGAGCCCATGGAGGACATCGATTCCTACATCGAGGAGGAGCCCATCACCGGGTTGCCAAAGATTTCTCCGATTCTCCCAAAAGACTAAAGATCATTGTGATTCAAAGACTCAAGACAAGATTTCGAGCAGTAGTCTTCATCCGATGACCTTTCGAGAGAGATCAGCTCGATCTATGATGTCGATCGCCTCGATGGGAGAGACGCAACTCTATTAGAGAGAGACGAGGCATTAGCTCAAGCAGAGATGCCACCGCATTGAGCTGATGAGGCTAGATCAGCAGAGATGCAAAGATAGTCGAGCGGATAGTGCTATATCCGCCTCGGATGTAGCCATCACAGATAAGATCGCAAAGGAGGTCCCTTACCACCGGGTATGATCAGCAGAGATGAGCGCATATATATCGATGATCATATGGTCACCATGCAGATGGTCAGCAGATCTATCAGGTCGTGTGGATATTCTCGTGATAGAGACCACAACCTTCACCTCCTTCTTCCGAGAGGGACGCCATGTCATTTGTTAGCTCGTGATATACCCCGACTTGTAGATGAGCTTAGATTTACCCGCATGCATTAGCTTAGCCATTTTGTCATGTACAATATATATCATATATATCAAACAACATTATATATATATAGGAAATATATTTTGATCACTTCCTTTAGATATGCTTTGCTACTTGCTTGATATTTTGCCGCCGCTTTCAGGCTTGTGATCTTGATGTATTCTCAATTCTCCTCGATGGATGGACATCGAGTCGTCTCTCGATAGTTCGAATGGATCATCGATCCGTATGTATCCCTACCATCTTTGTGTCTTCGGGACCGGTTTCTCATGGAAATGTGGAGAGGAGCGTGGCTTTCCTCTCTCGAGATCGACCGCACTACGATGGTCGCCAAGATTTCTATTTAGGAGAAGCCTAGTTAATTCCATCTCTTATGGATCGGTGTTGCTTTCAAGGTACGACCGCAGCTTTAGATGGTCGCCAATCTCCTATTCGGGAGGAGTTCGTAATTCCATCCTTCGTCCGGGCCAAATGAAATGTAGTGGATTGAAGGATGATCCCGCATCAACTGACAATGGTTTGTGGTTTTGGTAGGGGTGAGACCGCACCATGAATGGTCGCCACGCATCTCCTATCAAGAGGAGATCAGTCTCATGTAGTTCAACCTCGTGTAAGAGGTTCAACGTCAGATACGGCGTAAAATGGTGTAGGAATGTTTTTGTTGTTTTTGTTTTGTAAGAGAAGAGGTAGAAATGTTTTTGTTGTTTTTGTTTTATTACGACCGGGCCATATGAAATGGTTGCCTACGCACTCTATCAAGAGGAGATCAGTCGACGAGTTCGCCCCTCGTATGCAGAAGAAAAGCGTAATCCCATGTGCAGTGTCGAGAAAGGGGAGGAGAAAGTTTAATCCTAGGTTGAGGATAAATCGAGGTATGAGAAGTTTGATCCCATGTATGGGTAGCCAAACCGCAAACGCAAGAGGTTCAATCCGTAGTGGGATGACCTAAGTCGTAGAACGCAGAGAAAGCCAGTCACCCGGCTTGAAAAGTATGTTTCCTCGAGGGGCAAAGTGTGTGAAGAGTCAGATGTGGTAAAGGGTTAAAGAACCGAATGACCGGTGATCCGATGGGTCCAACACTGTGGTGTTTGCTTGATGGTAACTTCTAGATATATAGTACCGCTTTCACGCTGCCCAAGTTGATGAGTTGTGGAAATTCATCGCCGCCCATTTCTTGTAATCTGAGAGCGCCCTCCGCCAATACTTCCTCGACAACAAATGGGCCTTCCCAGCTTAGGAGCGAATTTTCCTTTAGATTGATCTTTCGTTGTCAAGGATCTTCTTCAAAACCAAGTCATGTTGTTTAAACCGCCAGAATCGACTTTTTTGTCAGGATCCGCCATCCTTTGTTGATATAACTGACCACGGAAGATAGCCGCGTCGCTTTTTTCGCCTATTGTAGAGACAATTGGTGATACCCCTTTGTACCCATCGGTCTTCATCCACCGAAAGCCTATCAACACTCCGAGGGATTCCATTTCAACTTCTACGGGGAGCACCGCTTCCATCCCATAGGTTAACGCGCGTAGGGGTCGCCCCAAAGGAAGTGCGCATCGAGGTTCAGAGGCTAACAGAGTAAGAGGCAATAGTCGTGCCAATCTTTCTGGTCATGGCGACATCTTTTCGCATAATCTTCTTGATGTTTTTGTTAGCCGCTTCAACAAGACCATTCATCTTCTTCTGATAGATGACGAAAGTTAAGATGTTTGATGTGAATTTATCGCATAATTCCTCCATCATTTTGTTGTTGAGGTTCTTAGCATTGTTCTAACACAATCACCTCTCGTTGTCCATATCGACAAACGACATTGTTTCGGCGAAAGCAATGACGACTTCTTTAGTAACCCCGGGAAGGAGGTCGCTTCACCCACTTGGTGAAGTAGTGATCACGGTGAAGATAAATCGATGACCATTATCGCTTTAGGCTCAATGGGCCCGATAACGCCCATTCCCCACATCGAGAAGGGCCAAGGTGAACTCATATCAGGAGTTCCCGGAGGGGCGTGTATAATTCCCATGAATCGCAATCGATAAGATCTCCTACGTGGTCATTGCAATCACCTTTCGAGAGAGCCAAATAATGTCCCGTCCCGAGGACTTTCTCGACAAGGAGGGGCCACTCATGTGGGGGCCACAGACTCCACCATGGATTTCATCCATAAGTTTTTGGGCTTGATCTTTGTCTAAACATCCGAGGAGACCTAGTCCCGCATCTCTTTGTAGAGCGATCTCCACTCGTAGAATTTCATAAAGAAGTCGATGGATCCGCCTTTTCTCGCCTGCCTCGCCTCAACGGTGTAGATCCATCTCGTAGATATTCCTCGATATGTCGATACCAAGGATGTTGGATGGGAGGTAGCTCATCCGATACTTCTCCAACGTAATTCCCATAGTCGGGCCTCAGGGCAGGAAATTGTGACGCTGGCAAGTGTTCCTTATCCGATATGCTAATCAAGGAGGCCAAAGTTGCTAATGCGTCTCGCAAAGTCATTCCTATTACGAGGAACGTGTAGAAAGGAGATTTCTTCAACTCCAAAGCCATCTTCAAAACTCCTGCCATGGTAAGGCAAAGAAATGTAGTTCCTTGTTTGATAGATTCCGTGGATTGTCCGATTACCAACTCAATCTCCAAAGATAGTTAACCACCGATGCCCATCGAACGGGCAAGTTTTAGCCCCATGAGACAACTTTCATACTCACCATGTTGTTGGTGCCGATAAACCGCAATTTGACAACGACGGATATCGCTTCCCCGCATCGTATATACTAGAACTGCTTCCAAATTCTGTAACCTTCCATATTAATAAATTCCATCAAAATACATCTTCCATGATCATGCCAGATCGCATCGATGGTGTTGTTGTTGAATCGCCATTACTCCTTCATCGGGAAATATGTTTCAAGGGTTTGAAATCCTCAAGGTGCGGGCAACCAATTGATCCGCAATTCCTCGACCTTTCGATGGACTTTTTTGAGTCACATATACGATGTCAAATTGTTGTAGATCAACTGCCATCCGGACAAATTGATAATTTAATACGGGTTTATCAACACGATTTGAGAGGATCCACGCGGATATGAGATGGGTCAGGTGACCATGGAGGTAATGTTGTAACCTCATGGAAGCCCATGCTAAAGCACAACACGCCTTTTCGATCGTGAGTGTACTTGTGTTCACCGCCACGAATCTTTTGTCGAGGTAATAGATAGCTCGTTTCTCTCGCCTCTATCGCCTTTCTCGTCTCAAAGATGCAAACCTATGGCATTGTCACTTATGGATGTGTACATGAACAGGGGAACATCATCCCCGGTGGTACCAAAACGGAGCTTTGACTAGCTATTTTTGATTGTAAGGAAGGCATTTCGACACTCATCATTCCATTTCATGGAGGAGTTCTTCCTTAATAGCTTGAAGATCGCTCACAATGTTGTCGCGAGTCGAGAGATAAACCGCTAATGAAGTTGATTCTTCCCAAAAATCCCCGTATTTCCTTTCTCGTCTGAGGAATGGGCATTTCCGCGATGGCTTGATTTTGGCAGATCCACCAATCAATCCTTTCAAGGGTCGACTAGAAATCCTAGCAACTTGCTCGATTTAACGCCAAAGGCGCATTTAGCCGATTCAACTTCAAGTCAGACTTACGCAACCCCGCTGAATAACTTTCTTCGAGATGGTCTATATGGTCATCCTTCCTTCCGGATTCGACAATGATGTCATCCACGAGATCTCGATCTCTTTGTGCATTAAGTCGTGGAAAAGAGCCATCATAGCTCGCTGATAGGTGGCTCCAGATCGATGAGGCCGAATGACAACCGCCTATAGCAAAAGGTTCCCAAGGCGTGATGAAAGCGCTTTTCACGATCTTCCTCAAAGAACCATGATCCGATGGTACCCCGCAGCAAGCAATCAAAAAGGAGTACATGTCGATATTGAGTAAAGATTGTCAATGAGAATGTGGATAAATGGCACGGAAAGCTATCTTTTAAGCAAGCTTTGTTCAAGTCCCAGAATCCACGCAAACTCGCACCTTCCCTCCGTGTTTAGGCACGGCACAATGTTGATATCCACTCGTGATATGTGGACACCATGATGATGCCAAATTTTGAAATTGTTTCACAATTTCTTCTTTCACCTTTAAACTCCACTCGTGTTTCAATCGCCGAGCTTTTGCTTAACTCGCTTAAATCCTCTTTAATGGGAAGGCGATGAAGGACAATGTCAAGGACAAACCCACCATGTCTTCATGAGACCATGCAAACACATCCTCGAATTGGGTTAATAGCGTAACCATGTCATTCCTTTGGTTTGGGGTAAGGTCCGAACCAACTGGATTAACTTAGGGCTTTCTAAGGTTCCGAGATCGAAAGAAGTGGTTTGATCAAGGTTGGGTTTAGGTTTGTCTTTTCACCCATTCTTGAATTTCTCGAGGCACCTCAATGTCATCCTCAGATATCCATCAAGGTCAATTCATCTCTACATCAAAGGTACAACTTCAGGAGAAGAGGCACCATATCAAAAGCACAGCACATCTAAATTCGTAGTCCTCAAACAAAATATGCTTTCACTTAAGATATATGAAATGTGTTTGATCATACACAAGTGTTAGCATATATCGACAAAATAAACTACTAATACTGCATACAAAAAAGTAAGCAAGCTATTATATCTACAGTAAGTAAAGAGTTTCGCCCATTTTACCCTCGACGACCAATGCAAGGAATGTTGCTCCAATTGGCAAGGGCAAAGTCCGGTGGACCGCAGTGATGGAGGGATTGTCATCATCCTCCCCGTCCCCGAATGATGGCCATTACGTCCGGGCAATCATCGTCTGGGGTGTATTCGCTTGTATGTTCATCATGAACGATGATGCGATGCCCGACATCATTCTTGATGACGTTCGCTTGATTCTTCGCTCTTCTTTCCACCAAGTGATTTGGAACAAAGACTTTTTCTCTTCACCGCAGACCGGCTGGGGAAATAACATAGCCATTACATCGGGTCGCACCTTTACAGGAGGTCAGCGACTCAGAGTTTAAAGGCTAAGATAAACGCCACATGGTTGAAGTCAAGGAATCATTGATGCTTATGAGGATTCCTATGACTAGAATCGCGTAATAGCCTAGTCCAAATTGCTCCAGTTTGTTTGGTTAATCGAATTGGGTACTTGATACCGGCAATCTTTACCCAAATTTCCTTGTCCCGCTTTTACGACCCAATGACATCATTTCGAAAGTAAATACATTACTTCTTAGAAATCTTGGGTTCGTAAATGGCATTCCAATAAGCATGGTATTGGGTATTGCTTATTTCCAAGGCATGAAAACCGAATTCTGCTCAACATCTCGCATCGGCATCGATGAACGGCATGTCCCCGTGTTGAGGACACTCGTTCAACGCCGACCGTGACTCAAAGCTATTGTTGATAATGTATTTCAATTGTTGATGAAGAGTGGAGGGACCGCCTCACCATATGAATCCATGGTCATCCCAAGAGCAAAGTCAGATCCCTAATCTATCTTGAGTACATGGAAAGATACGCAAATGTATGAGGACCAATTTCGATCATGGCTCAATTATCCGACCGAATTCGATACGGCTCCATCAAAAGCTTTGATGATAGTATGGCTATCTCCAATTCTTGCTTGAGATTGATATTCATCTTCACCAAGGTAGCGATATGGATGATATATTAAGAGATGAACCTCCATCTATCAAGACTCCAAATAGCATATATCCGGAGGACAAGACCGCAATGTGCAACGGCCAGAAATGACCTGGCCCCTTCAAGCCAGATGTCATCATCAAGGAAGGATATCACATTGTTGTTGAAAATGTGATCAACCAGATGTTGAAATTTTTCAGTATCAACCGATGTCAGTAGATAGCTTCTTCTAAAACCTTCAACAAGACCTTCCTATGATTCTCGTAAGTTAGACCAAGTCCAAAATTGATATTTGTCATGGAGCTTCTTTTAAGCTTAAAACCACCGTGGCTTCATGACGACCCATAAAGCGAGGAATTTTTCAATCTTCTCACGGGTATTTTCCCTTGATTTGATGGTAGACTTCATCACCCGCTGGGGAAGATATGGATTTTCCTTCGACAATCGCAGCAGAAGCCAGATGTGAGGTGGATCCTTCACCTTCTCCATAATTCCACGGAACTTTTTTCGTAAGCTAACAATAGGATATCAGGCTCGCATTTGGCAAGTCGATTGCCTCGGGAGCGCCACTTTCAAAGGATTGTTGCTTCCTCTCGAGTCAATTTATCAGTATCAGAGTGATTTGTTAATCCCATCGCCTTCAGTGATACGACCGCTACCACACTCTTCCACTTAGTAGGGACCTCAGATTTTCACTTGCACGTAATACAAAGATCGCCGCCCTGCTAGCTGCGCAGGACACCACCACCAATTAGATTTTGATAAGGTATAGTGCCCAAAGATTCTTCTCGTGGCCGCGACCATAGACCGGGAGTGATATCGACATACTCCATCGAAGTTGCACCATCCCTCAATCGGGGTCGATTGGAGGTAGAAGGAACCGATCCTTCCTTCATTGATTAACATACGAAGAATTTCCTCCATAGGTTGGCCCAAATAGTGAATTCCTTTTGTTGCAAAAACTCCGGACGGGCTTGCATTTGCTCTTTATCACTTTGTCTTCCAAAGATTTCATTTTCCGAAAGTGACGAGGGAATATTCACGACAAGAGGTAGAGACTCGCATGCTCCTCGGCCGATTAATCGACGAGTCACTTGATGTCGATAAGTCACCAATTCTCGCCAATTGCTCAATTTGCTTGCAGAGAAAGCTTTCATCTCTCGCTCCATCAGAATCGAAACTCGCATAATCCCATTTGTCATCACCGCTTTTCGAGGGTCCGGGAGGATTCACAAATGAAATCGGAACTTCGCCCATTGCTCCAATTGATCATGTCGACTTTTCTTCTTTCAGCCGAGGAAGAGGGTTATCTTGAACGTGAGGTCGATCCGGTTTGGTGACCACGATCTCACCGCTGTTCATCGTGTCTTGGATCTTTGTGTTTCAAGGCCCAACAATCCTCGAGTATCATGTCCAGTGCCCCAAGATGATAAGCACATTTCCTAAGCAAAGATTGAAACCCCGCCCATTAGGGCCGGGCCGTGGAAGAAGATGCATAATTTTCTTCTCGGGTTGTCGTAAGATTGAGAATGTTCTCGAGGGTATCCCCTAAGGTGTAAACACTGAGGGCGCTTCACTTCCACCTTTTGGTATCGAGGGTTCAGATCGCGCTTGAAAGGGAGTGTAGTTTCTCTTTGAATAGTATGTTCTGATTGCCTTTTCGACCCCTCAGATCGTGGAAACATCTTCCTTTTCTTTTTATTCTTCGGGTTGTTTCCATAATTTCGATCGATGTGATCAAGAATGCCTTTGAGTGTAGCTAGGTCTTGAATTTTTCCGACTTCAATCCCATCTCACCATCTCCCCATGTTTGACCATTTCAGAAATGGTTTGCCGATGCTTACTTAAAACTCTTCATATAGAAAGGAGCTTCAGATGTTCATAAAAGTCATGACCATTTCTCGATTCTCGCTATGGAAGGACTAACTTGGGCAAACAAAGCGCTCCACCTTTTCGAGCATACTCTCCGAAAGACTCATTAGACTATTTCTCGATCTTGGTAATTTGATACCGATCAGAGCCATCCGAGATTGAAAGTCAGATTGAGTGAGGAAAGCATGTGCTAGCTCTTCCCAAATGCATGGATCTTTGAGTCAGTTTAATCTTGCTTACCACTTAACATGCTTCTCCAATTAGACTTTTTTTGAACAATTGATTCTCGTTTTTCATCCTCGTGATAAGATCCAAGTTCTCCAATAAACACCTTTAAATGTGTGTAAGATCTCCTAACCCGTCATATTTTTCAAAGTCGAGTTTTAAACTTTTCTCGATAATGAACACCAGAAAATGCAAAGATCAAGATATGAAACACTCCCGTGTGTTCCAATTCCTTTGATAAAGACGAAGGGTCTCTTCCATTTGAGGATTTTCTTTTGATGTCACCAAAGGTTCGGATCTCCAGTGGATGGGCAAAGATCATGAGTTTTGTTGGTCGATCCAACCGCAGCTTTCGTATTGTAATGACTCGGGTTCCCTCGTGTGGAGGATTCAAAGATGTACGGGTATTTTGACCCCGTCAATCGGTGTAGTTCTTTGAGTAGAAATAACCAAATCAGAATTTGTTTGCTTAATCCGTCGAATTCTTTCATGAAACCGGATTAAGTTCACTGGTCTGATGACGACATGATCGATCAGAGGCCTCGTCATTTTTTCGATTTTGACCGTGTAAGAGGGTCCGATTGTTCCTCACGCAAAGACTTCAGATAGTTTAGTCTTTAGGGATGTGTATAATAACATGCTATGTGATGTGTCCATTTTAGGAATTTTATCCCGCAAAAATGGATGTCACTGCTTCATAAAGATGTTAATTAAAATATGTATGTACACATTTTCATATTTCTATTATATGGAGATATATATGGAATGAAATTACAAGTAATCGAAGTTTACAAGTAATTGAAATGAAAGCATGAAGAGACTTTCTCCGCTTTGGGTTTATCGTAGGTCGACCTATCTTAGGTTACTCTCATGGCTTTTTGGTATGAAGGTTCCCAAATCATCGCAATCTACTCGACGGAAATTAATCCTATTCTTCAATCGAGCTAATTTGGTGGTGCTTTTCCGAGCCTCTAGGAATTAGTCTTCCCACGAGTCCAAAGAATCAAACACCGACGGATAGCCTCCTCGTGGAGGGACATTATTAATTAAACGAAAAGATAAAGAATAAATCATACCTTGAAGATCGAGCTTCCTCGTACATGTTCACCTCCAAATCCTTTCGCTCCAATCTTGAATCCACCGTGTTTGGTTCCTTCCTCGATCAACGTTAGCCACCCAAATGTTTTGGCCTCTAGAGGTGATCCACCCAGAAGAATAAAATCAAGAAGACGGGTGTTTTTGGCTCAAACCCCAGTTTTTCCTATCTCTATAGAAAAAGGGTACTTCCAACAAATTGGAATTATTACGATGTCAAAAATCAACAACCCATCCACCCACAATAAGACTTATTTATAGATGGGGGCAACCCATCTTAACAATTATGAATTGGTTTTATTTAATTAATTAAATTTTTTAATTAATTAAGCCCCTAATCTTATTAGGATAATTAATTAAACTCCTTTAACTAATTTTCCTTCCTAATCCAATTAGAATAAATGAGAGTAATTTATATTAAATTAATTCCTAAACTCTTTTAGAAATTAAAATAATAATAATTGTAATAATATTAATAAGACTCCTCTTATTAATTTATATTTAATATTTCTAAAATATTAAATAATAATATTAAGCTATTTAATTTATTCTATCACCATAGATTAAATTAAATATACTTAACATATTATTACGATTATGCCATTAACTTTAAATAATTATTCTTCCTTTTGGTGTGACCCTTTAGGTTCTCCATATTAAACCGGCCAGAATAAATCAATTAGTAACAATTTAATCTTTATTTAAATAAATAAATTAAACAATTAATTTATTTAAATAATATTTATTCTACAATGTGGATAAGCTTCCTCAATGTATCAACCACTTTCCGTATAATATAGATTTCAACATTAATCATAAAAGAACCTTTTGAGTAAATAGTTACTGATCAATTCAATCTCTTCCACCATACAATGTCCCAATTAAATATAGTACATGGAATTATCGCCAAGTCTTATTTTATTTAATTATATAGTATTTCATCCTTAAATGCACAACTCCTTAAATAATGCAAATTAGAAACTCCTTTCTAATTTCATTCTCATTGCCAAGGATCACCGGGTTGTCATTTATCTAATCACATAGACATTTCTCTTCTTTATTGTAAGTGGTAGATTCTTTATCGATCATACATTATCTCCATGCATAACTTATTATACCCAAGCATACCTTCGATATACCCTAAGGGTCTTAATGAATAAGTCAAAGTATAACTCATCATACATGAAGATACTACGATGATCTCAAGTCCAAGGATCACTAGACTTACTATCACTACAGAATTCCTATCGATGTGCAAATAAAACTCCATTAGGTATTCCTTAGAGCCACGCTCAAAGGAACTTATTCTCTAATAAGCACCTACATACTCGCTTAAGTTCCACACAAATGATCACTTAGATCAATCATCCTCATCCAATGAAAGAACGACGTATCAATCTATCCCATTCACTAATCCCCAATTTAGTAATCCAACGAT